>CM059441.1:32164037-32538915 GCA_030390025.1 Squalus acanthias
CCATCACACCCCGCCCATTACAACCCCGTCACACCCCCGTCAGACCCCGCCCATCACACCCCGCCCATTACAACCCCGTCACACCCTCGTTACACCCCCCGTCACACCCCGCCTGTCACACCCCGTCACACCCCGCCCATCACACCCTCGTCACACCCCACCCGTCACAGCCCGTCAGACTCCGCCCATCACACCCCTGTCACACCCTCATCACACCCCGCCCGTCACACCCCCGTCACACCCCCCATCACACCCCTGTCACACAAATTGAATTTGGAATTGGGAGAACTGGAAGAGGGTTTTGCGCAGTGACTGGGGGATTGGTGCCTAATAGCCACCTGGGTCTAATCCTACAGAGTGACCTCTCTGACTGGGAGCCTCAGCCTGAAACTGGATTCAGAATTTCGAGCAGACACTGATTCCGATATTTTGAACAACATGGACTTTTAAAATGATCCCGGGTGTCATTCAGGGAGTCGAACTGATATTAAATTAGCGAGTGAAGTGTTTGCTGAATTGCCGCTGGACTGAACTTTTCTGTGTGTTTGAATCAAAGGAAAAACCCAAAGCAAGGCTTCCTACGACTATATAGATGGTGTTTTGTTTTATTTTGTGTAGAAATAGAAGAAAGACCTCTGTGAATTAATTACAGGGATACGGAAAAGCTGGAGTTGGTCCTGAGCAGCTGCTAAAGGAACATGGGAGAGGTGAGGGAGGTGAAGAGCTGGGGTCGGAAGGCGAAGCGATACGTCGACCCACCGGATGGAGGCTGGGGCTGGATGATTGTAGCCCATTTCTTTCTGGTAAGGAAATGAGTTTCAGCCACTCGGCTATTTCTCTTTTGGAGACAGAGTTTCATTTTAATCCTGTTTTAGTTAACGAGATATTGTGGGCACAGGAAATGCCTCATCAGAACTCCCTGTCATGAGACAGAGAAGGTGCATAATTTTGCATTCTGTCCAATTGCCACCTCTGGGAGCTAGCTGCAAATCCGCTGTGGACCAGTGGATTGTGAATCTCCTCTTGCTATTGGCTGGTCCAATAGGAAATGGGTTTAGGCAGTTTCACCTCAATACCTCATTGACATTGGCGCTAAACTGGTAATCTTGCTGAGTGTGGTCACAAGGAAGGCTGGTGTGGGAATCAGATTCCTTCCCTGTCCCCAATTTAACTTGATATATCTTGGACCATAAATAAGGGCTATGTACAATAACAAGGAAGGCTTGAGCGATGAAATCAGCAGCATCATTGCATCGTCTACATACCCTTGGACACGTCAATAGCCAACAACTGCTACCGCACGTGATCCAGAGAACCATTGTCTAGGCACAACAAGAGAACTGCTGAAAGACAGGAAAACAAATATGGCTTTCCGGAAAGTTCCAATAGCTCTCTGTCATCTCAAGGGGATCTCCTAGTGATGCAGAATAATGAGCTGAAATATTTATAAGCCAAGCACCCCCATTTACTTTGCTGTCACCAATGACAGCTGCCCATGAGTTGGTGCCATCGAAGGCATTGTGCACCATCCGAAGAGGAGACAATGTTGGTCTGCCTCACAATCCTGGTGATGTGGAAACCACCTATTTTAGATTGCCATGGAGGTTTTGTAGTAGAGGGAACAACAAAACGGTGCATATGCAATTGTTTATCGAGTCGCAATGTGGGAATTTATTTGGGGCCAATGTCGTTTCGTCAGTGGCCAGGGAAAGTATGTGCAAGCCCAGCAAATACAAACCAACAGCAGCAGGCCAGGCAGCATCTGTGGAGAGAGAAGCACTGAGACTGAAGGCAGGCTGCCAGCACCTGCAGTTCAATAAATGCAGCTTCACTGGAGATGCAGGAGGAGGTGGAGCAAACCTGCAAGTGCCCCGGAAGGAATGAATGATGTTTCAAAAGCACAACTATTTCATCAGATTTCCACACTCCCAAAATCCACTGTGGTAATCACAGGCCACAATAACCATGGTGACCGAGGCAGATCAGCGAAAACTGAGCAGCTGCTTATCATTAGCTTAAAAAGGAAGCTGGCAGTGTGGTTAACCACCATCTCAAGGAACCACAATGGTCAGCATTGATCACCAAGAGAAAATCACCCACCGTTCCTCCTGCCCCACCACCGACAGGTACTGACCTACACCGTTCTCCCCATCCAATCAATCTCCACATGATATCAAGAAACAGCTGAGCGCACTGGATGCAGCAAAGGCTATGGGCCCTGACAACATCCCAGCTGTCGTGCTGAAGACTTGTGCTCCAGAACTAGCCGCGCCTCTAGCCAAGCTGTTCCAGTACAGCTACAACATTGGCATCTATCCGACAATGTGGAAAACTGCCCAGGTATGTCCTGTCCACAAAAAGCAGGACAAATCCAATCCGGCCAATTACCACTCCATCAGTCTGCTCTCAATCATCAGCAAAATGACGGAAGGTGTTGTCGACAGTGCTATCAAGCAGCACTTACTCACCAATAACCTGCTCACTGAAGCCCAGTTTGGGTTCCGCCAGGACCACTTGGCTCCAGACCTCATTACAGCTTGGTCCAAACATGGACAAAAGCAGAATTCCGGAGGTGAGGTGAGAGTGACTGCCCTTGATATCACGACAGTATTTGACCGAGTGTGGCATCAAGGAGCCCCAGTAAAACTGAAGTCAATGGGAATCAGGGGGAAAACTTTCCACTGGCTGGAGTCATACCTAGCACAAAGGAAGATGGTTGTGGTTGTTCGAGGTCAATCATCTCAGCCCCAGGACATCGCTGCAGGAGTTCCTCAGGGCAGTGTCCTAGGCCCAACCATCTTCAGCTGCTTCATCAATGACCTTCCCTCCATCATAAGGTCAGAAGTGGGGATGTTCGCTGATGATTGCACAGTGTTCAGTTCCATTCGCAACTCCTTAGATAATGAAGCAGTTCATGCCTGCTTGCAGCAAGACCTGGACAACATTCAGGCTTGGGCTGATAAGTGACAAGTAACATTCGCACCACACAGGTGCCAGGCAATGACTATCTCCAACAAGAGAAAGTCTAACCATTGCCCCTTGACATTCAACGACATTACCATCGCCGAATCCCTCACCATCAACATCCTGGGGGTCACCATTGACCAGAAACTTAACAGGACCAGCCACATATATACTGTGGCTACAAGAGCAGGTCAGAGGCTGGGTATTCTGCGGCGAGTGTCTCACCTCCTGATTCCCCAAAGCCTTTCCACCATCTGCATGGCGCAAGTCAGGAGTGTGATGAAATACTCTCCACTTGCCTGGATGAGTGCAGCTCCAACAACACTCAAGAAGCTCGAACACCATCCAGGACAAAGCAGCCCGCTTGATTGGCACCCCATCCACCACCTTAATATTCACTCCCTCTACCATTGGTGCACAGTGGATGCAATGTGTACCATCTACAAGATGCACTGCAGCAACTCGCCAAGGCTACGTTGACTGCACCTCCCAAACCCACGACCTCTACCACCTAGAAGAACATAAGAAATAGGAGCAGCAGTAGGCCACTTGGTCCTTTGAGCCTGCTCCGCCATTCAATAAGATCATGGCTGATCTTCTATCTCATCTCCACTTTCCTGCACTATCCCCATATCCCTTGATTCCCTTAATATTCAAAAATCTATCGATCTCTGTCTTGAATATACTCAACGACTGAGCCTCTATAGCCCTCTGGGGTAGAGAATTCCAAAGATTCACCACCCTCTGAGTGAAGAAATTTCTCCTCATCTCAGTCCTAATTGGCCGAGCCCTTATTCTGAGACTGTGACCCCTGGTTCTAGACTCCCCAGCCAGGGGAAACATCCTCTCTGCATCTACCCTGTCAAGCCCTGTAAGAATTTTGTATGTTTCAATGAGATCACCTCTCATTCTTCTAAACTCTAGAGAATATAGGCCTCGTCTACTCAATTGCTACTCATAGGACAATCCCCCCATCCCAGGAACCAGTCTGGTGAACCTTCGTTGCACTCCCTCCATGGCAAGTATATCCTTCCTTAGGTAAGGAGACCAAAACTGTACACAATACTCCAGGTGTGGTCTCACCAGGGCCCTATATATCTTCAGGACAATGTCTTTACTCTTATACTCAAATCCTCTTGTAATAAAGGCATACATATCATTTGCTTTCCTAATTGCTTGCTGTACCTGCATGTTAACTTTCAGTGATTCGTGTACAAGGACACCCAGGTCCCTCTGAACACCAACATTTCCCAATCACTCACCATTTAAAAAATACTCTGCTTTTCTACCAAAGTGGATAACTTCATATTTCTCCACATTATATTCCATTTGCCATGTTCTTGCCCATTCACTTAGCCTGTCTACATCCGCTTGAAGCCTCCTTGTATCCTCCTCACAACCTACATTCCCACCCAGCTTTTATCATCAGCGAACTTGGATATATTACATTTGGTCCCCTCATCCAAATCATTGATATAGATTGTGAATAGCTGAGGCCCAAGCACTGATCCTTGCGGTACCCCACTAGTTACAGACTGCCAACCCGAAAATGACCCGTTTATTCCTGCTCTCTGTTTTCTGTCCGTTAACCAATCCTCAATCCATGTTAGTATATTACCCCCAATCCCATGAGCCCTAATTTTGTTTAATAACCTCTTGTGTGGCACCTTATCAAATGCCTTCTGAAAATCCAAATACACCACATCTACTGGTTCCCCTTTATCTATTCTGCTAGTTACAACCTCAAAAAACTCTAACAGATTTGTTAAACACAATTTCCCTTTCATAAATCCGTGTTGACTCTGCCCAATCCGATTATTATTTTCTAAGTGCCCTGTTACCATGTCCTTACTAATAGATTCTAGCATTTTCCCTACTACTGATGTCAGGCTAACTGGTCTGTAGTTCCCCGTGTTCTCTCTCCAGAAGGTCAAGGGCAGCAGACGCAAGTTCCCCTCCAAGTCACACACCATCCTGACTTGGAAATATATCGTCGTTTCTTCATCGTCGCTGGGTCAAAATCCTGGAACTCCCTAACAGCACTGTGGGAGTACCTTCACCACACGGACTGCAGCGGTTCAAGAAAGCAGCTCACCAACACCTTTTCAAGGGCAATTAAGGATGGGCAATAAATGCTGGCTTTGCCAGCGACTCCAACATCCCATAAACAAATAAATAATTTTAAAAAGCTATAGACCTATACCACGCTCTCTGACCCATCTGTGGCAGGTACTGACATAATCTACCTAATGAGAAAATCTCTACAAGAACATAAGAACATAAGAAATAGGGCAGGAGGAGGCCATTTGGCCCTTCAAGCCTGCTCCGCCATTCAATAAGATCATGGCTTATCTTCTACCTCAATTCAACCTTCGTGCCCGATCCTCCTATCCCTTGATTCCCTTAGTGTCCAAAAAACTATGTCTTGAATATACTCAACGACTGAGCATCCACAGCCCTCTGGGGTAGAGAATTCCAAAGATTCACCACCCTCTGAGTGAAGAAATTTCTCCTCATCTCAGTCCTAAATGGCCGACCCCTTATTCTGAGACTGTGACCCCTGGTTCTAGACTCCCCAGGCAGGAGAAACATCTTCCCTGCATCTACCCTGTCAAGCCCTGTAAGAATTTTATACGTTTCAATGATATCACCTCTCATTCTTCTAAACTCTAGGGAATATTGGCCCAATCTACTCAATCTCTCCTCATAGGACAATCCCCCCATCCCAGGAATCAGTCTGGTGAATATTCATTGCACCCCCTCTAAGACCAAAACTGTACACAGGATATATCTGCCATGGGTCATACACATATCTGATTTTCCATCCATATTGGGAGCAGAAATTCATAAAATCTACAAATATAGTGAGAAGTTGCACAACACCAGGTTATAGTCCAACAGTTTTATTTGAAATCACAAGCTTTCAGAGCTGTTGCTCCTTCGTCGGGTGAAGTAAAGAGATACAGAATCGCCAAAGCATATATAGATAGAGAACAATGCATGTGTACCTTACAATGGTAGACGACTAAATTAAATATAGTGAGAGAGCTATCATTCCCATTTTCATCTTTGTTTTATGAGATGAAGGTAAAAGATATTAAAGTTCAGGTTTTCAATTAATTTCATTAGCAGCAGAAGAAACGTTAAAGGTCGAGCCTTGATTTCAGCTCCAATTTAGCCCCTGTTGTTACAAAATTGACTGAAGAGGCCTTCAAATTGCAGGAGCTTTCCTGCACAATCACCAAATAACACGTACTTAACTCTTTAATGTACCATTGTGCCTCAGTTGATAGCATACACACCGCTCTGAATCAAAAGCCCTTTGGATTTGATTGCCAGATGGAGACTGAAGCTCACAGACTGGCATTCCATTGCAGTGCTGAGGGGTTGGGATGGACATTAAAGATTCCCTTGGCATTATTTGAGGAAGAGCAAAACATGCTCCGGGTGGCCTGGACAATAAACCTCCCTCACCCAACAACATGAAGAACAGATTGGCTGCTGATTTATCCACTTGCTCTTTATGGGACACCACTGCTGCCTAAACAGTCACTGCACGCCAGAAACGAATTCATGCTGTCAACTACTTTGCGATGTGCCGACAACATAACAACTAATCCCACTTATAAAAAACCTTTTAACACAATAAATGTCCCAAAGGCTTCACAGAGGCGAAAATAATTGGACACCAAGCAATGGTTAGGAGAACGCTTCAGAATGTGGAGTCAAGTGGCAGAAGGCAGACAGGGGCGGGGGAATCAGATGTTCAAGAGGCACAGGCAGACTCCAGGGCGACAGGCTGCTGTGGGGGGAGGGGTGGGCAAGGTGCCACAGAGGGAGTTGTAGATGATTACAGGGACCTTGGAACTGATGCACTGAGGGATGGGCCACAGTGTATGTGCAAGAATTGTATGACACAAAATGTTCACGCTGAAAGTTGTGCATATCTTTTAACTAGTGAATTATCTGTGGTAACACTTGTAGTTAGTGAATGCTTCACTACACCCTGCTCACACCTGTATGTACCTCACTGTTACTCCCTACACCCTGCTCACACCTGTCTGTACCTCACTGTTACTCCTTACACCCTGCTCAAGTTACTGCACAAAATATTTCGAACTGAAGGGTGCAGGAAACTTCTAACTAATGATGATGTCGTGAGATGCCCCATTCCAGCAAGACCTTGCCATTATTGTACTAACTAAGCGCTGGCAATACTCAGCATGGTAACAGGATGGACTGAACGTGTTTCTAATTTTAAAAAAAGTGGGGAGATATTTTACACAGGAGGAGGAAAGCGGCAACACAAATTAATGTGCTGGAGCTGTCTCGGCACTAAAGACCACCAGGTATTGATTAAAATGACACGGTCTCCATGGAAACGTATTTGGCAAGTCCAGCTTTGCTTGGGGAAACCCAGGCGGCCACTGTGTTGTTTCTGAAGTGGAGTTGTGCTTCCACAGAACTTGTGTAGCTGTGTCCTGTGCTTTACAAACAAAGGATCTTCATGTTTGTTGGGATTTTATTACAGAGATGCAAGTTCCTCTGGAGCGTGAAACTGTTCCACCAATACCCTATGCTCACGGAAACATCTGGGATTTCAAAAAATTAATTCATGAGATGTGGGCGTCACTGGGAAGGCCAGCATTTATTGCTAATCTCTAATTGCCCTTGAGAAGGTGGTGGTGAGCCGCCTTCTTGAACCGCTGCAGTCCATGAGGTGAAGGTGCTCCCACAGTGCTGTTAGGGACGGAGTTCCAGGATTTTGACCCAGCGACGATGAAGGAATGGTGATATATTTCCAAGTCAGGATGGTGTGTGACTTGGAGGGGAACTTGGAGGTGGTGGTGTTCCCATGCGCCTGCTGCCCTTGTCCTTCTAGGTGGAAGAGGTCGTGGGTTTGGGAGGTGCTGTCGAAGAAGCCTTGGCGAGTTGCTGCAGTGCATCTTGTAGATGGTACACACTGCAGCCATGGTACGCTGGTGGTGAAGGGAGTGAATGTTTAAGGTGGTGGATGGGGTGCCAATCAAGCGGGCTGCTTTGTCCTGGATGGTGTCGATCTTCTTGAGTGTTGTTGGAGCTGCACTCATCCAGGCAAGTGGAGAGTATTCCATCACACTCCTGACTTGTGCCTTGTAGCTGGTGGAAAGGCTTTGGGGAGTCAGGAGGTGAGACACTCGCCGCAGAATACCCAGCCTCTGACCTGCTCTTGTAGCCACAGTATTTATGTGGCTGGTCCAGTTAAATTTCTGGTCAATGGTGACCCCCCCCCCCCCCCCCCCACCCCAGGATGTTGATGGTGGGGGATTCGGCGATGGTAATCCTGTTGAATGTCAAGGGGAGGTCACTAGACCCTCGCTTGTTGGAGATGGTCATTGCCTGGCACTTGTGTGGCGCGAATGTTATCTGCATGCGGGCACGGACTGCTTCATTATCTGAGGAATTGCGAATGGAATTGAACACTGCAATCATTAGCCAACATCCCCACTTCTGACCCTATGATGGAAGGAAGGTCATTGATGAAGCAGCTGAAAATGGTTGGGCCTAGGACACTGTCCTGAGGATGCAATGTCCCGAGGCTGAGATGATTGGCCTCCAATAACCACGACCATCTTCCTTTGTGTTAGGTGCGACTGCAGCCAGTGGAGATTTTTCACCCTGATTCCCATTGACTTTAGTTTTACTAGGGCTTCTTGATGCCACACTCGGTCAAATGCTGCCTTGATGTTAAGGGCAGTCACTCTCATCTCGCCTCCGTCTAAAGTGATGGCAGACATAGACCCAAATATGGGCAGGCTAACCACAGGAAAAAGGTCAGCAAAAGGTCATATAGGGAGTCTGGTGGAAAAAAAAGGTTGCATTTCCCATCGTTGGACACTGGGAATGAGGTGTAATCCTGGTATTGCTTATTACTAATATCTCCGTAATATCGCCGGACTCCGCCCCTACCTCAGCTCATCTGCTGCAGAAACCCTCATCCATGCTTTCGTTACCTCCAATGCTCTCCTGGCCGGCCTCCTATCTTCCACCCTCCATAATCTTCAGCTCATCCAAAATTCTGCTGCCCATAACCTAATTTGCACCAAGTCCCGTTCATCCATACCCCTGTGCTCGCTGACCTACATTGGCTCCCGGTCCGGCAATGCCTTAATTTTAAAATTCTTATCCTTGTTTTCAAATCCCTCCATGGCCGCGCCCCTCCCCTATCTCTGTAACCTCCTCCAGCCCTACAACCCTCCGAGATCTCTGCGCGCCACCAATTCTGGCTTCTTGCGAATCCCCGATTTCCATCGCTCCACCATTGGTGGCCCTGCCTTCAGCTGCCTAGGCCCTAAACTCTGGAATTCCCTCCCTAAACCTCTCCTGCTCTCTACCTCTCTCTCCTTCTTTAAGATGCTCTGTAAAGCCGACCTCTTTGACCTAGTTTTTGGTCACCTGTCCTAGTATATCTTTTTTGTGGCTTGGTCTCAATCTTTTTGATTACGCTCCTGTGAAGCATCTTAGGACGTTTTACTATGTTAAAGGCGCTATATAAATGCAAATTGTTGTAGCCACATGTTTGTGAATCCAGATGTGGCTAATTGCATTTCTGATTAGTGAATAATAAATATGCGATAGACACTGTCGTTGGTCATGTGATCTCAATACCCATTCACACGGCGTGTGAACTTTAACCTTTTTGTGTGTTTGTTGGTGAAAGGGTAAAACCAAAATCAGAGTGCGCGAGTGTCTTTGATCGCTGTGAGCGCTTTAGTCCCTTGGTTACTGAATGGTGGAGATGTTTGTTAAGTAAATACCCACGTTTGACATACATTTATCTGGATTGTGTGTACTCTTTTTTTGTGGGTGATTAACCAATTAGTCTGCAAATAAATAAAACTTTAAAGGAATCTTAACAAATTAAATTAAAATTTGGTTGGCCGGGGTGATGATGCACTCCAGTCCCCGCGGCGCCCACCGGTCGCGAAAGGCCTCAAGCGTGCCCTGGATTGTGTGTAAGGTGTTTTCTACTAAAATTAGTGCATGGGCTAAACCAGTGACACCATACCTCACCTAGGCTGGTCAATGATTCCTATTGGGTGTTTTACTATGTTAAAGGTGCTATATAAATGCAAGTTGTTGTTGTTCTTGGACAACACTGGTTTAAGATCCTATGGCAATCTGACCTGCAAACGAAGGCAACTCTATTCTGCTTAAATTTCGCGGGTGGGAGGTTTAGAAAAGGCTTTTCCTCATTTGGTGACTGAATCCTAACTGCGAGTTTTTGGTTACTGAATGGTGGAGATGTTTGTTATACTTGAGATATACGAAAATAATGGCAACAATGAACGTAAATAAGTGGCCTGCGATTTAAACTTTATACGTTAACAGCAAGGCTCCGTAGCAAGCACCCAAATGTCCTCTGAAGACAATGAAGAACAGAAGGTGTATAATCTAACGCTACATTTGCATATCATAGAATCATAGAAATTTACGGCACAGAAGAAGGGCATTCGGCCCATCATGTCTGCGCCGATTGAAAAAGAGCTATCCAGCCTAATCCCACTTTCCAGCTCCTGGTCCGTAGCCTTGCAGTTTACGGTAACAATGCATTGAGATTGACAGGTGCTGCAAGTCTCCAGGGGTCCAGGTGAGGCTGTCTGCATCAACTGATCAACTCTATCAACTCTACAGCAAACGGACAATGTGAACCAGATATCGGCAATCTTTGTGAAATGGCATTCAACAAGCCGGATCCTTGGCTGCCCGACTACACCTCACAGTGCATTAATACGGATCATTATCCGACCTGCTCCTCCCACGATCAGTGTGCATGACCAAGAACATTCAAATCAAAAGCTTTGAAACTGAGAGGATTTGGAAACACAGTTGGTTACAACAGTGTCCTAATAAACTCAAGGAACATGGTTTCAATCACAAGTGGGAAGAAAATATTTTCTGTCCCTTCCAAGTAAAAGGGTTCTCTGTGAAATAAAATTGACGCAGTTTCAGTCTCAATGGGCATTGGCCTCCAACACCAATCTGCTCATAATTTAAAACTGAGTGATAATCACATCTGGTGTGGGAAATGGAAGATGTCACATGGTGCAGTAAGGGTACACTTGTGTATCTAACCCGTGCTGTACCTGCCCTGGGAGTGTTTGATGGAACGGTGTAGAGGGAACTTTACTCTGTATCTAACCCGTGCTGTCCCTGCCCTGGGAGTGTTTGATGGGGACAGTGTAGAGGGAGCTTTACTCTGTATCTAACCCGTGCTGTACCTGCCCTGGGAGTCTTTGATGGGACAGTGTAGAGGGAGCTTTACTCTGTATCTAACCCGTGCTGTACCTGCCCTGGGAGCGTTTGATGGGACAGTGTAGAGTGAGCTTTACTCTATATTTAACCCGTGCTGACCTGCCCTGGGAGTGTTTGACGGGACAGTGTAGAGGGAGCTTTATTCTGTATCTAACCCGTGCTGTACCTGCCCTGGGAGTGTTTCATGGGACAGTGTAGAGGGAGCTTTACTCTGTATCTAACCCGTGCTGTACCTGCCCTGGGAGTGTTTGATGGACAGTGTAGAGGGAGCTTTACTCTGTATCTAACCCGTGCTGTACCTGCCCTGGGAGTGTTTGATGGACAGTGTAGAGGGAGCTTTACTCTGTATCTAACCCGTGCTGTACCTGCCCTGGGAGTTTTTGACGGAACAGTGTGGAGGGATCTTTACTCTGTATTTAACCCGTGCTGACCTGCCCTGGGTGTGTTTGATGGAACAGTGTAGAGGGAGCTTTACTCTGTATTTAACCCGTGCTGACCTGCCCTGGGAGTGTTTGACGGGACAGTGTAGAGGGAGCTTTACTCTGTATCTAACCCGTGCTGTACCTGCCCTGGGAGTTTGTGATACCAACATAAATGAAAAGGATGCTAACATCTTGATTAGCACATAATTCATAAAAAATGGCTGAGAGACAAACCATTTAAGAAAATGTTTGGAACGGAGCAGGAAATAAAGCCTTGTATCTGTGGAGCGCTCTCAGTGCAAGAGGAACAGCACAGCACACTGGCCAGATATAGAATGAGTTTGGACTCTTTCCGATCATTTTTGGTATCTAGCTATCTTTACAAAGCTTGCTGTGTTCCGTCTGTACAATTCTATCTCCTGATCTGTGTGGAGTTTTGTTTTTAATTCCATCAGACCGATGGATTAAAATATTTCCTTGTGGCTCCTGTAATATAGAGATAATCGTTTTACAGGTTTTTTAAATTTGGACTAGCTCCAATTCTCCCCGTGTAACAGATGAAATCTTCTTTTTCAGTCTTTACAAGAATCATCAATAAAGTCAGAAACCTATTTTCTATGTTTTGAGTGAGGACTGGAGCACCAGTAAATTATCTATAAATTATTTTTAAAAATGAAGCGATTAAATTGAAATGGATATAATATTGAAAAATGCTACAGATAGCGTTAAATTTTAACTATACTGGAATCAGGACTGATTGTACTATCCGAGTCCCAGAACCATTAAACTGTGGAATTCCTTACCTCCCTTAGTCCTTTCATCCTATGATCTATTCAAATCAAAACTTGCTCTCTTTGAATCACTAGCTCACCTTCAGGGAGGTGTAGAAGGCGCAAAACACCTGAGAGAGCGCTCTCTCAGTACTGCCCCTCTGACAGCGTAGCGCTCCCTCAGTACTGCCCCTCTGCCAGTGCAGCGCTCCCTCAGTACTGCCCCTCCGACAGTGCGGCGCTCCCTCAGTACTGCCCCTCCGACAGTGCTGCGCTCCCTCAGTACTGCCCCTCTGACAGTGCAGCACGCCCTCAGTACTGCCCCTCCGACAGTGTTACGCTCACTCAGTACTGACCCTCCAACAGTGCAGCACTCCCTCAGTACTACCCCTCCGCCAGTGCAGCGCTCCCTCAGTACTGCCCCTCTGACAGTGAAGCACTCCCTCAATACTGCCCCTCCGACAGTGCAGCGCTCCCTCAGTACTGTCCCTCTAACAGTGCAGCGCTCCATCAGTACTGCCCCTCTGACAGTGAAGGACTCCCTCAGTACTGCCCCTCCAACAGTGCAGGGCTCCCTCAGTACTGTCCCTCTGACAGTGCAGCGCTCCATCAGTGCTGCCCTCCAACAGTGCAGCGCTCCCTCAGTACTGCCCCTCCGACAGTGCAGTGCTCCCTCAGTACTGCCCCTCCGACAGTGCAGCGCTCCCTCAGTACTGCCCCTCCGACAGTGCAGCACTCCCTCAGTACTGCCCCTCCGACAGTGCAGCGCTCCCTCAGTACTGCACCTTCGCCAGTGCAGCGCTCCCTCAGTACTGCCCCTCCGACAGTGCAGCGCTCCCTCAGTACTGCCCCTCCGACAGTGCAGCGCTCCCTCAGTACTGCCCCTCCGACAGTGCAGCGCTCCCTCAGTACTGCCCCTCCGACAGTGCAGCACTCCCTCAGTACTGCCCCTCCAACAGTGCAGCGCTCCCTCAGTACTGCAATGGAGTGTCAGCCTAGATTTTTATGCTCAAATCTCTGGAGCGGGAAAGGAAAGGAATCCCAGATATTGAGGGAAGCTGGAGACTGGCCGGGGCTTGGGCCACACAATGGTTTAGTTCAGAGAACTCCTGTTGACTTTAGGCTTTGTGTTCCATTCTGAAAAGTCGCAGTCTGGAAAAAGAAATATCTGTTCCAAATTACATCCAGCAGCTTGACAGCCAGGCCTGAGGCAGCAACCACTGCATCTGACTTTTAAGTGCAACAGATGTTTCCATGTGTGTTCCAGCTGTGGATGTTTGTTTTGCAAGTCTGGAGCAGTCGCCGTGTGCAATAAAATCCGTGAGGTTGGATTTTCATCCTCTCTCACCGGGCAATGATCCCGTGGAGACGATTGTTCGCCCATTCTAGAACTTGACCGACCTTCATTTCCATGGAATTAAAATCAGACAGTTTGTGCAAAGAGCGTGTGATCCGCTCCCCAGATTACTGCCCAGGTGAAAACGGAATTCTGCCCTGCCATCTTTAAGGGCTTCAGAAAGCAGTCTTGCTGTTGGGATCCTATTGCCTCACAGTTTTGTTCTTTCTCTCCTGAAGGTGCTGACTGGTACCAGGAACCAGTTCCACAGGCAGCTGCCAAATTGGCAATCCTCCAGTACAGTGAATCTTGACGACAGGCAGTGATGGAATTGAGCTCATCAGTGAGGGCTCAAGTGGTCTAATCGCCTGATAATCACTGTCATGGATCACACATAAGCAATGGCCACTTGGGCAAGGTAGCTTGTTTGGCGTAATATGTACAAGCGCCATGTGCTGTGCCATTTATACAAAGTAGTCCCCAGCACCCCTTTTAAACAGGACTCTCCTCTTCAATACTGCTTATAAGGAGGGACACTTCCCTCGGGGACCACCTTTAAGGATGGAGTCTCCCCTTCAGGACCCATTTCAAAAGAGACAATCTCACCAACATTCATGTTAAAAATCAAATGGTTACGAGAAATGTCTTATTGTAAGCATTCTTGGTGTTAGCTAATCACTAGTTTGTGATTCAACTCATCTTTGCCGCTTGTTTGAACCTTAATGTCCTTCACTGCACAATTCTCCATTTCAACATCTACCTGTATTTGCATCACGCTTGTCACGTACAGGAAGGTGTCACTTTACGACGAGGAGTGGGCTCTGAGTATGGGCAAAGGAGAGGGGATTGGAGAGGCTGTGATGGGAAGCAAAGGCATTGGATACAGAGGAAAGTTTTGAGGAGGTTTTATGAAAGCAGGGCGGGAGGTGACCAGGTTTTAACAGCTTGTAGAGTTTTCAGAGGAAGGCAGGAGTGAGTGACGTGAGGAATGTGGGATCGTGAACTTCAGTCACTGTGCTAATCAGAAGTCAATCTCTGTATTTTAATATTGATGTACAGGGAGTCTGGTGGAATTCCCAGACCACTGGAACCTGCACTGTCAGTTTTCCTGCTTCCCTTTCTGCCAATGCATTTAGTGAGTCACGCTCGCGAGGTAATTTTAACCTAACTCGGCGGGCGGGAATCCCACGGGATCGGGTGAAATGCCAGTTTTACACCAGGACCAATATTACTGTCCACTGACTTCACTGGACAGTAAAATCAGGCGGCTGTGAAAACCAGCGTTGTGCCCGCTCTCGTCAGTTTCCCCAGGGGTGCGATAGGCTAAAACAGACCCCAGTGTTTCGTGCATGTCATTCACTGCTTTCATTTCTCTCACTGTGCCTCCTCTTGTCTCCTGCTAACATCTCTTTTTTTATTCGTTCATGGGATGTGGGCGTCGCTGGCGAGGCCAGCATTTATTGCCCATCCCTAACTGCCCTTGAGAAGGTGGTGGTGAGCCACCTTATTGAACCGCTGTAGTCCGTGTGGTGAAGGTACTCCCACAGTGCTGTTAGGGAGGGAGTTCCAGGATTTTGACCCAGCGACGATGAAGGAACGACCGATATATTTCTAAGTCAGGATGGTGTGTGACTTGGAGGGGAACTTGGAGGTGGTGGTGTTCCCATGCGCCTGCTGCCCTTGTCCTTCTAGGTGGAAGAGGTCGCGGGTTTGGGAGGTGCTGCCGAAGAAGCCTTGGCGACACCCATGAAATTGAACATCCGCAATTTCACAATAGGTGGGGCGAACTGGAGCAGAATGCCTAACATCCATTTCACACACGCACATATCATCCACCTCACAGCAAGTGTGAGACTGCACAAACCACACAAAATGATCCCATCAAAGCAGGCAGGCCAACAGGAACAGGTTGTTTAAAGGTTAGAACCACAGTAGGAGTTGTCTTATGTATCTGAATAATAATATTTGAATTATAAATGTCTGGTGTGGAGTCCCATGCTCCTAAACATTAACCTTATTCCATCTAAAGGTTTCTGAATACATGTTTTCAATTTTAAAGAGGGAGACTCTCTATCAACAATCCCATTTCAGCACTGTTTCCACTCACCATGTCCTCATTACGTTCATTCATTCCTTCCCAACATCTGTGGAACTCAATGCTACGTTTTGAGGCTTTTATTCAGATACTAGTTCCATGATCATTGCCATAGTTTGTTTATTAATCGAGCCCAGACTTCCTGTGAACTGGGGTGCACCTTCACACAGGCTAAAATCTGGGTCAATGTAGTGACCTCAGGGGTCAAACAGACTCCCCTGTCACTGCATTTAGCTGACTGGATATGTCAGAGCCACAGGAGGTAGAATTTATGACGTATTCGGGTCGTAGTTTAGGCTGTAAACTACAGAATAGGTTTAGTAACATAACAGTAGCAAAGATACACCCAGAATTCTCCCTTTGAAGTAAAGCAAAACAAAACTGTATCTTTCAAAAATCAAATAAAGCTATAATATTACACATAGAATCATAGAATGGTTACAGCATGGAAGAAGACCATTCAGCCTGTCGAGCCCGTGCCGGCTCTCTGCAAGAGCACCTCAGTTAGTCCCACTCCCCCGCCCTTTCCCTGAAGCCCTGCAAATTTTTTTTCCTTCAGGTACTTATCCAACTTTAGTTTATATTTCCTCTCCTCATTCTTTCTACCAAGATGTATCAATTTGCACTTTTCTGCATTACATTGCATCTGCCATGTATCTGCCCATTCCACCAGCCTGTCTCTGTCCTCTTGAAGTCTATCACTATCCTCCTCACTGTTCACTATACTTCCAAGTTTTGAGTCATCTGCAAATTTTGAAATTGTGCCCTGTACACCCACATCCAAGTCATTAATATATATCAAGACAAGCAGTGGTCCTAGAACTGACCCCTGGGGAACACCACTGTATACCTTCCTCCAGTCCGAGAGACAGCTGTTCACCACTACTCTCTGTTTCCTGTCCCTTAGCCAATTTCATATCCATGCTGCCACTGTCCCTTTTATTCCATGGGCTTCAACTTTGCTGGCAAGCCTATTACGTGGCACTTTGTCGAACTCCTTTTGGAAATCCATGTACACCACGTCAACCACATTGCCCTCATCAACCCTCTCTGTTACCTCATCAAAAAACACGATCAAGTTGGTTAAACACGATTTGCCTTTAACAAATCCATGCTGGCTTGCCTTAATTAATCCACACTTGCCCAAGTGACTGTTAATTTTGTCCCTGATTATTGTTTCTAAAAGCTTCCCCACTCCTGAGGTTAAACTGACTGGCCTGTAGTTGCTGGGTTTATCCTTACACCCTTTTTTGAACAAGGGTGTAACATTTGCAATTCTCCAGTCCTCTGGCACCACCCCTGTTTCTAAGGAGGATTGGAAGATTATGGCCAGTACCTCCACGATTTCTTCCTTCACTTCCCTCAGCGTCCTAGGATTCATCCCATCCAGTCCTGGTGACTTATCTACTTTAAGTACAGCCAGCCTTTCTAGTAGCTCCTCTTTATCAATTTTTATCCCACCCAGTATCTCCTCTACCTCCTCCTTCACTATGTCTATGGCAGCATCTTCTTCCTTGGTGAAGTCAGATGCAAAGTACTCATTTAGCACCTCAGCCATACCCTCTGCCTCCATGTGTAGGTCTCCTTTTTGGTCCCCAATCTGTCCTACCCCCTCCTCTTACTACCCTTTTACTATTTATATGCCTATAGAAGACTTTTGGATTACCTTTTACGTTAGCTGCCATTCTATTCTCATACCCTCCCTTTGCCCCTCTTATTTTCTTTTTCACTTCTCCTCTGAACTTTCTATATTTAGCCTGATTCTCAGATGTATTCTCGACCTAACATCTGTCATATGCGCTCTTTTTCTGCTTCATCATATTCTCTATCTCTTTCGTCATCCAGGGAGCTCTGACTTTAGCTGCCCTGCCTTTCCCCACAGTGGGAATGTACCTTGACTATACCTGAACTATTTCCTCTTTAAAGGCAGCGCATTGCTCCACTACAGTTTTGCCTGCCAATCTTTGATTCCAATTTACCCAGGTCAGATCCATTCTCATCAAACTGAAATTGGCCTTCCTCCAATTAAGTATTTTTACTCTTGATTGCTCCCTGTCCTTTTCCAAAGCTAATCTAAACCTTATACTATAATCACTGTTCCCTAAATGTTTACCTAATGATACTTGCTCCACTTGACCTACCTACATATTTTTAACAACATCAGGCGCAAGGCTTCGCCTCAGACTATCAGCAGATTCCGTCTAGAGGAAACAAAAAAAACCCTGCGGATGCTGGAAATCTGAAAATATAAACAGAGAAAGCTGGAAATACTCAGCGGGTCCGGTCACAAATGGGATCGACCCAGCAACACAGGCCAGTCGACAGTTCAGGCCTCAACACCGTTCATCTGGAATGGGTGATTTTACAGATAAACAGCTTTTAAAAAAGGAACAGAACCAGGGGAAGGGAGAGGGAGAAACACAACCTCACCAGGAATGAAATGGAACCAGCCGTGAAAGCTCGGCTGGAGAACAGGCCCAACCATCTTCAGTTGCTTCATCAATGACCTTCCCTCCATCATAACGTCAGAAGTGGGGATGTTCGTTGATGATTACACAGTGTTCAGTTCTAGTCGCAACTCCTCGGATAATGAAGCAGTCCATGCCCGCCTGCAGCAAGACCTGGACAACATTCAGGCTTGGGCTGATAAGTGGCAGGTAACATTTGCGCCACACAAGTGCCAGGCAATGGCTATCTCCAACAAGAGAAAGTCTAACCACCGCCCCTTGACATTCAACGGCATTACCATCGCCGAATCCCCCACCATCAATATCCTGGGGATCACCATTGACCAGAAACCTAACTGGACCAGCCACATAAATACTGTGGCAACAAGAGCAGGTCAGAGGCTGAGTATTCTGCAGCGAGTGTCTCACCTCCTGACTCCCCAAAGCCTTTCCACTATCTACAAGGCACAAGTCAGGAGTGTGATGGAATACTCTCCACTTGCCTGGATGAGTGCAGCTCCAACAACACTCAAGAAGATCGACACTATCCAGGACAAAGCAGCCAGCTTGATTGGCACCTCATCCACCACCTTAAACATTCACTCCCTCCACCTCCGGCGTACCCTGGCTGCAGTGTGTACCATCAAGATGCACTGCTGCAACTCGCCAAGGCTTCTTCGGCAGCACCTCCCAAACCCGTGACCTCTTCCACCTAGAAGGACAAAGGCAGCAGGCGCATGGGAACACCACCACCTCCAAGTTCCACTCCAAGTCACACACCATCCTGACTTGGAAATATATCGCCGATCCTTCATCGTCGCTGGGTCAAAATCCTGGAACTCCCTCCCTAACAGCACTGTGGGAGTACCTTCACCACACGGATTGCAGCGGTTCAAGAAGGCGGCTCACCACCACCTTCTCAAGGGGATCTAGGGATAGGCAATAAATGCTGGCCTTGCCAGCAATGCCCACATCCCATAAACGAATAAAAAAAAGAGATAAACAGAGAGGTTCTGGAAATTTGGGTATGATTTTAAATCTTTTGGTTTTTAAACCTCCAGGGGGGAGATGAGGGGAATTTTTTTAGGCAGCGAGTTGTTGTGATCTGGAACGCGCTGCCTGACAGGGCGTGGAAGCAGAGTCAATAGTAACTTTCAAAAGGGAAATTGGATAAATACTCGAAGGAAAATTTGCAGAGCTATGGGAAAGAGCAGGGAAGTGGGACTAATTGGAGAGCTCTTTCAAAGAGCCAGCACAGGCACGATGGTCCGAATGGCCTCCTTCTGTGCTGTAAGATTCTATGGTTGTGAGGTAGTGTTGAGAAAAGGCCACTCAGCTAATTCAACTCATGTTCTTCAAGTTAGTAACCAGGATATAAGCAAGATTGGAATGAAGTCTGCCTTTTCACAGGCCATGTAAAGTCTACCCTATCGTCTACTCCATTCCACCCATTTACCTCCTGACTGAAGGTTCTGTATAAACACTTCCTAATCTCCACAGGGAATCAAATAAAACTCCAGAATTTTGATCTGCTCTCTCATCTCCGCTGCTGCCCTTACACCAGCGCGCAGACCCCCATCTAACTCCAGACAAAAAATACAACATCGGCATTCGCTAACTTTTCCCATTATGATTTCCGATGTCTTTATTTATAATGGAACCTGCATTAAACCTCTCATTCAAGAATCACAGTGTGATACCTTTACAGGGGCAGCTTCTGTGTAAATGTGGACACAGGAATTTCGCGGGTCCAGATGATGTGATTGGCGCAAGGAGTGAGTTGCCGTCTGTCCCGAGCTTCCAGCGGACTAGCGTCTGGCGTCTGGGATTCCCGTTGGGAACAGGCTGGAAGCTTGGACATGAATCCAAACTGGGGTCAGTTGAGTCCCAGCCACCCGAATCCCGCTGGTTCGTGCTCCCGCCTCCTATCCATGGTTGCACAGGTTGGGAGGCGATAATTAATGGGATCCTCCGCTGCAGTCAGGGAAGGTTGGATGGAGTTCGGGAGACATTTTCATGGCAGCCACTTGTCTGTGAGCCTTAAAGGCGGCCGTGAGTTCTGCACACGTTACCTGCGGCTGATATTAATTCCCAACACTATTACCCCTCCCCTTTAAAATGCTGCCAGGGCCCTTCACATTCCTGAATTCCTGCTTCCAGGTCAGAGAGTTGGCAACTGGGGAGTGTGATTCGCACTGGCACCTCACCGATTAGGATCGGAACTCAGCGTCCCAGGCTGGTTCCTCTGGGCTGTCACCGTCCCTCACACTCCCTGCCAGTTCGATTCATGTTCAAAAATCACCCCTACAAAGCCTCTCCATGCTTAAAAACTTACAGCACAAAAGGAGGTCATTCGGCCCATCGTGCCTGTGCTCAAGGGATTTCTCCAAATTCATTCCAGTGATTGCCTGTTTTCTAAATCTTTGGTGAAATAACATACTGCGTCTCTGGAACTGTCCTGATGGTGTTTCGCTAAAATAGGAAAATAAAATCTGATCTGTAAAATGCTGAACCAGCTCACAAAGCGGCCTGTCTTAAATCCTGGACCCTTTCTGGATTGGGCAGGAGTAACTGGAGCCCAAGGCCAGGCTGATATGTTGGCTTCGCTGGTTTCCCACACACATTTCTGGACGTGGCTTCTCTGTGACACTCAGCCTTCCAATCAGGTGATTTCTGTCCTGTAATTCCTCGATCTTGACTTGCAGGTGAACGTGTTGGTTATGGGAACACTGAAGACCTTTGGAATTTTCTTCGTGGCTTTCCAGGAAGTGTTTGGGGGGTCCTCGGAGCGGATCAGCTGGGTCGGCTCCATCATGTCCAGCCTCCGCCTCTCTGCAGGTAACTAGATGTGGTTGGAGGATGGGCGAGAGTTGTGAATCTCAAACCGATGCATTCTGCGGACAAGGGAAGGAGTTTTTGACAGCGATGCCCCTTTTATAGTCTTCTTTTCCCTCCAGTTTTCCTTCACCTTCTGAAGGCGCTGACTAACACTGGGATACAGGTCCACAACCCTCTCCTACCATACTCAAGTGGCAACTCTTAAAGTTGGATGGTGTTTGACAGCTGGCTATTCAGCTATGACAAACCTCACAGTAATCCAGTCCTCCCCTGGGGGTCAATTTTTAACCCCCGCCCCATTTATGAGGCTCCGGCAGTTGAAAATAGCTGTGAAGCAAAGGCTGCCCATTGCATGCCCAAAGACCAGCTAGTGCCATGTTCAGGCGGGTGTGTAAAGGGGCAGCGAGCAATCTTGCCTGTAACAGGCGGGAGGCTGCTCGAAGGTGTAAGTCGGGGGCCCTTCGCTAGTGTTCGGGCTGAGGGGTTCGGGCTGAGGGGCTCAGGCTGAGGGGTTCGGGCTGAGGGGCTCGGGCTGAGGGGCTCGGGCTGAGGGGCATGTCCACTTGCACACTTTCCAGAGGCGTCATTGGATAACAACTGGGAATAAGATTCCTGGGAGAATTTCCTCAGCCCAGAGACTCCTGCCTGACTGGATCATCCGCCTCTCACAGACCAGGGATTGAAAGTTGAACCTTTGGGTCTTACTCCCTCCCCAAGGTGTATTAACCCACTCCACCATGGGGGAACTTTCTCTTCCAGTTCACACTATCCTTTAGTTACTTGGTTACCTGGTAACCCATGTTACAAAGTTCTGTTATTGGGCCAGAGTGTATGGGCCCTTGTGCGTTTTGGCAAATGACAAGGCATTAGCCCAAGCATGGAGCTCAAATGACTCCACAGACCACAGCTCAGCCAGCTTGTGAACGAAACACCATCACAGCCCATTATAAACTGGCGGTGCAGTGGTTTAGACATTGACCGGGGTTCCAATCCACAACACTGCTGGGATAAGGGTCTCTTCTGTTGCTGCCTGTAAGAGTGATATGTGAAATGAGTTTGGGCCATCTCAATCCCGTTTCTATGTCTACAGCACAACATTGGGACAGTCAGTCATTCAGTCAGGCCTAAGGGCGGCTGGTGTGGGCGATGGGCAAATGCCAGACTGGTACAGTAGATGGTGCCCCTGAGCTGGGAGCTGTATCTGCATCAGGTTGTGTTGTACCTCGACCTGGAATTACTGGATGTTGATGTTGACACTAACACTGGCATCTCTCACTAGGATGAGAACAGAAGTAAGGTTTATTTTTTGGTGGAACAGACATTTTCTACAAATATCCTCAGTTCTTCTAAACAAAAACTGCCTTCAGTGGTGATGGAATGTTTTGTTCCAGTTGACTGAAGGTTAAGAATCGCTCCAGCGGTTCTACCGGAAGGTCATCCAAGGGTCACTCTGGCCAGCAAAAACAACAACAACAACTTGTATTTATGTAGCGCCTTTAATGTAGTAAAACGTCGCAAGGCGCTTCACAGGAGCGATTATCAAACAAAAATTGACACCGAACCACATAAGGAGAAATTAGGGCAAGTGACCAAAAGCTTGGTCAAAGAGGTAGGTTTTAAGGAGTGTCTTAAAGGAGAGAGAGGTGGAGAGGTTTAGGGAGGGAATTCCAGAGCTTAGGGCCTCGGCAGCTGAAGGCACGGCCGCCAATGGTGGAGCGATGGAAATCAGGGATGCTCAAGAGACCAGCATTAGAGGAGCACAGTGTTCTCTGAGGGTTGTAAGGCTGGAGGAGGTTACAGAGATAGGGAGGGGCAAAGCCATGGAGGGATTTGAAAACAAGGATGAGAATTTTAAAATCGAGGGGTTGCTTAACCGGGAGCCAATGTAGGTCAGTGAGCACAGGGGGTGATGGGTGAACGGGACTTGGTGCGAGTTAGGACACGGGCAGCAGAGTTTTGGATGACCTCAAGTTTACAGAGGGTAGAATGTGGGAGGCCAGCCAGGAGTGCATTGGAATAGTCAAGTCTAGAGGTAACAAAGGCATGGATTAGGGTTTCAGCAGCAGATGAACTGAGGTGAGGGTGGGGTTGACAAAGTGATGGAGGTGGAAATAGGCGGCTTTGTTGATGGTGTGGATGTGTGGTCGGAAGCTCATCTCGGCATCAAATACTACACCAAGGTTGCAAACAGTCTGGTTCAGCCTCAGACAGTGGCCAGGGAGAGGGATGGAGTCGGTGGCTAGGGAATGGAGATTGTGGTAGGGATCAGCATCCTACAGCTGGTTTGACAACGACTGGGATAAGGTTGGTCACTTTGCCCCTCAGCTGCAGATACTTGGCAACCATGAGGTCTAAACTCAGGGATTTCTTTCCTTTAGGTGGGAGACTCACTGAAACTAACTCTCTCAAAGGACTGTCTTCCACCTTCACCTTTTCCCTGGTACAACTGCCCCTCCTTGGCTCAGCTCAAATACACATGGTGCGTGACAGACCCAGCTGTTCTCTGTCAGATCGGGCTTATGGTCACTCCTTTTCCTTGGCTAAATTAATTTACTACACCAAGATTATTTCAGTGAGCAGGAACAACTCCATACTCCTCTTATCCACCAATCATCTCCTCCGATACCCCTCCACTGCACCCTCATTTGTCACTTTGAACGTTAAATGTAAGAAACTTGTGGTTGTTCTTGTGTCCAAAGAATGAAGGCCATCTGTATTCCCCAGCCTTTTCGAACCCTCCTCCCCTTCACCTTCCAGCCATTCCCTCTACCCTCCTCCCCTCACCTCCACATCCCTCTACCCTCCCTCACCTTCATCCCCAGCATTCCCTTCTACCCTCCTCCCCTTCACCCTTCCAGCAATTCCCATCCTACCCTCTCTCCCCTTCACCTTCCCAGCCATTCCCTCTACCCCTCCTCCCCCTTCACCTTCCAGCCATTCCCTCTACCCTCCTCTCCCTTCACCTTCCAGCCATTCCCTCTACCCTCTCCCTCCCCTTCCAGCCATTCCCTCTACCCTCCTCCCCCTTCACCTTCCAGCCATTCCCTCTACCCTCCTCCCCCTTCACCTTCCAGCCATTCCCTCTACCCTCCTCCCCTTCACCTTCCAGCCATTCCCTCTACCCTCCTCCCCTCACCTTCCAGCCATTCCCTCTACCCTCCTCCCCCTTCACCTTCCAGCCATTCCCTCTACCCTCCTCCCCCTTCACCTTCCAGCCATTCCCTCTACCCTCCTCCCCCTTCACCTTCCAGCCATTCCCTCTACCCTCCTCCCCCTTCACCTTCCAGCCATTCCCTCTACCCTCTCCCCTTCACCTTCCAGCCATCCCTCCCCCTCTCCCCCTCCAGCCATTCCTCTACCCTACCTCCCCTTCACCTTCCAGACATTCCCTCTACCCTCCTCCCCTTCACCTTCCAGACATTCCCTCTACCCTCCTCCCCTTCACCTTCCAGCCATTCCCTCTACCCTCCTCCCCCTTCACCTTCCAGCCATTCCCTCTAGCCTCCTCCCCTTCACCTTCCGCCATTCCCTCTACCCTCCTCCCCTTCACCTTCCAGCCATTCCCTCTACCCTCCTCCCTCCTCCCCCTTCCAGCCATTCCCTCTACCCTCCTCCCTTCACCTTCCAGCCATTCCCTCCCTCCTCCCCCTCACCTTCCAGCCATTCCCTCTACCCTCCTCCCCATCACCTTCCAGCCATTCCCTCTACCCTCCTCCCCTTCACCTTCCAGCCATTCCCTCTACCCTCCTCCCCCTTCCAGCCATTCCCTCTACCCTCCTCCCCTTCACCTTCCAGCCATTCCCTCTACCCTCCTCCCCTTCCAGCCATTCCCTCTACCCTCCTCCCCTTCACCTTCCAGCCATTCCCTCTACCCTCCTCCCCTTCACCTTCCAGCCATTCCCTCTACCCTCCTCCCCCCTCAAACTCCCACCCCGTCATACTCTGCACTTTCTCCCCATCTCTCCCCCCGCCTCATTAAACGCATTTCGTCCATGAGGCCTGCTTCTTTGATCCCTTCGCATCCCATCTCCTGACTACCCAACTTCCCCATCTCAGTCCTATGCTCACTAACGTCACTCTATTCTTTATCACTATCCCTACCTTGTTATTACATTCCCCTTTCTCAAAATAACAACTACAACCCTTCCATAATCTCCATCTACCACCCTATGTACAACCTGCCATTTCTTTCAAAAGTCTTGGCATATGTCATTGACTAATAACCGTGCTCCCACCTCTTCGTGATTGGCTTCTGCCCCACCCACAGCACAGAGACTGCACTGGTCAATTTCATTAACCGCATCTTGTGCGATTGCAAACATGGCTGGTTGCCTCTCCTCATCCTTCTTGACCTCTCCAATGGCTTAGACACTATCAGCCACTCATCCCCCAAGGTCTATCCTCAGCAGTCTATCTCAATGGGACTTCTGTCTCCTGGTTCCACTCCTACCTGTCACACCAAAGACATCACAGGGTTTATTCAGTGATCCTGCACTGCCAGTGAGGAGCCTTGCTCAATGAGAGCCCATGTTGGAGAAATGGTGCTCTGAAGTTGTAGCGCTGTCTCTGACCTACACTCCTGTTGTGACACTCCACACCCAGCACACAAGAGTCCCTGAATTTACCCTAACATCTCCTCTAACAGTTTCTTCTCCATTGCCCAGTCCACTGTACCTCATTCTTACTCTGCTTCAATTCAAATGTCAGTGATAGCACCAGTTAGTGTGGCTCCAGTGTCCTCACGCATGCTGAT
The DNA here is from genome assembly GCA_030390025.1 of Squalus acanthias. NCBI lineage: Eukaryota > Metazoa > Chordata > Chondrichthyes > Squaliformes > Squalidae > Squalus > Squalus acanthias. The sequence continues at coordinate 32,189,958 of CM059441.1, forward strand.
GACACACAGTTTTAATTCTCCATCGATCCCAGGGCTGTCGCCACCCTCTCCAACTGTCCGTCCGTTATTCCGACACGGATGAGCCCAAATTTTCTCCAACTCCATCTCAGCAAATTCAAAGATGGTGTGATTCAGTCCCGCCGCCACCGACATGCCTCAGGCCTTGAATGCACCAAACTGCCCCTGAATGGCATTTTCGGCAAAGTCTGGAGATCTGGAAGTTTGGTGTGCTGTATGATCTCAAAGCTGAATTTCCTTCCCACATCGGTTCTGTTACTAAAACCACTTTCTTCACAATATGACCTATCCCCACCCCGACCCTCATCAACTCCCCCACCACCTTGATTTTTCCAGCTGCCTCTCCAACTCCCACAACTCATCCCAAAGCTGTAACCCACATCCTCACCCTCACAACGGACTGAATCCCGATTACCCCGATCTCTGGTATTCCAGCAATTTGGTTTTAGATCTCTACCCTCAGTTCTCTCTGTGTCCTCCCTGACCCCCCTCAGTGATCGGCAGCCATATATCCCCACCTTTACCCTGTGCTCTCCTGACACCAGTCTACTTGTTCTCCCCACCCCCTGCTCCATCTGAATGGTCGTTCTTTCACTTATTACTCTCCCTGCCCTCTGAAACTCCCTCTGCAAATCCCTCTCTCATTGCTGCCACCCTCCCTGCTTTCAAAACCTCCTAAAAGTTCTCTTCAACCGAACCTTCAGTTCTGCCCCCGACGCCGCTTCCTATTTTCATTTTTTCCTTCTGCCCATTCTCTTCCTCCGCTCAGTGAGAGCCTGAAGAATCTGTCGGGCCACGAGGAGCACGGCAGTGCTGCAAGTTGTCGGTTACTTTTCAGACCAACTCTTCCAAGTGGAAGAAAAGATTTTTTTTTAAAAGAGAGAGGAATATTGAATGTTTAATCGGATTTTCCCTCTCCAGGTCCTATTGCTTCAATCGCCTGCGGGAAGCTGGGAGATCGATGGACCTCAATCTTGGGGGCTGTCCTTGTGAGCGCCGGATTTCTCATTAGCATCTTGGCGACTGGTGTCCTCTTCCTTTATGTGTCCCTTGGTGGTGTAGTTGGTAAGAAATGTTAGTTCTGCTTTTAAGAGATGTTTTAACCATCTTTAAGAGTGACTGCTCCATAGTATCAGGGAATAACTCCTCAGTAGTTGAATATTTAACACAGTCAAAGATAATCTCACATAATTCTGTGACGAAATTGAAATTAATAATCAAATTTGTACAAATAAATGTTTTCACGTCCTCCTTATTGAACCCGTGAGAATAAACCCCCTTTCTAGAAAACTCCTGAGATAAATCTAAAAATATGACAAAGCACAATGAATGCGAAAAGGCCCTTCAGCTCATCATCATTCCTTCACCAATTTACAAGCTGCACAATTTTTAGACTTGACTCCACTTGTTTAACCGCCTCCCACAGCCCATGGACACTCTCCCCTATCATGGACTCTACCCACCCATTTAACCTCCTCCCACAGCCCATGTACACTCTCCCCTATCATGGACTCTACCCACCCATTTAATCTCCTCCCACAGCCCATGTACATTCTCCTCTATCATGGACTCTACCCATCCATTTAATCTCCTCCCACAGCCCATGTACACTCTCCCCTATCATGGACTCTACCCACCCATTTAATCTCCTCCCACAGCCCATGGACACTCTCCTCTATCATGGACTCTACCCACCCATTTAATCGCCTCCCACAGCCCATGTACATTCTCCTCTATCATGGACTCTACCCACCCATTTAATCTCCTCCCACAGCCCATGTACACTCTCCCCTATCATGGACTCTACCCACCCATTTAATCTCCTCCCACAGCACATCTCCATAAAATTACAAGGAGATATTAATAGATTAAGTGAATGGGCAAAACTGTGGCAAATGGATTTCAATGTTGGCAAGAGTGAGGTCATCAACTTTGGACATAAAAAGGATAGAACAGGGTACTTTCTAAATGGTGAAAAGCTAAAAACAGTGGATGTCCAAAGAGACTTGGGGGGTCCATGTACATAGATCATTAAAATGTCATGGACAAGTACAGAAAATAATCAAAAAGGCTAATGGAATGCTGGCCTTTATATCGAGAGGACTAGAATACAAGAGGGTAGAAGGTATGCTGCAGCTATACAAAGCCCTGGTTAGACCACACCTGGAGCACTGTGAACAGTTCTGGGCACCACACCGTAGGAAGGTTATATTGGCCTTGGAGGGAGTGCAGTGTAGGCTTACCAGAATGAAACCTGGACTCCACTGGTTAAATTATGAGGAGAGATTACCCAAACTAAGGAAGTATTCCCTAGAATTTAGCAGGTTAAGGGATGATTTGATCAATGTTTTCACAATATTAAGGGGAACAGATAGAGAGAAACTACTTCGCTGTTTGGGGAGTCGAGGACTGGGGGACATAACCTAAAAGTTAGAGCCAGGCCTTGCGGGAGTGAAGTTAGGAAACACTTCTACACACAAAGGGTGGTAGATGTTTGGAACTCTCTTCCGCAAACGGCAATTGATGCTTGATCAACTATTAATTTCAAATCTGTGATTGATAGATTTTTGTTAACCAAAGGTATTAAGGTATTATGGGGCAAATGCAGGTAAATGAAGTATATAGGTCACAGATCAGCCATGATCTCATTGAATGGCGGAACAGGTTCCAGGGGCTAAATGGCCTACTCCTGTCCCTATGTTACTATGAATGTTCTCCCTCATCCCTCAGGGGAGAGGGACTAAGTGGACTGCTCTTCCAAAGAGCAGGCACAGGCACAATGGGCCGAATGGCCTCCTTCTGTGCTCTATCATTCTATGATTCTATCCATCCTTACGATCTTGTGACGTGAGCCAAAATATCGCTGCTTGGTGTCTGGTCCAGAAACCACTCTGGAGCTCTTTCAGTCCCCAGTCTTACATACTCTCTCCCCATGTAGCTGTGCGCTCTAGTTCTGCACCGTAACGCACTCTCACGCTCAAGGAATGTGTAGATGTGGCAACCAGCTCACCGGGAATCTCAATCACTGGCCAGACGCACAAAGTTAATAAAGCTACAAACACAGTGTTAAGGAAGGGTGTGGGCACCAAAATTTTTGTGGTTTTAGTAACAGTGTAAAGCTCCTGGAATCTCAGCCGAACAATCCAAATATGATAACCTGAATTAGTTACCATCGGCAAAATTCTTTGAATAAGAGTCAACCTCCACAGGACAAAATCCCTCCTATTATAACCACAAATCTTTTCCTTATTATTGAAAATGTTTTGCTCATCAAGTGAAGGATGTTCATACCAAGTGTTACCGTCAAACACTCTCAGGGCAGGTACAGGACGGGTTTGATACAGAGTAAAGCTCCCTCTACACTGTCCCATCAAACACTCCCAGGGCAGGTACAGCACGGGTTAGATACAGAGTAAAGCTCCCTCTGCACTGTCCCATCAAACACTCCCAGGGCAGGTACAGCTTGGGTTAGATACAGAGTAAAGCTCCCTCTACACTGTCCCATCAAAGACTCCCAGGGCAGGTACAGCACGGGTTAGATACAGAGTAAAGCTCCCTCTACACTGTCCCATCAAACACTCCCAGGGCAGGTACAGCTCGGGTTAGATACAGAGTAAAGCTCCCTCTACACTGTCCCATCAAACACTCCCAGGGCAGGTACAGCACGGGTTAGATACAGAGTAAAGCTCCCTCTACACTGTCCCATCAAACACTCCCGGGGCAGGTACAGCACGGGTTAGATACAGAGTAAAGCTCCCTCTACACTGTCCCATCAAACACTCCCAGGGCAGGTACAGCACGGGTTAGATACAGAGTAAAGCTCCCTCTACACTCCTCCATCAAACACTCCCGGGACAGGTACAGCACGGGTTAGATACAGAGTAAAGCTCCCTCTACACTGTCCCATCAAACACTCCCAGGGCAGGTACAGCACGGGTTAGATACAGAGTAAAGCTCCCTCTACACTGTCCCATCAAACACTCCCAGGGCAGGTACAGCACGGGTTAGATACAGAGTAAAGCTCCCTCTACACTCCTCCATCAAACACTCCCGGGACAGGTACAGCACGGGTTAGATACAGAGTAAAGCTCCCTCTAGTGTCCCATCAAACACTCCCAGGGCAGGTACAGCACGGGTTAGATAAAGAGTAAAACTCCCTCTACACTGTCCCATCAAACACTCCCAGGACAGGTACAGCACAGGTTAGATACAGAGTAAATCTCCCTCTACACTGTCCCGTCAAAAACTCCCAGGTTTCCATTTCCCACAATAGCCATCCTGGAAAATACTGCCAATTCTGGTGCCATATGTGGTTAGTTCTCTGTGTGTCCACAGCCACTCTGGCTCGAGACTGCCCCAGACCCTCTCATGTCGGAACTTTATAACATTAGGCCTGGCATCCTTTAAGCGTAATCAATGTTATCCTTGTTTGGGACACACAAGTGGTTTATGGATTTAAAGGCTGAGTCAACAGAACTGGGAGAAAACATTCAAATGGAAGTGGGAACATTTACAGAAACAATGTCTTCAACAGAGATGTTGTTCAATGTGAAGAAGGAACTTTCCTATTTGGAGGCAGAAGTTCAATGAATGAGGAATAAATTTTTCCTCTTTCCAAAATCGTCACTGCTGAAGATGAATGTGGATGCGTAGGTGGTGCCTGTGTTGCAGTGCTGGGCTGCGGTGCTGGGGCTCCTGTACATGGGAAGCCTACACTCCCGCGATCTACTAATCTGATGATCAGACTCCTAGCTTTGTAGGAGAGATGGCCTTGCAGGGTGTGGGGAGAGCAGAGCAGAGGGAGAGCAAGATCCAACTGACGGCCGCTCTCCCTCACTTCCCCATGGCCTGTTTCGGATCAGCTAATGGACCTGCTTTAGGCTGCCCATATCATCTCTCAGTTGTGATTGGGGAGACAAGAGAAAATAGGTTGACAGAAATATTGAGCTGTGAACATTTATTGCAGGAATCGGCTTTGCGTTTCTCTATCAAGCTGCAACTGTGATGCACGCAAAGTACTTCAAGAAAAGACTGGCGACTGCCTACGCCATTGCTCGGTCGGGAATGGGCCTTACGTTTGCCCTCGCCCCTTTCACACAGTTATTGTTAGTGGAATATGACTGGCAAGGTGAGTAATGTTTGTTTTAATTCTCTTAATGGCTATAAATTAAATTCGATTGTATATTTTAAAATAAGGCAGTTAGCAAAGAAAACTCGTTAGTACATTGAAGAGGAGAAAAGTGTCATCTGTATTGTCTCCGCGATCGCGGGGGGTGGGGGGCGGGCACTGATTTCCAGTCACAGTGAGGGGGTGCGGGGTCACAGTGAGGGGGTGGGGGTCACAGGGGGTGGGGGTCACAGTGAGGGGGTGCGGGGTCACAGTGAGGGGGTGCGGGGGGTCACAGTGAGGGGTTGGGGGGTCACGGGGTGGGGGTCACAGGGGGTGGTAGTCACAGTGAGGGGGCGGAGGGTCACAGTGAGGGGGTGCGGGCTCACAATGAGGGGGTGGGGGTCACAGGGGGTGGGAGTCACAGTGAGGGGGTGGGGGTCACAGTGAGGGGGTGTGGGGTCACAGTGAGGGGGTGCAGGGTCACAGTGAGGGGTTGGGGGGTCACGGGGTGGGGGTCACAGTGAGGGGGTGCAGGGTCACAGGGTTCCCGGAATCACCTGGAATGCGCCTTGCTGTTTGCCAATACTTGCGCCTGGGATTTCCATGGCGTTCTTTCAACCAGCCTCCATAATTTCGGTGGAAGATTGACTGAATCCCTGGAGAAATGTCGTCAGTGGTAATTTACTTGTTTCTCTGGTGTTTCTGCTGATGTTACGGCAGGAGATCGGAAAACCGGTGGAAATTCTACTGACTATCGCCTGGGCACCTGCCCGGGTTGTGCAGAGTCGCGATCGATTGACTGATGTGTCTGGGAGAGGAGAACATTGGGGCAAAAACATTTTAGGAGCCTTCAATTCTACAAGTGCGTTGTTGATTAACAGAATCAACGGGGGGAATTTTTACTTCCTGACACACTGGGAGTGGGCCCGGGAGCGCGCAGCCCACCTGCTCTGGAGATTTCAGTCCACAGCGAGCGTCTTCCCTCACTGACAGCTTTCCGCCCGAACTCAGCCTGATCCACAGGCCTGGCTTCCAGTCGAGCAGGGCGCATGGCAGAGGAGGCCACAGGACCCGGGGGGGGTGCAGTCCCTCTGACCCTGGGGGAGGGGGGCTGGTGCAGTCCCTCTGACCCTGGGGGTGGGGGGTGGGGGGGTGGTGGTGCAGTCCCTCTGACCCTGGGTGGGGGGGTGCAGTCCCTCTGACCCCGGGGGGGTGGGTGCAGTCCCTCTGACCCCAGGGGGGGGGGTGGTGGTGCAGTCCCTCTGACCCTGGGTGGGGGGTGTGCAGTCCTTCTGACCCCGGGGGGGGGTGGTGGTGCAGTCCCTCTGACCCGGGGGGGGGGGGGGGTGGGCGGTGCAGTCCCTCTGACCCCGGGGGGTGGGGTGCAGTCCCTCTGATTTCGGGGGGGGGCAGTCCCTCTGACCCCGGGGGGTGGGGTGCAGTCCCTTTGACCCCGGGGGGGGGTGGGTGCAGTCCCTCTGACCACGGGGGATCGGCTGCAGTCCCTCTGACCCCGGAGGGGGGAGGGGGGGGTGCAGTCCCTTTGACCCTGGGGGGTGGGGCAGTCCCTCTGACCTGGTGATCCGGGGGTGGGGATCCAGGTTGGGGGGTTTGTATGGAGGTGGGGTCTGATGGTGGGGGTCTCGGGGGCCGGGAGGAAGCACGCCTCCTGCTCCCGGCCCACAAGCAGTGCTCCCAAGGCTGGCCTCGCCTCGCTGCACAGCAGGTTAAATCCGAGGCTTTCAGTAGCGGGTTGGAGCCGGATTCCCGACACACCTCAAATTTTTGGCCATTTAACCGCTCCCCCCGCCACCGTTCCCCAGTTAAAATTCCCCCCAATCACTCTATTGGCCTTTCAGGCATGGAAACCTCAGACCATCCTGACTGGTTCCATTTCCAGCCGCCGTATGTTACTCACCTTAACAAGAATGACCTTGGTTAGTTCTCTTCTGTTCACATTATTAACAAATATTTGATTTAAGCACGTGGTATAGGGCAGCTGTTGGACACCATGAGGCCTGGTCTGACTCTCTCTGATCCAATGTGGCTTTAAGTTCATTCCAGTAACCCGCCCACAAAGACAGATGGAAGTGTAGCATCTCATCACAGCTCAGAAACAGCCCGAGGCGCTTCACAGACCAAGAATTGCTTTGAAATGTGATCATTGTTCTGGAACTGTTTATGGCAGCCATTTTGCACACAGCAACATCCCTCAAACAGCAGTGAGCTGGATGACCAGTTCATCATTTTTTTGTGCTATTGATTGAGGGATGCATATTGGCCAGGACACTGGGTGAACTCTCTGCTCTTCTTTAAATAGCACCGTGTGATCCCGTACATCCAACTTGATAGACAGATGGGGCCTCAATTTAACATCATATTTGATGGACAGTGCAGCACTCCCTCAGTACTGCGCTGGACAGACAACCTTAAAGACAACCTCAGGGGGCAAGAGTGCTACTAACTGAGCCAAACTAACACTCGAAAAAATATAAACTATTAAGGGAACAAACTGTTCGATTGAAATAATGTTTTGTTTAGTAAAAGCTTCCCTTGTGGAAGATAGAGGGGCAAATGACACTCGGGGTCCGCAATACACCAGCTCCAACACGCAGAGCTGTGGAATGTGTAGTCATGTCCATGGGCAAAATGCCACCATTCGCCAAGCTGTACTTTGGGGAGGTACCGGGCAGATAATGAAGCAGTCCGTGCCCGCATGTAGCAAGACCTGGACAACATCTAAGCTTGGGCTGATAATTGGTAAGTAACATTCGCGCCACACAAGTGCCAGGCAATAACCATCTCCAGCAAGAGAGACTCTAACCAGCTCCCCTTGACATTCAATGGCATTACCATCACCGAGTCTTCCACTATCAACATCCTGGGGGGGGTCACCCTTGACCAGAAACTCAACTGGACTAGCCACATAAATGCTGTGGCTACAAGAGCAGGTCAGATTCCCTTCCCAGATACTCATCTCACCGCACATTCAAAAATCTACCTCTTTGACCACAGTTTTGGGCACTTCACCCAACTCCCACTCTGCCTCAGGGAGCATTTTATCGTGTTAAAGGTTATAATGTGAAAGATATTGCGTGGTAGAGTGGGGCTTAGGGATCAGACTCTGAGTAAAATTACATAAATTATGCAGCACAGAAACAGGTTATTCGGCCCAATCAGTCTGTGCTGGTGTTGATGCTCCACACGAGTCTCCTCCCATTGCATCTACCTCATCTCAGCCTCTCAGCATTTCTTTCTATTCCCTTTTCTCTCAGGTGCTCATCTAGCTTCCTTTTGAAAGCATCTAAGCTATTTGCCTCAACCACTTCCTGTGGTAGCGAGTTCGACATTCTAACCATTCTCTGGGTAAATAAATTTCTCCTCAGTTCCCGATTGGATTTATTAGTAACTATCTTGTATTTATGGCCCCTAGTTTTGGATTCTCCCACAAGTGGAAACATTCTCTCCACATTTACCCTGTCTAACCCATTCATAATTTTAAAGACCTTTGTCAGGTCTCCTCTGAGGCTTCTCTTTTCTAAAGAAAAAAGCCCCAACCTGTTCAATCTTTCCCGAAAGCTGTAATCTCTCAGTTCTGGTACCATCCTTGTAAATCTTTTTTGCACTTTCTCCGGTGCTTCAATGTCCTTTTTATAGTATGGAGATCAGAACTGTGCACAGTTTAAGTGTGGCCTGACCAGGGTCCTATACAACATAACTTCACTACTTTTGAATTCTGTACTCCTAGAAATAAATCCGAGTGCTTTGTTCACATTTTTTATTGCTTTGCTGACCAGCGATGCTGCTTTTAATGATTTGTACACCTGTATCCCTAGATCCCTTTGCTCTTCTACCTCATTCAGTTTCTTATTTTCTAAGGTGTTGGCGATACATAAACATAGAAACATAGAAGATAGGAGCAGGAGTAGGCCATTCGGCCCCTCGAGCCTGCTCCGCCATTCAATGAGATCATGGCTGATCATCCAAATTCAGTACCCTGTCCCTGCTTTCTCCCCATATCCCTTGATCCCTTTAGCCTTAAGAAATATATCTATCTCCTTCTTGAATATATTTAATGAATTGGCCTCAACTGCCTTCTGTGGTAGAGAATTCCACAGGTTCACCACTCTCTGGGTGAAGAAATTCCTCCTCACCTCAGTCCTAAATGGCTTACCCCTTATCCTCAGACTGTGACCCCTGGTTCTGGACTCCCCCGCCATCGGGAACATCCTTCCTGCATCTAGTCTGTGTAGTCCTGTTAGAATTTTATAAGTTTCAATGAGATCCCCTCTCATTCTTCTAAACTCTAGTGAATATAAGCCCAATCGTCCCAATCTCTCTTCATACGTCATTCCTGCCATCCCAGGTATCAGTCTGGTGAATCTTCGCTGCACTCCCTCCATGGCAAGAACATCCTTCCTCAGATAAGGCGACCAAAACTGCACACAATACTCAAGGTGTGGTCTCACCAAGGCCCTGTACAACTGCAGCAAGACATCCTTGCTCCTGTACTCGAATCCTCTCGCTATGAAGGCCAACATACCATTTGCCTTCTTAACCGCCTGCTGCACCTGCATGCTTACCTTCAACGACTGGTGTACAAGGACTCCCAGGTCTCATTGCACTTCCTCTTTTCCCAATCTATTGCTGTTCAGATAATAATCTGCCTTCCTGTTTTTGCCACCAAAGTGGATAACCTCGCATTTATCCACATTATACTGCATCTGCCATGCATCTGCCCAATCACCCAACTTGTCCAAATCAAACTGGAGTTTCTCTGCATCCTCCTCACAACACACATGCCCACCCAGCTTTGCGTCATCTGCAAACTTGGAGATATTACACCTAGTTCCCTCGTCTAGATCATTAATATGTTTATGTTTTTCCTACCAAAGTGCATCACCTCACATTTAATTATGTTAAACTTCATTTGCTGCTTAACTGCCCAGTCTACCAGTTTTCTAATGTCTTTTTGTATTATGTTACAGTGAAAGTTATATTTTAGGATTTTAAATAAACTTTTGATGTTTCCTTTCCTATTGAAAGTGAATGAAAGTTCATTGAAAACCCCATATTATAACTTTCACTGCATTTAAGAGTAAGTCATTGGGGGGTCAGTGCTCTGAGATATTACATAAATCCAACGCATCATGAAATATTGAAGTAAGTGGAAAAAGTGAGTTTCTATTTTATAAACTGACTTAATTGTTTGAGGTACATTCCGTAAATTTCCAGACACCTCGGTCCAAATTACAGAGTGAATCCACATCAACGTTTCCTAATGTTCAGACCCCCCCCCCCCCCGTAAATATTAACACACCTGTGGAACTCTCTGTAAATATTAACACACCTGTGGGACTCTCTGTAAATATTAACACACCTGTGGGACTTCCTGTAAATATTAACACACCTGTGGGACTTCCTGTAAATATTAACACACCTGTGGGACTCTCTGTAAATATTAACACACCTGTGGGACTCTCTGTAAATATTAACACACCTGTGGGACTCTCTGTAAATATTAACACACCTGTGGGACTTCCTGTAAATATTAACACACCTGTGGGACTCTCTGTAAATATTAACAAACCTGTGGGACTTCCTGTAAATATTAACATATCATAAACCCAAGGGAACCTCTGTAGGGGTCTAATAAGAACAAATGGTTTGTAAATGCCAATGGTTTTTTTTTTATCTCTACAGGTGCTTTGCTTATTTTGGGAGGTATAATGCTGAACCTCATCGCTACTAGCATGCTACTGAGGCCAATTTATCTCCATGAAAACCAGCCCACGTACTCTGAATCATCCTCTAATGTGAAAACGCTCATAACCCCACATGGCAGTCTATTTCAGAATGGGACAACAAAACAAGGTATCTTGGAGAGCCAGTCAGAAGGCTGTTTAATCACCGCCAATCCCACCGTTAGTCACTTAGCTATTGGTCACCTTGGTGTCTCTAAGAACCAGGACAGCTGCATCCTGAGAGATGAGAACCCGAGCGTCAACGCGTCACGAGTGGAGACAGAATCCAGTATCACACACGAGAGCAAAGCCTTTTTGGACAAAGTAACTTTCAGAACAGCTCATAGTGAGACTGTTGAGTTTTCCAGCAGGGACAAGGGAGCGCAAAGCCTACCTCCGAAGGAGAAGCTTCTCGACTTCTCACTGTTACGAGATCCTTTCTTTTGTATTTACACATCCTCAGTGGTGTTCAGTCAGTTAGCATACTTCATTCCGTACTTTCACCTATCAGCAAGGGCCAAAACCTTGGATATTGATGCGATGGACGCATCCTTCATCATTTCTGTTGCAGGTGAGCTCAGGCCTAAAGGTCTTGTCCTAGTGTTTGAAGTTTGTTTTAGATTTGCTGTCCTGAAGGAGCTTCGCTTGTTGGGGTACAGATCGAAGGGGTACTACCCTTAACACCCCAAACATGTCCTCATTCTTCATAGAAACATAGAAAATAGGAGCAGGAGTAGGCCATTCGGCCCCTCGAGCCTGCTCTGCTACTCAATGCGATCATGGCTGATCATCCAAATTCAGTACCCTGTCCCTGCTTTTTCCCCATTCCCTTGGTCCCTTAACCTTAAGAAATATATCTAACTCCTTCTTGAATATATTTAATGAATTGGCCTCAACTGCCTTCTGTGGTAGAGAATTCCACAGGTTCACCACTCTGGGTGAAGAAATTCCTCCTCATCTCAGTCCTAAATGGCTTACCCCTTATCCTTAGACTGTGACCTCTGGTTCTGGACTCCCCCGCCATTGGGAACATCCTTCCTGCATCTAGTCTGTCTAGTCCTGTTAGAATTTTATAAGTTTCAATGAGATCCCCTCTCATTCTTCTAAACTCCAGCGAGTATAAGCCCAATCGACCCAATCTCTCCTCGTACGTCATTCCTGCCATCCCAGGTATCAGTCTGGTGAATCTTCACTGCACTCCCTCCATGGCAAGAACATCCTTCCTCAGATAAGGCGACCAAAACTGCACACAATACTCAAGGTGTGGTCTCACCATGCCCTGTACAACTGCAGCAAGACATCCTTGCTCCTGTACTCGAATCCTCTCGCTATGAAGGCCAACATACCATTTGCCTTCTTAACCGTGTGTAAGCCTAGAAACTAAAGCCTAGGTACCTGATCGGCGATATTCTAATGCAGCAGGAACTTCGATTGGAAAAGCTAGACTCGGGTGTCAGCAGATTGTTCAGCTGCGACGGGAGGTGGAATGAACATCACAAGTGAGCCTGATCCTGTCAACTCCAGGTATCCGCACACTTTTCCCAGCAGGAGTGCATCAAACATTCTGCCAGAGCTGTATACAGAAGATTATTCAGGGCTTATCTGAAATCTGGTCGTGCACTGCTCGCCATTTAAATAATATTTCCATGTCTCCCAACAATAGCTCGTCTCTCAGCATTGAAGACTCGGGCTACAAAATTCGGCTCCTTTGCGCCTGCCGTTAACCCCTCTGGGGGCGCTAACGGGGCACAAAGTGCTTATCGCCAGGGTGGGGGAAGCCGCGCCCCCGCTGGTAGCGCCCCGAGTCGCTGCGCTGCCGGCGATGACATCATCGCTGTGCGGCGCGACCCCTTATTGCCCCGCCGCGGCAGAAATTCGGCTGCTCCCTGCGAGGCGGCCGTGGGCGGTGTCAGCACCAGCCTCGTGGGTCACAAGCCGGGCCAACCTCCGCTTGCGGAGCCCTACTTAAAGGGAGGTGCGGCCGCGACCAGCACTGCCATTTTATTTTTGTTGGCAGACCTCCAGGTCGGCGTTCCGTGGTGGTCCTTGGCCTGGCCCGTGGCTCGCCATCGTGAAACCCAGCACCGTGTCTCAGTGCCAGGCTGCAGCCACAGCACCACGCCGCCCTGGTGGGCTAGTGTGGGCCATTGGCGGCCCTGCAGAGCTCGCAGCGTCCCTCCCCTTTAACGGAAGGGGAGGAGTGCTGAAACGTGTCAGCGCTATGCGGAGCAGCTGCGTAGTGCTCTGGCGCTACCGTGCTTTGCGCCCCCGACACCGCCCCGATAGGAAGTGGCGCGCCCAAGATAGCGCTGTGCTTCCTTGCCGGGGCGGTAAGCCGAATTTAGCAGCCGGGGCAGTACTTCCGCGCCAGGCACTAAGGGGTAAAAATTCACTTGGTTGCGCCTCCCGTTAGCGCCTTAAGAGGGCGCTAATGGGGCGCAAAGCCGCTAACGCCCGGGCGCAGCGATGTTTGCGCCGCTCGAGAACTTAACTTGAGATTGTGCGGCGGCGCTAAAACTTACCGCTGCGACCACCTGCGCGCGCAGATTGTGACGTCATTCCATGGTGCAACGCCCTTGTGGCGCCCCGTAGCGGAAATTGAGTGGCGCCCCCTGCCTTACCGCCTGGCGCTTCCAACGACCAGAAGACTGGAACGCTATCAATCGCTGTGGGGCTGGGGGGGGGCGCTATTTAAAGGGGGCCTCTTCCTGTCTTTTATTGTTGGTGGCATTTTTGAACTACGCATTCTGAGAGAGAGAGGGAGAGACTTCTGGAGAGATTCAACGTTGTGTGAAGGAGTTTTGGGTACTGAGCAGCACTTTGCAGGTTCATTTTGATTTGCCATTCCTTGTATCGATTTAGCAGAGACTGTGGGAGCTGCACTCTGAGCTATTTGCCTGGTACTCTCCATTGTTCTTTCCAGCACATTTGATGTGCAAGTCTCTCCAGGCCGAGATTCAAGGCAGCAATGAACAGGATGTGGATGGAAAGCAAGATTAACCATCCCCTTTAAGAACTGGCCCGTGCCATTGTGTGTGTGTTCCATTGCTGACTGACATTACATGAGCTTCGCCAGCGCTCCGAGTTAGCGCCTCACTGCTCGGCCTTTGCGCCTTAAGAGAGGTGTGCAGCGCCTGCTTTAGCGCTCCACTCACTTCCCTGGGCGGTAAAAGTGAAGTTTCCTGTCAGTGCCGATAATTAGCGCCAGGCGCTAATATTTGCGTCCGGACGATATTTGCGCCCCAAATGGGGCGCGACCTAATTTCTACCCCTAAATCTCCGGCGGTAATTCGCTTACCACCCCCAAACCGGGTATAACCGAATTTCGCCCCCTCGGTCTTTCTATCACACTGCAATCTTCAGGTTTCAATCCACCTGATCACTATTTCCCAATTAATGCTGTCTTCTCAGGATCGATTCTGTGCTCACAATAGGGAACTGAGTCCACAGGGAGCCAGAAATCTCGCACATGATTTAGCACAATGCAATTCCTCCAAGTGCCCGTCCCACTGGGAGCATAGAATTGGCACTCCCTTTTATACTTTGCACCCTCAGTGTTGGCCAGGCTATGGGGTCATGGCCCTTTCACTTTGCTTTCCCAGTTACAAAAAGAGCAAACTGTACCAAGCAGGAATGTGGCAGGTTCTGTTCGTGCTGTGACTCGATCTCAGGAGGAGTTAGCAATAGCCACAGTCTCCCTGAGTGAGAGGAAGGTCCAATCAGGCAGCGTTCCCATTCCAATTCACAGTCGCGAGTCGGTGAGGGCAGGGTGGAGCGTGCACATGTAGGATGGGTGATCTCGAGGGTGCTGTTGGTGTCTGTGGACTTGTAATGAGGAACAGGAAATGGGAATTCCTGGTGTAATCAAGTCTCAATCCACTTCACTTCCATGTCCACTTTCATGGGGCAGTCGTCATGGTAATGAAATCGAGCTCACATTAGCTGGGAGTATACGGGTTCATTCTAATCCAATCAGCGTTTAATCTCTCAAACCTTTGAAAGAAATGAAGATTGCATTCTGAATTGAATGATCCACAGCGCTTAACTGAGGGAATGCTGTCCCCGTGTAACGAGGTACAGTGCCTCCACCTGGAAATACACAGCTATACTAATGGGCAGTGCCTGTGCTGAACGTGTTATCATTGAGGCAGAGTGCCCTCTGGGAACCTCAGTCATATTCCCAGGAATTTGATTTGGAGCCAGCAGAAACGGCTGTTTCAGAGATAATAGCCAACCAATAGATCCGAATCACTCCCCACAACCCCCAGAGCAGACAGGTTGTTAAAACTAACTGGAAGAATAAAACAGGATTCAACAACAACAATAACGTGCATTTATATAGCGCCTTTAACAGAGTAAGACGTCTTGAGGTGCTTCATAGGAGTGATTATCAAACAAAATTTGACACCGAGCCACATAAGGAGATATTAGGGCAGGTGACCAAAAGCTTGGTCAAAGAGGTAGGTTTTAAGGAGCATCTTAAAGGAGGAGGGAGCGGTAGAGAGGCGGGGAAGTTTAGGGAGGGAATTCCAGAGCTTGGGGCCTAAAGGTTGCGACACAGGTTAGCAAGGCCATAAAAAAAAAAGCAAACCAAGCACTAGGGTTTATTTCTAGAGGTATAGAATTGAAAAGTAGGGAAGTTATGCTAAACCTGTATCGAACCTTGGTTAGACCACACTTAGAGTACTGCGTACAATTCTGGTCGCCATATTATAAAAAGGATATAGAGGCACTGGAAAGGGTGCAGAGAAGATTTACAAGGATGATACCAGAAATGCAAGGGTTCTTTTTAATTCATTTTTATGGGATGTGGGCATCGCTGGCAAGGCCAGCATTTATTGCCCATCCCCAATTGCCCTTGAGAAGGTGGTGGTGAGCCACCTTCTTGATCCGCTGCAGTCCGTGTGGTGATGGTACTCCCACAGTGCTGTTAGGTAGGGAGTTCCAGGATTTTGACCCAGCGACGATGAAGGATCGGCGATATACTTCTAAGTCAGGATGGTGTGTGACTTGGAGGGGAACTTGGAGGTGGTGGTGTTCCCATGCGTCTGCTGCCCGTGTCCTTCTAGGTGGTGGAGGTCGTGAGTTTGGGAGGTGCTGCCGAAGAAGCCTTGGCGAGTTGCTGCAGTGCATCTTGTAGATGGTACACACTGTAGCCATGGTAGAGGGAGTGGATGTTTAAGGTGGTAGAGGGGGTGCCAATCAAGCAGGCTGCTTTGTCCTGGATGGTGTTGAGCTTCTTCTTGTGTTGTTGGAGCTGCACTCATCCAGGCAAGTGTAGAGTATTCTATCACACTCCTGACTTGTGCCTTGTAGATGGTAGAAAGGCTTTGGGGAGTCAGGAGGTGAGACACTCGCCGCAGAATACCTAGCCTCTGACCTGCTCTTGTTGTCACAGTATTTATGTGGCTGGTCCAGTTAAGTTTCTGGTCAATGGTGACCCCCTGGATGTTGATGGTGGGGGATTCGGTGATGGTAATGCCATTGAATGTCAAGGGGCAGTGTTTAGACTCTCGCTTGTTGGAGATAGTCATTGCCTGGTACTTCTGTGGCGCGAACGTTGTCCAGGTCTTGTTGCATGTGGGCATGGACTGCTTCATTATCTGAGGAGTTGTGAATGGCACTGAACACTGTATAGTCATCAGCGAACATCCCCATTTCTGACCTTATGTTGGAGGGTATACATATCAGGAAAGGATGAACAGGCTGGGTCTCTTTTCTCTTGAAAAAAGAAGGCTGAGGAGTGGCCTAATAGAGGTCTTTAAAATTATGAAAGGTTTTGATAGACTGGATACAGAGAGTGTGTTTCCACTTGTGGGGAAGAGCATAACTAGAGGCCTTCAATATAAGATAGTCACCAAGAAATCCAATAGGGAATTCAGAAGAAACTTCTTTATCCAGAGAGTGGTGAGAATGTGGAACTCGCTACCACAGGGAGTGGTTGAGGCAAATAGTATAGATGAACTAAAGGGGAGGCTGGACAAGCATATGAGGGAGAAGGGAATAGAGGCTTATGCTGATAGATTTAGATGAGGAAAGATGGGAGGAGGCTCGAGTGGAGCCTAAACGGCAGCATGGACTAGTTGGGCCGAATGGCTTGTTTCTGTGCCGTATATCTTATGTAATCCTATGTAAGGCACGGCTACCAATGGCGAAGTGATGAAAATTGGGGATGCTGAAGAGGCCAGAATTGCAGGAGCGCAGAGATCTCGGTGGGTTGTAGAGCTGGAGGAGATTACAGAGATAGGGAGGAGCGAGGCCATGGAGGGATTTGAAAACAAAGGCAAGAATTTTGAATTCGAGGCGTTGCTTAACCGGGAGCAAATGTAGGTCAACGAGCACGGGGGTGATGTTTGAACAGGACTTGGTGCAAGTTAGGACACGGGCAGCAGAGTTTTGGATGAACTCAAGTTTACGTAGGATAGAACGTGGGAGGCCAGCCAGGAGTGCGTTGGAATAGTCAAGTTTAGAGGTATCAAAGTTTTTTGATGAGGTAACAGGTAAACTAACGGGTACAATCCTAAATGGGGTGCAGGAACAGAGAGACCTTGAAGGTGGCAGGGCAGGTTGAGAAAGTGGTTTAAAAAGCATACGGGATACTGGGCTTCATAAATGGAGGCATAGATTACAAAAGCAAGGAAGTTATGATGAACCTTTATAAAACACTGGTTCTGCCAGGGATGAGGGACTTCAGTTACGTGGATAGACTGGAGAAGCTGGGGTTGTTCTCCTTAGAGCAGAGAAGGTTGAGAGGAGATTTGATAGAGGTGTTCAAAATCATGAGGGTCTAGACAGAGTAGGTAGAGAGAAAACCTTTTTTTATGCAGCGAGTGGTTAGGATCTGGAATGCACTGCCTGAAAGGATGGTGGAGGCAGACTCAATCATGGCTTTCAAAAAAGAATTTGATAAGTATCTGAAGGAAAAAATAATGCAGTGCTACGGGGAAAGAGCAGGGGAGTGGGACTAGCTGAAGTGCTCTGGCAGAGAGCCGGCATGGGCTCGACGGGCCAAATGGCCTCCTTCTGTGCTGTAACCATTCTATCATTCTAAAGACATGGATGAGGGTTTCAGCAGCAGATGAGCTGCAGCAGAGGCGGAGTCGGGCGATGTTACAGAGGTGGAAATGGGCGGGCTTAGTTATGGCGCAGATATGTGGTCGGACTCTCACCTCTGGGTCAAATATGACACCAAGGTTGCGAAGAGTCTAGCTCAGCCTCAGACAGATGCCAGGGAGAGGGATGGAGACGGAACATGGCCGTCATGTGCCACCATAGCTTAACCGTCAAGTACGGACTTCAGTTCTGGAAGAGTCTGTACACTGGAGTGCAGTTAGCTGCTGTGTCTGTCAATCCTGGCTCCTCACAAACAACCTGACGACTCCCAGTGATGCAGAGACACAGAGTGTCCACAGCACCTGGTCTGCACTCAAGGCCTCCATAATCAGTACCTGTGAAGAGACGCTCGGGCACTCGACCAGGAAACACCAAGACTGGTTCGACGAGAACGACCAGGAGATCCAGGAGCTAATAAGCCGCAAGCGCAAGGCATTCCTGATCTGGAAACAGCAACACAACTCGAGAGTAAGAAAGCAGCTCGACAGATGCCTGAAGGGCGAGGTCCAACAAAAAAGTCGCGACCTAAAGAACAGCTGGTGGGTGGAGAAAGCGCAGGAGATCCAACAGCTAGCCGACAACCACGACGTGCGTGGATTCTTTAGCGCAGTCAAGTCCATCTATGGCCCAAGCACCCAAGGTCCTACCCCACTGCGGGCCAAGAACGGAGAGGGACTCATCAAGGACAGAGAGGCAGTCAGTGTCCGCTGGAAGGAACACTTCGAAGATCTCCTTAACCGAGACTCTGTCTTTGACACGAGTGCCCCCAACTCCATCCCGCAGCATGCTACCCGCCACCATCTCAGCACAACCCCAGTCCGGCATGTGGTTGAAAAGGCCATCCGACAACTGAAAAACAACAAGGCCTCAGGAGCAGATGGAATCCCTGCCGAGGCACTAAAGCATGGCGGAGAAGCACTACTGGCGCAAATTCATGAACTCATTTCCCTTATCTGGAAGGAGGAGAGCATGCCAGGGGATCTCAGAGACGCCGTAATTGTGACCATCTTCAAGAAAGGTGACAAGTCCGATTGTGGTAATTACAGAGGAATTTCCCTGCTGTCTGCCACAGGGAAAGTCATCGTAAGAATCCTCCTCAATCGCCTTCTCCCAGTGGCCGAAGAGCTCCTCCCAGAGTCGCAATGTGGATTCCACCCACTAAGGGGCACAATGGACATGATCTTCACCGCACGTCAATTATAAGAGAAATGCAGGGAACAGCACCAACCGCAGTACATGGCCTTCTTTGATCTCACAAAGACCTTCGACACTGTCAACCATGAGGGATTATGGAATGTCCTCCTCAAATTTGACTGCCCTCAAAGTTTGTCACCATCCTCCGCCGACTTCACGACGACATGCAAGCCGTGATCCTGACCAACGGTTCCACCACAGACCCAATTCATGTACAGACCGGGGTCAAACATGGCTGTGTCATCGCACCAACACTCTTCTCAATCTTCCTTGCTGCAATGCTCCATCTCACCCTCAGTAAGCTCCCCGCTGGAGTGGAGCTACTTTACAGAACAAACAGGAAAACTGTTCAACCTCCGTCGCTTCCAGTCCAGATCCAAGGTCGTCCCTTCCTCTGTCGTCGAATTACAATATGCAGACGACGCTGCTCACTCGGAGGTCGAACTCCAAACCATCGTCAACACCTTCACCGAAGCGTACGAAAGCATGGGCCTTACACTAAACATCCGTAAGACAAAGGTCCTCTACCAACCTGACCCCGCCACACAGTACTGCCCCCCGATTATCAAAATCCACGACAAGGCCTTGGATAATGTGGACCACTTTCCATACTTCGGGAGCCTACTGTCAACAAGGGCAGATGTCGATGACGAAGTCCAACACCGCCTTCAGTGTGCCAGTGCAGCCTTCGGTCGCCTGAGGAAGAGAGTGTTTGAAGACCAGGACCTCAGACCCGGCACTAAGCTCATGGTCTACAGAGCAGCAGTGATACCCGCCCTGCTGTATGCCTCAGAGACATGGACCATGTACAGCAGGCACCTCAAAGCACTGGAGAGGTACCACCAACGCTGCCTCCGCAAGATCTTGCAAATCCATTGGCAGGATAGGCGCACCAACGTCAGTGTTCTCGCTTAGGTCAACATCCCCAGCATCGAAGCTTTGACCACGCTTGATCAGCTCCGATGGACGGGTCACATCATCCGCATGCCCGTTACGAGACTCCCAAAACAAGCGCTCTACTTGGAGCTCCGACATGGCAAGAGAGCCCCAGGTGGGCAGAGGAAACGCTTCAAGGACACCCTCAAAGCCTCCTTGAAAAAGTGCAACATCCCCACTGACACCTGGGAATCCCTGGCCCAAGACTGCACAAAGTGGAGGAGACGCATCCGGGAAGGTGCTGAACACCTCGAGTCTCTTCACCAGGAGCAAGCGGAAGCCAAGCGCAAGCAGCGCACGTCAACCCAAGCACCCCACCCACCCGTCCCCTTCAACCACCGTCTGCCCCACCTATGACAGAGACTGTAGGTCCCGCATTGGACTCATGAGTCACCTGAGAACTCATTTTTAATGTGGAAGCAAGTCATCCTCGGTTCCAAGGGACTGCCTAAGAAGAAGAAGAGTGTCAATCCTGGAGATTATCATTTGAAAGTTACCATTGAAAGGGCGGTGGAAGCCGATTCAATAGTAACTTGGAGGGAATTGGATATATACTTGAAAAGGAGAAATTTGCAGGGCTATGGGAAAAAGGGAAGGGGGAGTGAGGCTAATTGGATCGCTTTCAAAGAGCCAACAGAGGCACGATGGGCCGAATGGCCTCCTTCTGTTCTATGATTTAAGTTGATATCTGTTTAACATAACCCATTTCCACTCCAGCTTCAGGTGAAGCACCTTGGGACGTTTCACAACGTTAACAACGCTATAGATATCAAGTTGTTACAATTAAAGTTAGATTGTTGCAGTCACATGTAATTTAGTTTTTGTAAATTGTGTTTTTTTTATAAATCCCCCTGTCTTGATTCATGCTGGGGTCCTGTTCCGTCAGGAGCTGGTGCCTTTGGTATCTTGTACCGCACGTGAGTGTTCAAAGACTATTTTAACATGCGGGGCGGGGGGTGGGACGTTGTAACAGACCCGAGTCCTGTTCTCATCTGACATCTGTATGCATGCACTTTCCAGCGGGCTCACTGGATAGCGATCAGGAGCATTTTTCTCCCTGTCCCCACCCTCCTCCCACCCCTGCCTAAGGGCACTGAGGCCAATTGTGCCACCCTGCCCCCTGCCCCACCTGAGCACAGGTAACTCATGGCAGACGTGAAACTGAAGCCTGAACTCTGTGTCGCTCAGTAAACACACAGCGTTTTAAACACACGGAAGCTCAGCGTAAGCTCGAGGAACAGCACCTCATCTTTCGTTTAGGTATGCTACAGCCCTCTGGACTCAACATAGAGCTCAACAATTTCAGATTATAACCACGGCCCCTATCACATATATATATATTTTATTTTTTCATCCACCCTTTTGTTTGGCCCCTTTTTTTCTTCCCTCCCTGAAGCTGGCAGCTGTCCTTCATTCCGCCAACGCATTTCACACCTCATCTAGCCTCAACCTGTCACATTACCACCTCCTCTTGCCTTGAATATCTCTTAATGTCTCTCAATGTCTCTTAATCTCTCCTGCCTTCCATACCACCACTGACCTTCCCTTTTGTTCTTTCATCCGCTCCCCCTTTTCCCAGCATTATACTTGCTTTAAATCTATTTCATTTCCTGCTTTTTTCCAGTTCTGACGAAGGGTCTTCGACCAGAAACGTTAACTCTGTTTCTCTCTCCACGGATGCTGCCTGGCCTGCTGAGTATTCCAGCATTTTCTGTTGTTATTTCAGCGTTTTAATAAATCGAGCACAGGTTCAGGCATGCTCCAGATGTTTTACATAGGCAAGCTGTCCCTCCCTTGTGAACAGAGATGACACCTTGTATGCAAAGGAACCTGGCAAACAATGAACCCATTTACCATTGATGTGTTCAATGGAAATAGTATGGGATCCCAACGAATGGACAAATCACTCTTGACAGGACAGGCTAAGAATTACAAATCAAGATTTTTTTTTTAAAACAGCAGATTGGACTAGTTAGTGTCTCCTTCAGATCAATAAACATCTCGAAATAACAACAGAAAACGCTGGAAAAACTCAGCAGGCCAGGCAGCATCCGTGGAGAGAGAAACAGAGTTAACGTTTCAGGTCGAAGACCTTTCGTCAGAACTGGAAAAAAGCAGGAAATGAAATAGATTTAAAGCAAGGATAAAGCTGGGAAAAGGGGGAGGGGATGAAAGAACAAAAGGAGAGATTAAGAGACATTGAGAGACATTAAGAGATAATCAAGGCAAGAGGAGGTGTTAATGTGACTAGTTGAGGCTAAATGAAGTGTGAAATGCACTGGCAGACTTTAGCAGCTCTCTCCGCAATAACTTTTGCAATTTGTATACTGGCTGAGCCGCTATTTTTGTCAGAGATCACCCGTGAAATGCCTCATTAATGTCCGCAAGAAGGAAACTGGTCAACTGGGTGACTGCAGACCGTAGTTACACCCAGTCGGTCAAAACGAACTTGCAAAGTGCAAGAGCGGCCCCCTGGAGAAATCGAGCCATTCACCACCTTGCGCCAAGGTTGGTAAACGGGCACCCCTATTGAGACAGACATCAGTCGGGGTCCATCCCTTCACAGGCTCATGACAATAGCAAGTGAAAGAGACTCGCAAGATCACAGCCTGGTCATTGGGACGTTGATGATTTGTACTCCCCCTGGGTTGACTGCAAGTCTCTCACTTGTTGAAGAGATAGGGTGAGAGAGAGCTCCCCTCCCTCCCCCCCCCCCCCCCCCCGATTACTGGTCCTGTGTATTTCCTCAGATGTAATTGACAAGCGTAGAGGAGCAAAGAAGTCCAAAGTTACCGCCTTTAAATAGCTGCTCGCAGATCTCCCATGGCTTTGCTCAAATGAGTCGGCGCCGACACTTTATTTTGAGCAATAGTTGAGTTAACCCATTGTGGCGGGGAGAAATTGTGACCCTCGCAGACTGTATATATAGATGCACGAGTCCCTGTGCTGAGGAGAAAATATGCTCCCGATCACTACCCAGTACCCCCGAAAGAAAAAGACTTGCATTTCTAGCGCGCCTTTCACCACCACCGGACGTCTCAAAGCGCTTTACAGCCAATTAAGTACTTTTGAAGTGGAGTCACTTTTGTAATGTTGCAATAAGACCTTGTTGAATGTGTTCACCGTCCCTCCATTCGTGCCTCTCACTGTCCCAGACATCCCACAAAAGCAGCATTACTTCATGTGACGTGTCTGAATTCACATCGCCAAGGTAGTGATCCTGCGTGAGGGACCCTGACCTGTACAACAATCTGAAGGAACCTCACCTATCGGTGACTTCTTAAAACTAACTGCAGATACTCCCGGCAGAGGGACATAAAGGAAGAGCGTCCCTTCGAGTTTCAGGAGATAACAATGATCAGGAGGTACATCCCACCTCCCTATTGTAGGTGGCGATATCGGCTCCCTCCAGGAACTGTGCAGATGGTTGGCAGAGACGTTTCTCAGTGCTTTGATGTCTGGGAACAGTTACCACACCTGGTGTCAGCTAAACACTAAAAAGTTTTTTTTGTCTCTGTATTTGTGTTCTTGAGCAGTCCTCCCCTCTTCCCTGGTACTTCTTGTGAGTGAACCTAGACAACGCGTCAGGGTATCGAACTGCAGACATCACAATGGGTGAGACCAGAACTAGAGGCCATCAATATAAGATAGTCACTAATAAATCCAATAGGGAATTCAGGAGAAACTTCTTTACCCAGAGAGTGGTGAGAATGTGGGACTCGCGACCACAGGGAGTGGATGAGGCGAATAGCGTAGACGCATTTAAGGGGAAGCTAGATAAACATGAGGGAGAAAGGAATAGAAGGTGATGTTGATGGGATGAGATGAAGAGGGGTGGGAGGAGGCTCGTGTGGAGCATAAACACCTGCACGGACCAGTTGGGCCGAATGGCCTGTTTCTGTGCTGTAAATACTGTGTAATACTGAGTTGGTGGCTAGAGAACAAAGTTTGTGGTGGGACTGAAGACAATTGCTTCGGTCTTCCCAGTACTTAATTGGAGGAAATTTCTGCTCATCCAGTACTGATGTCAGACAAGCAGTCTGACAATTTAGAGACTGTGGAGAGGTCGAGAGAAGTGGTGGTGAGGTAGAGCTGGGTGTCATCAGCGTACACGTGGAACCTGACGCTGTGTTTTCGGATGTCGCCAAGGGGCAGCATGCAGGTGAGAAATAGGAGGGGCCAAGGATAGATCCTTGGGGGGCACCAGAGGTAACGATGCGGGAGTGGGAAAAGAAGCCATTGCAGGTGATTCTCTGGCTACGATTACATAGATAAGAATGGAACCAGGCGAGTGCAGTCCCACCCAGCTGGGCAACGGTGGAGAGGCGTTGGAGAAGGATGGAGTGGTCAACCATTTCAAAGGCTGCAGACAGATTCCAGTGTATTCCTGTGACTGGGGTTAGCACACTGACCTTTGGGAGCTCGTTTTTAATCCTGCCCACATCCTCCGTGTGAAAGTCTTTCCTCCAGCGACTGAAATAAGTCTCAGTTGGATGGGTTTGTTCGCTATCTCGAGAATAAACCCTTTCAGTGTTGAGAATAATGTGTTGGCACGGGGTGGGGGGGCTGTCCCTTGATAAATGGGAGACAGGTCGTCTCAATCAATTGTTGTGGGCAATTTGATTGAAATTGGAACATTATTTTGAAACTGGTTCCCCAGTGCTCTGAGTACATGGAATAAAGCTGAAGAAGAATCAGAGAGAAAGCGGCCAGAGGGACCGGTGGTGTGGGTTATGGAATTGTCACACACCAGTCGGTGCTGTCTAGCAACACTCTGTTAAGGTTGAGGTTAAGGTGCATTGTTTGGGGCAGAGTGGAGGAAGCTTTACTCTACACCTCTCTGTGCCGGAGCTGATCTAGGAGTGTTTGATGCTCTCACTGGATCACAGCTGGATTAAGAATGGGCACCAAGAGTATTCGAGACCCTCCGCACCCACTGCACAACATCCCCCCACCCCCCACCTGATCCATTAAAACACTAATGTTAACCATGTCAGGATTTATATTGTAACGACCTGCCCACTCTCCCTTGCCCCTTCCCACACTGTTATTAAATGC
Source organism: Squalus acanthias (assembly GCA_030390025.1). Lineage (NCBI taxonomy): Eukaryota > Metazoa > Chordata > Chondrichthyes > Squaliformes > Squalidae > Squalus > Squalus acanthias. The sequence continues at coordinate 32,215,131 of CM059441.1, forward strand.
TGGAATATTTTGATCCAGCGGTTGTAGGCGGTTTTTCTGGATTATGGGGAGTGTTACTGGGAGGGCCATCACCCCCTGCAGTGGGCACCAGGTGGTAGGGGTTGAGTCTATTAGCTGATTTCTGGATTACAGCCAGGGCTTGGGGTCTGAGTTTAACGCTGGTGTCCCGGACAGACTGGTGACAGGATGTGAGCTCGGACTGAATAATGCGAACACTTCTCGCATCCAGTTAGTGCTGTACGTGCACTGCATGGTAAGAGGTCACTTAGTGCTGTGTGCTGCATTTAACAGTCCGCCCGCCCACTTGAGGAGAATAGCTGTCACATGGCAACACAACACAGGCCGGCATTTCAGCAGAGTCTCTGGCTCAGCGATTGAGCGGATAGAGAGGTTAGAGCTAAGCAGATCATTCCGTGTTACACTCTGACCCAGGGAACTGGCCCAGTCCTGCCTTCACAATGACTCCTCTGTTCTACTATGTGTTTATGCCTGAATTTCTCCCTGTGTGAAAATTTCTCTAGGCTCGAATGCTGCTTGCTTAAAACCCGTTCTTAGTAAAAGAAGCCATTCAGTTTTCTGGCCTGGACTCTCAGTTCTGCTTCTCATCTGGTTGCCTAGCAAAACCAAAGCTTCTCCAGCTGATTTCTGTGTTACCTTCTCTCGCTCTCTCTCCCTCCCTCTCTGTCGCTCCAGGATTCTCTAATTGGATCAAATTCAAGTTGGGAGACTTTCCAATTCTTTTCTTGGCTCCCCTGAGCTCCCCTAAAATCTGCAAGCTTTCGTTTTCTCGCACAGCTTCAGTCAGTTTCCGTAGCTGCACTGCCCAGGACAGAGCTTACTAGAACTGACCCGGGCCGTACTGAGACTGACCCAGGTCATATTGAGACTGACCCAGGCCGTACTGAGACTGACCCAGGCCATATTGAGACTGACCCAGGCCGTACTGAGACTGACCCAGGCTGTACTGGGACTGACCCGGGCCATATTGAGACTGACCCAGGCCGTACTGGGACTGACCCGGGCCATATTGAGACTGACCCGGGCCGTACTGGGACTGACCCAGGCCGTACTGGGACTGACCCGGGCCATACTGGGACTGACCCAGGCTGTACAGGGACTAACCCGGGCCGTACTGGGACTGACCCAACTTGCATTGGGACTGACCCGGGCCATACTGATACTGACCCAGGCTGTACTGGGACTGACCCGGGCCATACTGGGACTGACCCAGGCTGTACTGGGACTGACCCGGGCCGTACTGGGACTGACCCAGGCTGTACTGGAACTGACCCGGGCCGTACTGATACTGACCCAGGCTGTACTGGGACTGACCCGGGCCATACTGGGACTGACCCAGGCTGTACTGGGACTGACCCAAGCTGCACTGGGACTGACCCAGACCGCACCGGGCCGTGCTAGGACTGATCCGGGCTGCGCTGGGTCTGACCGAACCTGTACTGGGTCTGACCCGGGCCAGGCCACACTGGGACTGAGTCATAAAGCCACTGTGTACATTGGTGGATGGGAGGTGTTTTGGGACATTCTGAGGTCGTGAAAGGAGCATTATATATGCAAATTCTTTCATTTTTTTCTCATGTAAGAAAGAAAAACTTGCAACACATCCTCAGAGAGGGCTTTGCACAGAATGAATCACTTACCACACAGACTGTTGTACAAAAAGATGTGCACAAAAAGATCCCACAAGCAGATGACTGACCAGTTAATCTGTTTTTGGAGCCATTGTTTCAGTAAGGCACATTGCCCAGGGCACTGGAGAGAACTCCCCTTCTATTCTTCAAATTTGTGCCATGGGATCTTTAACGTCCACCTGAGAGGGCAGACAGAGCCTCGGTTTAACGTCTTTTCCGAAAGACGGCACCTCTGACAGTGCAGCGCTCCCTCAGTATTACTCCTCCGACAGTGCAACACTCGCTCAGTACTGCCCCTCCGACAGTGCGGTGCCCCCTCAGTACTGCCCCTCCGACAGTGCAGCGCTCCCTCAGTATTACTCCTCTGACAGTGCAGCACTCCCTCAGTACTGCCCCTCCGACAGTGCAGCACTCGCTCAACACTGCCCTCCGACAGTGCAGCACTCCCTCAGTACTGCCCTCCGACAGTGCAATATACCCTCAGTACTGACCCTCTGGTAGTGCAGCACTCCCTCTGTACTGACCCTACGACAGTGTAGCACTCCCTCAGTACTGCCCTCCGACAGTGCAGCACTCCCTCAGTACTGCCCTTTGACAGTGCAATATATCCTTAGTACTGCCCCTCTGACAGTGCAGCGCTCCCTCAGTACTGCCCTCCGACAGTGCAATATACCCTCAGTACTGCCCCTCTGACAATGCAGCACTCCCTCAGTACTGCCCCTCTGACAGTGCAGCGCTCCCTCAGTACTGACCCTCCGACAGTGCAGCACTCCCTCAGTACTGCCCCTCTGACAGTGCAGCGCTCCCTCAGTACTGACCCTCCGACAGTGCAGCGCTCCCTCAGTACTGACCCTCTGACAGTGCAGCACTCCCTCAGTACTGACCCTCCGACAGTGCAGCGCTCCCTCACTACTGACCCTCCGACAGTGCAGCGCTCCCTCAGTACTGACCCTCCAACAGTGCAGCGCTCCCTCAGTACTGATCCTCTGACAGTGCAGCGCTCCCTCAGTACTGACCCTCTGGCAGTGCAGAGCTCCCTCAGTACTGCCCCTCCGACAGTACAATATACCCTCAGTACTGACCCTCTGGCAGTGCAGAGCTCCCTCAGTACTGCCCCACGACCTCTGACTCAGAGATCACTACACGCTGACCCATACCCATGGGGCAAACCAAGAAGGAGTATGTGGCCAGTGGCGATCTCTGTATGTTGGGGGCTTCTCTATAATATGTTCCTCTTGTTGCTGATGAGCTGCCAAGGGAGACACAGACTAACTTTGGTTAGATGGGAGGAAGGAAGGGAGGAAGGGAGGGAGGAAGGAAGACTTTCATTTATATAGCGCCTTTCACAACCACCGGACGTCCCAAAGTGCTTTACAGCCAATGAAGTACTTTTTGAAGTGTGGTCACTGTTGTAGTTTAGGAAACGCGGCAGTGACTACACTTTGTGCTGTGGTGATGTAATTGTGGTTTGAGATTTCCTGGACTGGGGAAGGTGCAACACAAGGGCCAAGGGAAGTGGTGTACTTCCCGTGTTCCCCAGGAAGTGTTTCTGAGGCTCCAGCACAGCCCCTTGACCAGTATTTCATGGTAAACTTAAATACTCACCAGGTCACTAACCCAAAGGAGACAGTACTGCCAATCCCACCATCTCATAAATCAGGAGACAAACTCTTAAAAATCATGAGATTTGGTAAGAAATCAGGAGTTGCCAGTTTTTAGTTTATAAACCCATTTAGTGGCTTTATTTAATCTCTAACAGGTCACAGCTCTTTACAAAAACTATATTACTGCACCTGAAAATGCTTTATAAAAAACTTTTTAAAACTTCTACCCATTATCACCACCTGGTGCCTCACACAACCACTGTGCAATGCAGACCCTGCAGCTAAAGGTATGTTTAGGGGAAAAACAATCAAAAACGCCTTCCCATGGAGTCAGGAGTCGCGATCACCCCCATTGAACATTGATGTGATTGGTGATGTGAAAACGTTTATCTTCCCTTCAGTCTTTTTTTACACTTCCTCTCAGTTTCTTTCTCTCATCTCTGTCTCCCCCTTTCCTCTTTTCCCTGTATCTCACTACCTCTTGCCCTCAGTATCTGCTCCTCTCTCTACCTACCCGATCTCTCTCTCTTCCTCCCCCAATCTCTCCCACAATCCTCTCTCCCCGGCCACGTCACTCTCTTCCTTTCGCCTCTCCATCCCTCTCTCTCCCTCCTCCACTGGTCTCTCTCTCTTTCCCCCTCCCCTGTGTCTCGTCCTCTCTCTCTCTGTACCCCATATCTCTCTCGCATTCCTCTCTCTGTACCTCCATCTCTCTCCCCCATCACTCTTCCACATCTTTCTGTTTGTACTCCCATCACACCCTTTCCTCTCTGTACCCCCATCTCGCTCTCTCTCCCTGCCACTCTTACCTCTCTCTCTCTCTGTCTCTCTCTCTTCCTGCCACTCTTCCCTTTCTCTCTCTCTCTCTCTCTGTACCCCCATCTCTCTCTCTTCCTGCCACTCTTCCCTTTCTCTCTCTCTCTGTACCCCCATCTCTCTCTCTTCCTGCCACTCTTCCCTTTCTCTCTCTCTCTGTACCCCCATCTCTCTCTCTTCCTGCCACTCTTCCCTTTCTCTCTTTCTCTCTCTCTGTACCATCTCTCTCTGTTCCTGCCACTCTTCCCTCTCTTTCTCTCTCTCTCTGTACCCCCATCTCTCTCTCTTCCTGCCACTCTTCCCTTTCTCTCTCTCACTCTCTCTGTAGCCCCATCTCTCTCTCTCTCCCTGCCACTCTTTCCTCTCTCTCTGTGCCTCCATCTCTTTCTCCCTCTCGCTCTTCCCCAATCTCTCTCTACCTGAGTGATACTGAGCCACACGGACAGTGAGGGATGAGGCTCAATTCAGGCTCTGTGCTCATTTAGCTGATATAAGGAGGATGCAGTTTCCATCGGTATTGTTGCTAGGAATGAGGCCTGGTTTTGTTACCTTCAGCTGCCTAGGTCCTAAGCTCTGGAGTTTCCCCCCTAAACCTCTCTGCATCTCTCTCCTCTTTTAAGACGCTCCTTAAAACCTACCTCTTTGACCAACTGTCCTAATGTCTCTTTCTTTGGCTCGGTGTCAATATTTTAAATCTAGTAACGTTCCTGTGAAGCACCGTGGGACTTTTTACTACGTTAAAGGCGCTTTATAAATGCAAGGTGTTGTTGTTGTTGGTTGGTGCTGACTGCCATCCAGTGAGTGCTGTTGTACTGCGGATGATGAAAGAAGGAGGTTCGGTTGTGAATGCCCTGCCGACACGTATTTAGCTTGAAGAACGGTCACTTAAGAAAGGTACTGGGAAAAGTGTCTGATTTTTTTCATTTTCTTCATCCAGGTTTCCCTTCCCACTGGGAAGCCTCCATTATACACGACCCCTCCCTCCCTCCCTCCATCTGCCCCTGCCCGAGGGACATCGACCAATTGAGCTTCCCATCTCCCGCCGGCTGAGGTCAGATAGCTCAGTGCAACCCCTTCATGGTGTGATCGGGTCAGTACCAGGCTGATGGGGCGTCCACCCACTGACCCAGTGGGCACTTCCTAGTCCTTTCATCCTTGTACTTCCCAGGGTAACGAGTCCCCTCTCTACACTCTGCTCTCCTGTTTGTCTTCACTTGAGCCGCTGCTGTTTAGAATTTGGTTCATAGCTGAAATACTTTTGTATTTGGCACTCGTGCCTTTCCGTTCTCTCGCTCCAGTCAGAAGAACTCACTAACCTTTGGTCCATTGCCAGAGTTACAGGCACCAACCTGCTCAAAGGCCCGTTACTAAACCCAGTAACAAGCCTCATTTACACAGTCACCAAGTAAAGCAACCGTGGAATGTGACTGGACATTCCATCCCTCCCCCTTCCCCCATCTCCCATCTCCCATCGCCACCCCTCACCCTCCCCTCTTCCCCTCCCCCTTCCCCCATCTCCACCCCTCACCCTCCCCTCTTCCCCTCTCCCCTTCCCCCATCTCTCATCACAACATTCAAGAAGCATTTAGATGAGCACTTGAAACGCCATAGCATACAAGGCTACGGACAAAGTGCTGGAAAATGGGATTAGAATAGACAGGGCTTCATGGTCGGCGCGGACACGATGGGCCGAAGGGCCTCTTTCTGTGCTGTATAACTCTATGACCCCTTCCCCCATCTCCCCACCTTTCCCCTCCCCTCTCCCCTTCCCCATCTCCGCCCCCCCTCTCCACCCCTCCCCCCTCCCCTTCATCTCCACCCCTCTCCCCTTCCCCATCTCCACCCCTCCCCCCTCTCCCCTTCTCCATCTCCACCCCTCCCCCCCTCCCCTTCCCCCATTTGTGTTAGCTGTGGCTCAGTGGGTAGCATTCTTGCCTCTGAGTCAGAAGGTTGTGGGTTCAAGTCCCACTCCAGGAACTTGAGCACAAAAATCTAGGCTGGCACTCCAGTGGAGTGCTGCACTGTCGGATGTACTGTCTTTTGGATGAGACATTAAACCGAGGCCCCATCTGCTCTCTCAGGTGGATGTAAAAGATTCCATGGCACTATTTCAAAGAAGAGCAGGGGAGTTATCCCCAGTGTCCTGGCCAATATTTATCCCTCAATCAATATAATAAAATCAGATTATCTGGTTATTATCACATTGCTGTTTGTGGGAGCTTGCTGTGCGCAAATTGGCTGCCGCGTTTCCCATATTACAACAGTAAGTACACTTCAAAAAGTATTTCATTGGCTGTAAAGTGCTTTGAGACGTCCGGTAGTCGTGAAAGGCGCAATATAAATACAAGTCTTTGTTTTTTCTCCATCTCCCATCACCACCGCTCCTCCTCTCCCTTTCCCCCATCCCCTACCCCCACTCCGCTTCCCCCATCACCTCGCTTCCCCCTCCCCCCTTCAAGTCTGGATTACTGTGACGCCCCTTCCCTCTACTGTCTTTGTTGGGTAAGGGTATCATAGAAACATAGAAGATAGGAGCAGAAGTAGGCCATTCGGCCCCTCGAGCCTGTTCCGCCATTTACTGAGATCATGGCTGATCATCCAAATTCAGTACCCTGTCCCTGCTTTCTCCCCATATACCTTGATCCCTTTAGCCTTAAGAAATATATCTAACTCCTTCTTGAATATATTTAATGAATTGGCCTCAACTGCCTTCTGTGGTAGAGAATTCCACAGATTCACCACTCTCTGGGTGAAGAAATTCCTCCTCATCTCAGTCCTAAATGGCTTAGCCCTTATCCTTAGACTCTGACCCCTGGTTCTGGACTCCCCCGCCATCGGGAACATCCTTCCTGCATCTAGTCTGTCTAGTCCTGTTAGAATTTTATAAGTTTCAATGAGATCCCCTCTCATTCTTCTAAACTCTAGCGAATACAAGCCCAATCGACCCAATCTCTCTTCATACGTCATTCCTGCCATCCCAGGTATCAGTCTGGTGAATCTTCGCTGCACTCCCTCCATGGCAAGAACATCCTTCCTCAGATAAGGCGACCAAAACTGCACACAATACTCAAGGTGTGGTCTCACCAAGGCTCTGTACAACTGCAGCAAGACATCCTTGCTCCTGTACTCGAATCCTCTTGCTATGAAGGCCAACATACCATTTGCCTTCTTAACCGCCTGCTGCACCTGCATGCTTACCTTCAGCGACTGGTGCACAAGGACACCCAGGTCTCGTTGCACTTCCCCTTTTCCCAATCTATTGCCGTTCAGATAATAATCTGCCTTCCTGTTTTTGCCACCAAAGTAGATAACCTCGCATTTATCCACATTATACTGCATCTGCCCAATCACCCAACCTGTCCAAATCATACTGGAGTTTCTCTGCATCCTCCTCACAGCACACACGCCCACCCAGCTTTGTGTCGTCTGCAAACTTGGAGATATTACGTCTAGTTCCCTCGTCTAGATCATTAATATATATTGTGAATAGCTGGGGTCCGAGCACCGATCCCTGCGGTACCCCACTAGTCACTGCCTGCCACTCGGAAAAAGACCCGTTTATTCCAACTCTTTGCTTCCTGTCTGCCAACCAGTTCTCTATCCAAGTCATTACCTTACCCCCAATCCCATGTGCTTTAACTTTGCACGCTAATCTCTTATGCGGGACCTTATCGAAAGCCTTCTGAAAGTCCAAATACACCACATCCACTGGTTCTCCCTTATCTATTCGACCAGTTACATCCTCAAAAAATTCCAGTAGATTAGTCAAGCATGATTTACCTTTTGTAAATCCATGTTGACTTTGTCCGATCCTGTCACTGTTTTCCAAGTAGTCTGCTATTACATCTTTTATAATGGACTCTAGCATTTTCCCCACTACCGATGTCAGGCTTACCGGTCTATAATTCCCCGTTTTCTCTTGACCACCTTTTTTAAATAGTGGGGTTACATTAGCTACCATCCAATTCATGGGAACTGTTCCAGAGTCTATAGAATTTTAGAAGATGACCAGCAATGCATCTACTATTTCTAGGGCCACTTCCTTAAGTACCCTAGGATGTAGATTATCAGGCCCTGGGGATTTATCGGCCTTCAATCCCGTCAATTTCCCTAACACCATTTCCCTACAAATACTGATTTCATTCAGTTCCTCCCTCTCATTAGACCCTATGTTCCCCGACATTTCTGGGAGGTTATTTGTGTCCTCCTTTGTGAAGACAGAACCAAAGTATGTATTTAATTGGTCTGCCATTTCTTTGTTCCCCATTATAAATTCCCCTGATTCTGACTGCAAGGGACGTATGCTTGACTTCACCAATCTTTTTCTCTTCACATATCTATAGAAGCTTTTACAGTGAGTTGTTATGTTCCCTGAAAGCTTACTCTCATACTCTATTTCCCTCCTCTTAATTAATCCCTTTGTCCTCCTTTGCTGAATCCTAAACTGCTCCCAAGCCTCAGGTTTGCTGCTTTTTCTGGCCAATTTATATGTCCTCTCCTTGGATCTTATGCTATCCCTAATTTCCCTTGTTAGCCACGGTTGAGTCACCTTTTTTGTTTTATTTTAATGCCAAACAGGGATGAACAAATTCTGTAGTTCATCCATGCAATCTTTAAATGTTTGCCATTGCCTATCCACCGTCAACCCTTTAAGTAACGCTCCCCAATCCATCGTAGCCAACTCGCGCCTCATACCATCGTAGTTTCCTTTATTTAAATTCAGGACCCTAGTCTCTGAGTCAAATACTTCACTCTCCATCTTAATGAAGAATTCTATCATATTATGATTGCTCCACCCCAAGGGGCCTCGTACAACAAGATTGCTAATTAATCCTTTCTCATTACATAATACCCAGTCTAAGATGGCCTGATCTCTAGTTGGTTCCTCGACATATTGGTCCAGGAAACCATCCCGTATACAGTCCAGGAATTCCTCCTCCACAGTATTGTTACTAATTTGGTTAGCCCAATCTTTATGTAGATTAAAGTCACCCATGATAACTGCTGTGCCCTTATTGCACACATCTCTAATTTCCCATTTAATGCCATCCCCAACCTCAGCATTACTGTTTGGGGGTCTGTATACAACTCCCACTAATGTTTTCTGCCCCTTGGTATTTCCCAGCTCTACCCATACAGATTCCACATCATCAGAGCTAATATCCTTCCTTACTATTGTCTTAATCTCCTCTTTAACCAGCAATGCTACCCCACCTCCTTTTCCTTTTTGTCTGTCTTTCCTGAATATTGAATACCCCTGGATGTTAAATTCCCAGCCTTGGTCACCCTGGAGCCATGTCTCCGTAATCCCAATTATATCATATCTGTTTACATCTATTTGCGCAGCTAATTCATCCACCTTATTATGAATGTTCCTTGCATTAAGACACAAAGCCTTCAGGCTTGTTTTTTTAACACTCTTAGACCTTTTAGAATTATTGTTTACTGTGGCCATGTTTGATTTACACCCTTGATTTCTCTGACTGCCACTTTTGCTTTTCTCCTTCCTGTCTTTTGCTTCTATCCTTGCTTCCCTTTCCTCTCTCTCCCTGCACAGGTTCCCAACCCCCTGCCGTTTTAGTTTAAACCCTCCCCAATAGCACTACCAAACACTCCCCCTAAGACATCGGTCCCAGTCCTGCCCATGTGCAAACCGTCCAGTTTGTACTGGTCCCACCTCCCCCAGAACCGGTTCCAATGTCCCAGGAATTTGAACCCCTCCCCCTTGCACCATTCCTCTAGCCACGTATTCATCTGAAATATCCTTCTATTTCTACTCTGACTAGCATGTGGCACTGGTAGCAATCCTGAGATTACTACCTTTGAGGTCCTATTTTTTAATTTACCTCCTAACTCCCTATATTCAGCTTTTAGGACCTCATCCCGGTTTTTACCTATATCGTTGGTACCTATATGCACCCTCCCCCTCCAGAATGCCCTGCAGCCGCTCCGAGACATCCTTGACCCTTGCACCAGGGAGGCAACATACCATCCTGGAGTCTCGTTTGTGGCCGCAGAAACGCCTATCTATTCCCCTTACAATAGAATCCCCTATCACTATAGCTCTCCCGCTCTTTTTCCTCCCATCCTGTGCAGCAGAACCACCCATGGTGCCAGGAAGTTGGCTGCTGCTGCCTTCCCCCGATAAGCCATCTCGCCCAACAATATCCAAAGCGGTATATCTGTTTGAGAGGGGGATGGCCACAGAGGACCCCTGCACTACCTGCCTGCGCCTACTACTCTGCCTGGCAGTCACCCATTCCCTTCCTGCCTGTGCAGCCTTTACCTGCGGTGTGACCAACTCATTAAACGTGATATCCACAATGCCTTCAGCATCGCGAATGCTCCAGTATGTATCCATTCGCAGCTCCAGCGCCGCAATGCCAGTATCGAGGGATATGGAGCAAAGGTGGGTAAACGGAGTTGAGGTACAGACCAGCCATGATCTGATGAATGGTGGAGCAGGCACCAGGGGCTGAATGGCCTCCTCCTGTTCCTATGGAAGAGTTTTCTGTTGTCACAGTCCCGCAACTTTCAAATTATTTTGCTTCACCTTGTCTCTTGATGCAGTTCTCTGTTCTTTCAAAAACCTGCTCTATTCCTGTATCCTTGACCTCTCCTTGGCTCATTCCTCATAACCATCTCCTTATTGCTGCTTGATGAGTGATTGGCTACTTTATGAAGCTCTCTGGGGTGCTTTGCTAAGTTCAAGGTGCTTTATAAATGCAGCTTATTGTCGAACAGTCCGTTAACACTCACCACAGCTCACATTGAAGAATAGTCACCTGGGTTAAAGATATCGTACCTTTCAGGACATCCCAAAGTGCTTTACAGCCAATGAAGTACTTTTTGATAAAAGCAAAATACTGCGGATGCTGGAAATCTGAAATAAAAACAGAAAATGCTGGAAATACTCAGCAGGTCAGGCAGCATCTGTGGAAAGAGAAACAGAGATAACGTTTCAGGTCGATGACCTTTCGTCAGAACTGGAAGAAGTTAGAGATGTAAGAGTTTTTAAGCAAGTGCAGAGGCAGGGAAAGCGGGGAGGGGAGGAAAGAACAAAAGGGAAGGTCTGTGATAGGGTGGAAGGCAGGAGAGATTAAATAACAAAAGGGATGATGGTGCAAAGCAAAAGGAGATGGTAATGGGACAAGTAAAGAAATAAAACATGGGTCTAGAAGAGGTGTAAATGGGAATAGCAGAATCATCAACAGCTGCCGTCTGAAAAAATAGGGGCAGAGGATATGGTCTTAAATTGTTAAACTTTATGTTGAGTTCAGAAGGCTGTAAAGTGCCTAATCGAAAGATGCGATGCTGTTCCTCGAACTTACATTGAGCTTCGTTGGAACAGTGTAAGAGGCCAAGGACGGAGAGGTCAGAGAAGCGTAGAATTAAAGTGACAGGCGACCGGAAGCTCGGGGTCACGCTTGCAGACTGAACGGAGGTGTTCTGCAAAGCGGTCACCCAATCTACATTAGGTCTCCCCAGTGTAGAGGAGACCGCATCGTGAGCAGCGAATACAGTATACTAAATTGCAAGAAGTACAAGTAAATCGCTGTTTCACCTGGAAGGAGTGTTTGGGGCCCTGGACAGTGGGAAGGGAGGAGGTAAAAGGGCAGGTGTTGCATCTCCTGCACTCGCACAGGAAGGTGCCATGGGGAGGGGCTGTTGGAGGTGATTGAGGAGTGGACCAGGGTGTCGCGGAGGGAGCGGTCCCTTTGGAATGTTGAAAGGGCAGGGGAGGGGAAGATGTGTTTGGTGGTGGGTTCACAGTGGAGGTGACGGAAATGGCGGAGGATGATCCGTTGAATGTGGAGGCTGGTGGGGTGTAAGGTGAGGACAAGGGGTTTTTGAAGTACTTTTTGAAATGTAGTCTTTTTACTAGAGTAAGAAAAAGTAAAGTATTAGGTGGGGTCAGACTAAGAGAATACAAGAAGGTCGAAGATAGGTTTACAGTGCATGTGTGTAAACGCACGAATCGTGGTAAATAAGGTTGGTACCTTCTCCTCTGTGGCGCAAATAGCCACATGGGAATATGATGTTGTGGCAATAACGGAGACCTGGCTCAAAAAAGGACAGGATTGGGTAGTAAATATCCCTGGATTTCAAGTATTCAGGAAAGATAGGGAAGGAAAAAAAAGGAGAATATTACAGTGCTGGAGAGAGAGGATGTCCTGGATATAATCTATTCGGTTAGAGTTAAGAAACAATAGAGCTGCCATTACATTACTACGTGTATTCTATAGACCACCAACTAGTGGGATTTTGTGCTCTAGTCTCTGGAGTGGGATTTGAACCCACAACCTTCTGAATCAGAGGCGAGAGTGGTACCCACTGAGCCACGACTGACACACATGAGGTACCAGAGCGTGTCCAGTACACATGGAACCTGTACCCCAGCAAGAATCAGCGACTTCATCAGAGGTAGAAAGCTGCAGAGGAAACAAACTAAATTGAAACTCAATTATGCAACAGCTGCTAAAAGGCAGATGCTTATCCCTTCATAAACCTCTCCGCCTCTCTCTCTCTTCCTTTAAGACGCTCCTTACAACCTACCTCTTTGACCAAGATTTTAGTCACCTGTCCTAACGTCTCCTCCTTTGGCTCGGTGTCTGATAAGCCTCCTGTGAAGCGCCTTGGGATGTTTTGTTATGTTAAAGGCGCTATGTAAATACTGCTGTGCCTCTGTGTTTTTAGGTATAACGGAGACGGTGGCCCAGCTTGCATCAGGATGGATAGCTGATCAAAACTACACCAACAAGTTCCACTATCACAAAGCCTACCTTCTCCTCTGTGGCCTGTGCAACTTACTGGCTCCACTGGCGACCACCTATGCCCAGCTGATGGTTTATGCCGTGTTCTTTGCCGTGTTCTGCGGTGGATACATGGCTCTGCTGCTCCCTGTCCTGGTAAATCACCGGCTTCTCTTCATTACGCCTGCACTGTCTGTTCAATCATTTCTGTTCAAGACACTTCCTCTAATATCTGTCGGAAGAAAATGTAGCCCAGAAATGGCTCTGTGTGGAGTTAGTAAACAAATGTTTAAGGAACTCATATGACAATCCCCTGTAGGGCATTAACCCATTTACATGACGCAATTTTTCAGTAATAGTGCAATCAGTAAGATGTGGAAATAGCCCTGTGTTGAAGGAAGTATGATTTTTGCACATGGCGGACAGCCACCATTTGAAGTTCTCTTCGCTCCAGAACCAGGGGCGATCACACTGCTGGGAGTGTACTATAGACCCCCAAACAGTGAGAGGGAGATAGAAGAACAAATATGTAGACAAATTTCTGAGAAGTGCAAAAACTATAGGGCAGGATTAGTAGGGGATTTCAACTACCCCAACATTAACTAGGAGAAAATTAGTGTGAAGGGTATAGAGGGTACAGAATTCCTAAAATGCATCCAGGAGAACTTTTTTAGCCAGTATGTAGCAAGCCAAACAAGGGAGGGGGCAGTTCTGGACTTAGTTTTAGGGAATGAAGCTGGGCAGGTAGAAGGCGTATCAGTGGGGGAGCATTTTGGTGCTAGTGACCATAATTCAGTTAGATTTAAGGTAATTATGGAAAAGGACAAGGATAGACCAGGAATAAAAATTCTAAATTGGGGAAAAGCAAATTTTGCTAAGCTCAGAGGAGATTTAGCCATAGTGGACTGGAAACAGCTACTTGAAGGTAAATCAGTGTCAGAGCAGTGGGAGGCATTCAAGGAGGAGATCCGGAGGGTTCAGACCAAACATGTGCCCTTAAAGAAAAAAGGTGGGACTAACAAATCTAGAGCCCTCTGGATGTCTAGGGACATACAGGGTAGGATAAAGAAAAAAAGGGAGGCGTATGACAGATACCGAGGGCTAAATACGCCAGAATCTTTAGAGGAGTACAGAAAGTGCAGGGGTGCAATTAAAAAGGATATTAGGAAAGCAAACAGAGAGCATGAAAAATTCTTGGCAAGTAAAATCAAGGATAACCCAAAGATGTTTTATAAATATATTAAGAGTAAGAGGATAACTAAAGAAAGGGTAGGGCCTATTAGAGATCATGAGGGTAATCTGTGTGTGGAGGCGGGAGATGTCGGTAGGGTTCTTAATGAATACTTTGCGTCTGTTTTCACAAAGGAGAGGGGCGAAGCAGACATTGCTATCAGGGAGGAGGAGTGTGAAATATTAGATGAAATAAACATAGTGAGAGAGGAAGTATTAAGGGGTTTAGCAGCTTTAAAAGTGGATAAATCCCCAGGCCCGGATGAAATGTATCCCAGGCTGTTAAGCGAAGCAAAGAAGAAATAGCAGAGGCCCTGACCATCATTTTCCAATCCTCTCTGGCTTCAGGTGTGGTGCCGGAGGACTGGACGACTGCTAATGTGGTACCCTTGTTTAAAAAGGGAGAAAGGGATAGACCGAGTAATTACAGGCCAGTCAGCCTAACCTCGGTGGTGGGAAAATTATTGGAAAGAATTCTGAAGGACAGGATAAATCTTCATTTAGAAAGACATGGATTAATCAAGGATAGTCAGCACGGATTTGTTAAGGGAAGGTCGTGTCTGACAAACTTGATTAAATTTTGTGAGGAGGTAACAAGGTGGGTAGATGAGGGTAGTGCGTTTGATGTAGTGTATATGGACTTTAGCAAGGCTTTTGATAAGGTTCCACATGGCAGACTGGTCATGAAGTTAAAAGCCCATGGGATCCAGGGCAAAGTGTCAAGTTAGATTCAAAACTGGCTCGGAGACAGGAAGCAGAGGGTAATGGTTGATGGGTGTTTTTGTGACTGGAAGGCTGTTTCCAGTGGGGTTCCGCAGGGCTCAGTACTAGGTCCCTTGCTTTTTGTGGTATATATCAATGATCAAGACTTGAATATAGGGGGTATGATTAAGAAGTTTGCAGATGATACTAAAATCGGCTGTGTGGTTGATACTGAAGAAGGAAGCTGTAGACTGCAGGAAGATATCAATAAATTGGTCAGGTGGGCAGAACAGTGGCAAATGGAATTCAATCTGGAGAAGTGTGAGGTACTGCATTTGGGGAGGGCTAACAAGGAAAGGGAATACACATTAAATGGTAGGACACTGAGTAGTGTAGAGGAACAAAGAGACCTTGGAGTGCATGTCCACAGATCCCTGAAGGTAGCAGGCCAGGTAGATAAGGTGGTTAAGAAGGCATACGGAATGCTTGCCTTTATTAGCCGTGGCATAGAATACAAGAGCAGGGGGGTTATGCTTCAACTGTATAAAACACTAGTTAGGCCTCAGCTAGAGTACTGCGTGCAGTTCTGGTCACCACATTACAGGAAAGATGTGATTGCACTAGAGAGGGTACAGAGGAGATTTACAAGGATGTTGCCGGGAGTAGAGAATCTTAGCTATGAGGAAAGACTGGATAGGCCGGGTCTGTTTTCCTTGGAACAGAGGAGGGGAGACCTTATTGAGGTGTATAAAATTATGAGGGGCATAGATAAAGTGGATAGAAAGGACCTATTTCCCTTAGCAGAGGGGTCAAAAACCAGGGGCACAGATTTAAAGTAATTGGTGGAAGGTTTAGAGGGGATTTGAGGGGAAATTTCTTCACCAAAGGGTTGTGGGGGTCTGGAACTCACTGCCTGAAAGGGTGGTAGAGGCAGGAACCCTCATCACATTTAAAAAGTACTTGGATGTGCACTTGGGATGCTCTAACCTGCAGGGCTACAGACCAAGAGCTGGGAAGTGGGATTAGGCTGGATAGCTCTTTGTTGGCCGGCATGGACACGATAGGCCGAAATGGCCTCCTTCCGTGCTGTAACTTTCTGTGATTCTATGATTCAGTCCAGTGACATGAGTTACAGGGAAGCTGTGGGTGGCTCCAACTGAAACTCAGTGAGGAGCTCACTGGACCAGCTAACGGGACATTTTGTTGATGGGATGGTAATGATCTGCAACTGGATCCGATTCTACCAATTTGCTTTCTTGGCTTTTTTGTGTTCTACAGGTTGACCTAGTGGGGGTGACAAGAGTGCGAAATTCGTTGGGTTTTTCAATGTTTTTTGCTGGAATTGGCTGCCTGACTGGACCTCCAGCAGCAGGTAAGGCCGCACACCACGTTCCCCATCGCTCGATGTTCCCCATCGCTTGATGTTCCACAATGCAGTGCTCCCCCATTGAGAGTAACAATTACCAAGAATTCTGGTTAACTTGAGCGACTTTAAGTAGCGGGTCCTGTCTATGGTGATATTTCACCAGATCCTCCAGTTCAAATCAGGAACTGGCAGGAAAACAGCAAACCCGCTTTCTCTCGAACATACCTCCTGGCTACGGTCAAAATACTGGTTAAGCGTTTGCTGCTAAGTGTTAGAGTTAAAGAGCTGGCTACCCTGTCGCTCACTTCCTGTTGCACACAGCAACTCAAATCACAGGGAAAGTTCAGAATCTTACCTCGGAATCATATACAGTGACCATCAGAACTCACTGACTGGCCAAACTCAAAGATAATGTGACTGTACCAGGGAGAGAGAGAGACAGAGAGAGATAGAAACACAAACCATGAGTTGGGATAGATCTGATCTGAGAGAGATGCACACTACAACAGGAGGGACCCAGAGTGAACAGGTCGAACAAGATTCACTCATTTGGAGTGAGACTTGCTCACCTTGCTTCTAATAGTCACCTATTTTGATTTGCCTCACTCTTAAACCCAACTTCAAGTGTTTAAATCAGTTGCTGAATTGTCTCACTCCTCCCACCTGCACCCCTCCCCCCACCCTCCACCACACCTCCCCTCCCCCCACACCCTCCACCACACCTCCCCTCCCCCATACCCTCCACCGCACCTCCCCTCCCCCACACCCTCCACCGCACCTTCCCTCCCCCCACACCCTCCACCACACCTCCCCTCCCCCCACACCCTCCACCGCACCTCCCCTCCCCCCACACCCTCCACCGCACCTCCCCTCCCCCCACACCCTCCACCGCACCTCCCCTCCCCCCCACACCCTCCACCGCACCTCCCCTCCCCCACACCCTCCACCGCACCTCCCCTCCCCCCACACCCTCCACCGCACCTCCCCTCCCCCACACCCTCCACCGCACCTCCCCTCCCCCCACACCCTCCACCGCACCTCCCCTCCCCCCACACCCTCCACCACACCTCCCCTCCCCCCACACCCTCCACCGCACCTCCCCTCCCCCCACACCCTCCACCGCACCTCCCCTCCCCCCACACCCGCCACCCTCCACCGCACCTCCCCTCCCCCCCACACCCTCCACCTCCCCTCCCCCCACACCCTCCCCCCTCCACCGCACCTCCCCTCCCCCCACACCCTCCACCACACCTCCCCTCCCCCCACACCTGCCACCCTCCACCGCACCTCCCCTCCCCCCACACCCTCCACCTCCCCTCCCCCCACACCCTCCCCCCTCCACCGCACCTCCCCTCCCCCCACACCCTCCACCACACCTCCCTTCCCCCCACACCCTCCACCCTCCACCGCATCTCCCCTCCCCCCACACCCTCCACCTCCCCATCCCCCACACCCTCCACCGCACCTCCCCTCCCCCCACACCCTCCACCCTCCACCGCACCTCCCCTCCCCCCACACCCTCCACCCTCCACCACACCTCCCTTCCCCCCACACTCTCCCCCCGACAAACCCCAGATTGTCCAGGAGTCTCCAGGAATTAAAGATTAATCTCCGGAACATTACTGCTTTTTTTATGGGGGGGGGGGTTCATTTCCTTTGAACCCTTTCATGATAAAATTTTGGAGACGGGGAAAAGTCTGTTTGTCTGACAGCCAAGAATCATCACGAGACTAAACCAGTCCTGCCCTGCCTCCACTTGCAGTGATGTTGAGGTGAGGCTCCAAGTACAAACAGACTCCAGCTCATTCCTTACCTCACACAGACTCTCACATTCCAATACTGTCCTCCCTCAAGGTGCCAACTTGTGTTGAGCTGCAGTGACACAGGCCCGTCTACCAGCCCAGCCACTGCACGCCCTGTAACTGGAAGATCACTGAGACCATTACTAGTACACCAGCAAATTACAGCTATGGGGGAGATCCTGCTTTGTGAGAATGTTACAGGTAAAACGGGTCGTGGGACTTCCTGTGACGAAGCTTCTTTGGTCTTACAGAAAGCTTTTGGCAAAGTTCCACATGAAAAACTTTTATTTAAATTAAAAGTTTAGAAACCCAATGACTTGATATGGTAACACTGAAATAGGAAGAATAGAGATAGAGGCTGCAGCAAAAGATTTGCAGAAGGATTTACATCGGTTAGGAAACTGGACATACAAATTGTAAATACAATTTACTGTATAGCACGGCACAGGTTATAAGGGTACAATGAGTGAAGTTGTATTATCAGAGAGAACCTTATAAAGGGGCCTGGGAGTGACTAAACTCCCACTGTATCGATAATACGATGAGGTAAATGTAAAAGGAAATAAACCGCCGGTCTACAGGGATAACTGTTAGAGTTAGCAGCTCTTGGCCTTATGCTGTTTGTAGTCTGGTGACCACAATGGAACACAATGATCTCATGTGCAATCAACTGTGCTTTGGAAAGTCTCAGCAGTCTCTAGTTATATGGGGTAACTATTACATTTCACAGACCTGTGCTCGAGAGGAGAGCTAATCAGCACTGATTTCAGTGGTTTGATTCCCAGCCCCTCCTGACTTCTCAATCATTAAAATGTAAAAGCAGAAAATCAGATGCACACTCTGACCCCAGGAATGGATGACATAAGAGCATAAGAATTAGGAGCAGGAGTAGGCCATTCGGCCCCTTGAGTCAGCTCCGCCATTCAATAAGATCATGGCTGGTCTACGACCTCAACTCCACATTCCCGTCCGATCTCCATATCCCTTGATTCCCCTAGAATCCCAAAATCTACCGCTCTCAGCTTGAATATACTCAACGACTGAGCATTCACAGCCCTCTGGGGCTGAGAATTCCAAAGATTCACCACCCTCTGAGTGAAGAAATTCCTCCTCATCTCAGTCTTAAAAGGCCGATCCCTTATCCTGAGACTATGACCCCTAGTTCTAGACTCTACAGCCAGGGGAAACAACCTCTCAGCATCTACCCTGTCAATCCACCTCAGAATCTTTTTAAAATTTGCTTATGGGATCTGGGCGTCGCTAGCAAGGCCAGCATTTATTGCCCATCCCTAATTGCCCTTGAGAAGGTAGTGCTGAGCCGCCTCCTTGAACTGCTGCAGTCCGTGGAGTGAAGGTACTCCCACAGTGCTGTTAGGCAGGGATTCCAGGATTTTGATGAAGGATCGGCGATATACTTCTAAGTCAGGATGGTGTGTGACTTGGATGGGAACTTGGAGGTGGTGGTGTTCTCATGCGCCTGCTGCCCTTGTCCTTCTAGGTGGAAGAGGTCGCGGGTTTGGGAGGTGCTGCCGAAGAAGCCTTGGCGAGTTGCTGCAGTGCATCTTGTAGATGGTACACACTGCAGCCATGGTACACTGGTGGTGGAGGGAGTGAATTTTTAAGCTGGTGGATGGGGTACCAATCAAACGGGCTGCTTTGTCCTGGATGGTGTCGAGCTTCTTGAGTGTTGTTGCAGCTGCACTCATCCAGGCAAGTGGAGAGTATTCCATCACATTCCTTATTTGTGCCTTGTAGATGGTGGAAAGGCTTTGGAGAGTCAGGAGGTGAGACACTCGCCGCAGAATACTTAGCCTCTGACCTGCTCTTGTTGCCACAGTATTTATGTGGCTGGTCCAGTTAAGTTTCTGGTCAATGGTGACCCCCTGAATGTTGATGGTTGGGGATTCGGCGATGGTAATGCCGTTGAATGTCAAGGGGAGGCGGTTAGACTCTCGTTTGTTGGAGATAGTCATTGCCTGGCACTTCTGTGGTGCGAATGTTACCTGCCACTTATCAGCCCAAGCCTGAACGTCGTCCAGGTCTTTTTGCTTGCGGACTGCTTCATTATCTGTAGAGTTGTGAATGGCGCTGAACACTGTGTAGTCATCAGCAAACATTCCCATTTCTGACCTTATGTTGGAGGAAAGGTCATTGATGAAACAGCTGAAGATGGTTGGGCCTAGGATACAGCCCTGAGGAACTCTTGCAGCGATGTCCTGGGGCTGTGATGATTCACCTTCAATCACCACAACCATCTTCCTTTGTGCTAGGTATGACTCCAGCCAGTGGAGCGTTTTCTCCCTGATTCCCATTGACTTCAATTTTACTAGAGCTCCTTGATGCTACACTCGGTCAAACGCTGTCCTTACCTGGTTTTGCCTATATGTGACTCCAGACCCACAGCAATGTGGCTGACTCTTAATTGCCCTCTGAAATGGCCTAGCATGTCACTCAGTTGTAACTAACCGCTACGAAACATAATGGGCCAGAAATTCGGCTCCCTGGCTTCCCGCGGGTGCAAGGATCGCGCGCGCACCTACCTACCGCGCCTGCCGTTGACCCCTGGGCCCACGAGGAATTCGGGTCCTGGGCCTCCTCCAGCTGCCGGCGCGCAGTGCTTGTGTATCCCAGGGGCGTAGTTAGTGCGATGCGTCCCCTGGGATCACGTGGGCCATGGAGAGCCAATGGCAGCAGACCATCTTTCATTCATAGATTTGACAGGAAGACCTGTCAAATCTATGAATACAGATCGGCCCCAAAACATCCCTAAAACTACAAATATTTTTTTTTTCAAAAATCACATTTTTAAAATAACTATAAATTACATTAATTAACTATTTTGAACAAAAATTTAAATTTTTGAAAAAATTAATTACACTTTTTAACGGGGTTAAAACTAAACTTACCTTTCTTTAAAGTAATTAAAAAAGATAAATCTGTGAAAAAAATGTTTAAATTTTAATAAAATCAACACTTACCTTGTTAAAAGAAGGCCTTGCGCATCCTTTTTAAAAGTTTATCTTCTCCGTGCTTACCCTCACGGAGGAACCTGTAAAAAAATCCAAAGTGCGAGGCGAACGCGCTGGCCCTCCGGCGTGCGCGTTCGACCTCTGAACCCCTTCCTTCAGGGGAACGGAAGTGCCGGTTTCCCGCGCATGCGCAGTGCACGCAAGAAACCGGCACTTTCGTTCCGTCCACAGGTGAGTACATAGTGCGTACTCACCCGACAACAGCCGAATTTCTGCCCCAATAAGAATTAAACCAGACGGACCACCCGGCATCGACCTCGGCACCAGCTACGGACACGACAATGGCACACCCAGCCCAGTCAACCCTGCAAAGTCCTCCTCACCAACATCTGGGGACTTGTGCCAAAATTGGGAGAGCTTTTCCACAGACTAGTCAAGCAACAGCCTGACATAGTCATACTCACAGAATCATACCTTTCAGCCAATGTCCCAAACTCCTCCATCACCATCCCTGGGTATGTCCTGTCCCACCGGCAGGACAGACCCACCAGGGGTGACGGCAGAGTGGTATACAGTCGGGAAGGACTGGCCCTGGGAGTCCTCAACATTGACTCCGGACCCCATGAAGTCTCATGGCTTCAGGTCAAGCATGGGCAAGGAAACCCCCTGCTGATTACCACCTACCGCCCTCCCTCAGCTGAGGAATCAGTACTCCTCCATGTTGAACACCACTTGAAAGAAGCACTGAGAGTAGCAAGGGCACAGAATGTACTCTGGGTGGGGGACTTCAATGTTATATGTTTCAATGAGATCACCTCTCATTCTTCTAAACTCCAGAGCGAATAGGCCCAATCTACTCAATCTCTTCTCATAGGACAGCCCTCTCATCCCAGGGATCAATCTAGTGAACCTTCATTGCACCGTCTCTAAGGCAAGTATATTCTTCCTCAGATAAGAATGGGCTGCCTTGTGATACACTCCTGCTCACCCTGTGTATCCAGAACACTAAATGGTGCAGAGATTTCCACTGCTCTGACCAGGACACATGTGGAGTACTGTTCGGGTTTGGTCACCTCACAACCTACATGGCACAGGGTGCAGAGAGGAGCAATTATTCTGGGTGAAGGGAGATGGGCTACAAGAAAAGACTAGGAAAACGCAAACAATACAGAAAGATAGTTAAGGGATCCTCACTGAGGGACGTAAAGCACTGAATTATATAAAGTTAAACTAGTGAAAGGTCAAAGGATATTAGCTTCTGTACTCAAAGAATTCAAATTGTTTGGAATGATCTCCCGGGCAGGCTAGTGGACACTCGGACAGTTAAAGTGCAGCGGGTGTTAGAATAGACAGATAGGCAATTTCTGGTGATATTATGTGATCAATCCTGTCTGGGGTCCATCGCCTGTCCTCCTGGAGATGTTTGGGGTTAAGGCCAATCACAGAACCTACACCTGCTCTCAGTAGATGCGACTTCACGGTGCCTAACAAGGTGCAATAAGCAGATTCCTCCCCCCTCCCGACCTGACCCCCACCCACACACGAACCAGTCGCAACCTGGAAGCGAACCCGAACGCGATCTGGACCTGCACCTCGACCCGAGCTCGACCCCGACCCGACCCGAGCCCGAGCCCGACCCGAACCAAGCCCGAGCCCGAGCCCAACCTGACCCGACCCCGACCCGAGCCCGACCCGACCCGAGCCCGACCCGATCCCGACCCGAGCCCGACCCGACCCCGACCCGACCCGATCCCGACCCGGAACACGACCCCGATCCAGTTAAGGACTTCGAATCCAACCCCACCTGGACCTGGACCCCGGCCAGTTCCCGCCACACAGGTTAGGTTAAAATCGAGATGTTACAATTGATGTCAGGTGATGTGCTTCAACAGAACGCTCAACACTTGGAATGTTCCCCGGGTGCAGGAGTGGAGACACAAACCCTGCGAGAAACAGTCGGGCGCTGGGGTGGTGGGGCTGGGATGAGCTGGGATGGGCTAGGGTGAGCTGGGATGGGCTAGGATGAGCTGGGATGGGCTGGGATGGGCTAGGGTAAGCTGGGATGGGCTGGGATGAGCTGGGATGGGCTAGCTTGAGCTGGGATGGGCTAGGGTAAGCTGGGATGGGCTGGGATGAGCTGGGATGGGCTAGGGTAAGCTGGGATGGGCTGGTATGAGCTGGGATGGGCTAGGGTAAACTGGGATGGGCTGGGATGAGCTGGGATGGGCTAGGGTAAGCTGGGATGGGCTGAGATGGGCTAGGGTGAGCTGGGATGGGCTAGGGTAAGCTGGGATGGGCTGGTATGAGCTGGGATGGGCTAGGTTGAGCTGGGATGGGCTAGGATGAGCTGGCATGGGCTGGGTTGGGCTAGCGTGAGCTGGGAAGGGCTGGGATGGGCTAGGGTAAGCTGGGATGGGCTAGGGTGAGCTGGGATGGGCAGGGATGGGCTAGGGTGAGCTGGGATGGGCTTGGATGGGCTAGGGCGAGCTGGGATGGGCTAGGGTGAGGTGGGATGAGCTGGGATGGGCTGGGGTGTGCTGGGATGGGCTAGGGTGAGGTGGGATGGGCTAGGATGAACTGGAATGGGCTAGGGTGAGCTGGGATGGGCTGGGATGATCTAGGGTGGGCTGGGATGAGCTGGGATGGGCTGAACTGCCTCCTCATCTGTATCTAGCTTGTGTGAAAAACGTAACTGGTTTTGATGTTTGTCAATCTTAAAAATAAACCCAGCTCTAAATCTGTCTGTGTGAAATTTTCCAAACCTTATGTTCCGACATTTCCTGCCAGTTCCATCTACTATCTGATAACCTTGTTGTAACTGCGTGTCACTGTGTGTGTGAGATACAGTCATGAGGGGTCGCGGGTAGTTTTGCCCTGAAAATGAACCCTCGGGGGAGAGAATAATTGTGGTCAGTCCAGATTTCGAGACATTCTGTCGCCCTCTAGTGGTCTGATAATGTTTTATTTTTGATTAAAGGAATCTGGATTTTATTTCCACGGTATTTGGCAGTCATTAAAGCAAGGCCAGAGTTAGAGAGAGGGCAGGGAGCGCAAAAGGGTCGAGATAGATGGAGCTTGCCCTGCCAAGGCCCGAAACTCCCTGAGAATCCAAAATATCAGATACATTATCCATCTTTCGGATGAGATGTTAAACCAAATCAGCTCTCTCAGGTGGACGTAAAAGATCCCATGGTACTATTGGAAGAAGAGCAGGGGAGTTAACCGCGGTGTCCTGGCTAATATTTATCCCTCAATCAACTTCACTAAAACAGATTATCTGGCCATTATCACATTGCTGTTTGTGGGAGCTTGCTGTGCACAAATTGGCTGCCACGTTTCCTACATTGCAACAGTGACTGCACTTCAAAAGTACTTCATTGGCTGTAAAGAGCTTTGGGATAACCTGATGTTGTGAAAAGTGCTATCGAAATGCAAGTCTTTCTTTAAATCAGTGATTTTAAAACTTTTCTATTTGGGATACCTGCATACCTGGGGATCCACGGCCCTAATGTGTGATGTTTACTCACACATGCTGACACTGCAGAATACATTCACAGCAACAGAAATAATCTGCACACAAATACAGCAATCTGGTGCCCTGAGACCCGTGCTTGGAAATCTACCCATAACAGGGACTAATTCAAGAGGTTTCTGCATCTCTCTGAACCCAGTTGTTGCTCCTTTCTTACAGTAACATAAGAGTTTCCATCTCTTCGCAATTACCTCATCAGAGAGAGAGAGAGAGAGATGGGGCGAGGATCAGGGTTTTGAGTTTCGATATTTGCTTTTCTGCTGATTTGAAATTCACCAATAACTTCAAGGCCCTCAATAGTTAACGTGTCCCTATCACAAGGCACAACAGTGCTGCAAATATGGACCTTTATTTTAAAACTCCATGTTATTAGTGTCAGCTTTTCACCTTAAACAATGTATTTAAACAGAGAGTTGTCGGGATCGGGAACGCTCGACCTGAAAAGGTGGTGGAAGCTGATTTCATAAATAATTTTAAAAGGGAGTTGGACAGGTACTGGAGGGTGAGCAACTTACAGGGTTACGGACAAAAAGCGGGGATGTGGGACTGAGCACGACTGCTCTTTCAAAGAGCCAGCACAGGCACAAAGGGCCGAATGGCCTCCTTCTGTGCTGTAAGTTTCTATGATACTATTGAAACTATAGAGCACTTTATCACATCTCTCAGGGTCCCCAGAGTGCTTGACAGTGTAGTCACGGTTGTTGTGGTAAATATGGCAGATATTCTGCACACAGCAAGATCCCACAAACAACAAATGAGATGAATGACCAGTTAGTCTGTTAGTTGAGGGAGGAATGCTGGCCTTCATAAGTCTGAACACCTTTATCAGATTTATTCACTTCTCTGGTCTAGTGATGAGCCCGGTTTCTCTGGTCTCTCCTGCACTGTCTCCATGGCCTTGACATCCTTACTAAAGTAAGGTGTCTAAAACTAGACACACAATTCTAACTTCATCCTAACCAATTGTATAGGTTTAGCTTTACTTCTTTGCTTTTGTACTCTATACCCTTACTTATAAAACCTAGGATCCCATATGCTTTTTACAGCTTTAACAACATTCCTCCACTTTTAAAGATTTGTGGTTTTTTTTATTCGTTTATGGGATCTGGGCGTCGCTGGCAAGGCCAGCATTTATTGCCAATCACTAATTGCCTTTGAGAAGGTGGTGGTGAGCCGCCTTCTTGAACCGCTGCAGTCCATGTGGTGAAGGTACTCCCACAGTGCTGTTAGGTAGGGAGTTCCAGAATTTTGATCCAGCAACGATGAAGGATTGGTGATATACTTCTAAGTCAGGATGGTGTGTGACTTGGAGGGGAACTTGGAGGTGGTGTTCTCCCATGCGCCTGCTGCCCTTGTCCTTCTAGGTGGAAGAGGTCGCGGGTTTGGGAGGTGCTGCCAAAGAAGACTTGACGAGTTGCTGCAGTGCATCTTGTAGATGGTACACACTGCAGCCACAGTACACCGGTGGTGGAGGGAATCAATGTTTAAGGTGGTGGATAGGGTGCCAATCAAATGGGCTGCTTTGTCCTGGATGGTGTCGAGCTTCTTGAGTGTTGTTGCAGCTGCATTCATCCAGGCAAGTGGAGAGTATTCCATCACACTCCTTACTTGTGTCTTGTAGATGGTGGAAAGGCTTTGGAGAGTCAGGAAGTGAGACACTCGCCGCAGAATACTTAGCCTCTGATCTGCTCTTGTTGCCACAGTATTTATGTGGCTGGTCCAGTTAAGTTTCTGGTCAATGGTGATCCCCCAGGATGTTGATGGTGGGGGATTTGGCGATGGTAATGCCGTTGAATGTCAAGGGGAGGTGGTTAGACTCTCACTTGTTGGAGATAGTCATTGCCTGGCACTTCTGTGGCGCGAATGTTACCTGCCACTTATCAGCCCAAGCCTGAACGTCATCCAGGTCTTGTTGCATGCGGGCATGGACTGCTTCATTATCTGAGGAGTTGTGAATGGTGCTGAACACTGTTCAGTCATCAGTGAACATCCCCATTTCTGACCTTTTGTTGGAGGGAAGGTCATTGATGAAGCAGCTGAAGATGGTTGGGCCTAGGACACTGCCCGGAGGAACTCCTGCAGCGATGTCCTGGGGCTGTGATGATTGACCTTCAACCACCACGACCATCTTCCTTTCTGCTCAGTATGACTGCAGCCAGTGGAGCGTTTTCCCCCCAATTCCCATTGACTTCAGTTTTACTCGGGCTCCTTCATGCCACACTCGGTCAAATGCTGCCTGATGTCAAGGGCAGTCACTCTCACCTCACCTCACCTCTGGAATTCAGCTCCTTAGTCCATGTTTGGACCAAGGCTGTAATGAGGTCGGGAGCCAAGTGGTCTTGGCGGAACCCAAACTGGGCATCAGTGAGCAGGTTTTTGGTGAGTAAGTGCCGCTTGATAGCACTGTCGATGATACCTTCCATCACTTTGCTGATGATTGAGAGTAGATTGATGGGGCGGTAATTGGCCGGGTTGGATTTGTCCTGCTTTTTGTGGACAGGACATACCTGGGCAGTTTTCCACATTGTCGGATAGATGCCAGTGTTGTAGCTGTACTGGAACAGCTTGGCTGGAGGCGTGGCTAGTTCTGGAGTACAAGTCTTCAGCACAATAGCCGGGATGTTGTCAGGGCCCATAGCGTTTGCTGTATCCAGTGCGCTCAGCCGTTTCTTGATATCACGTGGAGTGAATCGAATTCGCTGAAAACTGGCTTCTGTGATGGTGGGGACCTCAGGAGTAGGCCGATACGGATCATCCACTCGGCACTGCTGGCTGAAGATGGTTGCAAACGCTTCAGCCTTGTCTTTTGCACTCACGTGCTAGGCTCCACCATCATTGTGGATGGGGATATTCATGGAGTCTCCTCCTCCCGTTAGTTGTTTAATGGTCCACCACCATTCACGACTGGATGTGGCAGGACTGCAGAGCTTTGATCTGATCCATTGATTGTGGGATCACTTAGCCCTGTCTATAACATGCTGCTTCCGCTTTTTAGCATGCATGGAGTCCTGTTGCAGCTTCCCCAGGTTGGCACCTCATTTTTAGGTACGCCTGGTGCTGCTCCTGGCATGCTCTTCTACACTCCTTATTGAACCAGGGTTGGTCCCCTGGCTTGGTGGTAATGATAGAGTGAGGGATGTGCCATGAGGTTACAGATTGTGGTGGAATACAATTCTGCTGCTGCTGATGGCCCACAGTGCCTCATGGATGCCCAGTTTTGAGCTGCTAGATCTGTTCTGAATCTATCCCATTTAGCACGGTGGTAGTGCCACACAGCACGATGGAGGGTGTCCTCAGTGTGAAGGCGGGACTTCGTCTCCACAATGACTGTCACTGCTACCAATACTGTCATGGACAGATGCATCTGCGACAGGTAGATTGGTGAGGACGAGGTCAAGTAGGTTTTTCCCTCGTGTTGGTTCTCTCGCCACCTGTTGCAGGCCCAGACTGGCAGTTATGTCCTTCAGGACTCGGCCAGCTCGGTCAGTAGTGGTGCTACCGAGCCACTCTTGGTGATGGACATTGAAGTCCCCCACCCAGAGTACATTCTGTGCCCTTGCTACTCTCAGTGCTTCTTCGAAGTGGTGTTCAACATGGAGGAGTACTGATTCATCAGCTGAGGGAGAGCGGTAGGTGGTAATCAGCAGGAGGTTTCCTTGCCCATGCTTAACCTGAAGCCATGAAACTTCATGGGGTCCGGAGTCAATGTTGAGGACTCCCATGGCCAGTCCTTCCCGACTGTATACCACTGTGTCGCCACCCCTGGTGGGTCTGTCCTGCCGGTGGGACAGGACATACCCAGGGATGGTGATGGAGGAGTTTGGGACATTGGCTGAAAGGTATGATTCTGTGAGTATGACTATGTCAGGCTGTTGCTTGACTAGTCTGTGGAAAAGCTCTCCCAATTTTGGCACAAGTCCCCAGATGTTGGTGAGGAGGACTTTGCAGGGTCGACTGGGCTGGGTGTGCCGTTGCCGTGTCTGCAGTGCTGAAGTCGCTGCCGGGTGGTCCGTCTGGTTTCATTCTTACTGTTCTCCGTAGCGGTTTGGTACAACTGAGTGACTTGCTGGGCCATTTCAGAGGGCAATTGAGTCAACCACATTACTGTGGGTCTGGAGTCACATATAGGCCAGACCAGGTAAGGACGGCAGATTTCCTTCCCTAAAGGACATTAGTGAACCAGATGGGTGTACCTCTGCTCCTCGCTTCCTTTTACATCTGTTCCATTTAATGAATAATTCCTCTCCTTAGTCCTCTTCCCAAAATGTATCACCTTCACATTTATCTGCATTAAATTTTATCTGACATCTATCTGACCGATCTACTAACCTGTCTCTGCCTTACAGTCTCTTCCGTTAACTATGTTCTCTATTTTTGTGTCTTCTGAAAATGTTGGCATTGTGTCCCTGTACCAAGCCCAGTTCTATTTAGAACAACTTCCCAGAGTGCTCCCCTGCAGGACACCACTCTTCACATTCCTCCAGTCTGAAAAACACCCATTCACCGCTACTCTCTGATTCCTGTCCTTTAACCCACTTCCCATTTATGCTCCTCTACTCCCTTTAACACCATGTGCCTTAATTTTCTCAACAAGTCTCCCATATGGCACCTTATCAAAAGCCTATTGAAAATCCATATACACAAAATCCATTACATTTCCTTTATTAATACACTCCATTATTTCCTCAGACTATTAAATTTGTTGAACACAACTTGTCCTTTAGAAATTGGTGCTGGCTATCCTTAACCAACCCATGAACACGGGCATGTGGAGCATAATGACCATTTCTTGTGCAGGGGGTGTATGCAGGGGGTGGGTGCAGGGTGTGTGTGCAGGGGGTGTGTGTGCAGGGGTGTGTGTGCAGGGGGTGTGTGTGCAGAGGGTGCGTGCAGGGGGGTGTGTGCGCAGAGGGTGTGTGCAGGGGGTTTGTGCAGGGGGTTGTGTGCAGGGGGTTGTGTGCGCAGAGGGTGTGTGCAGGGGGGTGTGTGCAGGGGGGGGGTGTGCAGGGGGGGGTGTGCAGGGGGGGTGTGTGCAGGGGGGTGTGTGCAGGGGGTTGTGTGCAGGGGGTGTGTGCAGGGGGGTGTGTGCAGGGGGGGTGTGCAGGGGGGTGTGTGCAGGGGGGGTGTGCAGGGGTTGTGTGCAGGGGGGTGTGTGCAGGGGGGTGTGTGCAGGGGGGTGTGCGCAGGTGGTGTGTGCAGGGGGTTGTGTGCAGGGGGGTGTGTGCAGGGGGGTGTGTGCAGGGGGGGGGTGTGCAGGGGGGTGTGTGCAGGGGGTTGTGTGCAGGGGGTGTGTGCAGGGGGTTGTGTGCAGGGGGGGTGTGCAGGGGGTTGTGTGCAGGGGGTTGTGTGCAGGGGGGTGTGTGCAGGGGGGTGTGTGCAGGGGGGTGTGTGCAGGGGGGTGTGTGCAGGGGGGTGTGTGCAGGGGGGGTGTGCAGGGGTTGTGTGCAGGGGGGTGTGTGCAGGGGGGTGTGCGCAGGTGGTGTGTGCAGGGGGTTGTGTGCAGGGGGGTGTGTGCAGGGGGGTGTGTGCAGGGGGTGTGTGCAGGTGGGTGTGCAGGGGGGTGTGTGCAGGGGGGGTGTGTGCAGGGGGTGTGTGCAGGGGGTTGTGTGCAGGGGGGGTGTGCAGGTGGGTGTGTGCAGGGGGGGGTGTGCAGGGGGGGGGGTGTGCAGGGGGGTGTGTGCAGGGGGGTGTGTGCAGGGGGTTGTGTGCAGGGGGTTGTGTGCAGGGGGTGTGTACAGGGGGGTGTGCAGGGGGTGTGAGTGCAGGGGGGTGTGTGCAGGGGGTGTGTGTGCAGGCGGTGTGTGCAGGGGGGTGTGTGCAGGGGGGGTGTGCAGGGGGTTGTGTGCAGGGGGGATGTGTGCAGGGGGTGTGTGTGCAGGGGGGTGTGCAGGGGGGGTGTGCAGGGGGTTGTGTGCAGGGGGTGTGCAGGGGGGTGTGTGCAGGGGGTGTGTGCAGGGTATGTGTGTGCAGGGGGGGGGTGTGCAGGGGGGTGTGCAGAAAATAGGATCACAGCTTGAACTGGAATCTTTGCTTTGCTGCTGATGAACATTCTTGAAGGATGTGACTATAAAGATGCTTTCACACCATAGGGCACTGCAGTAAATTAAACAAAAATGGTCTGAGGATTGGTTTTATAAGAGTGCTTCTAGGGTAGAGCATTGCGTGCCAGGAATTTTTCAATATGTGGTTTGAGTGACGACGGCTCGGGGCCAGGATTGCTCATTAATAACATCGGCCCTCTGGTGTCTGTTTCCCAACAGCTCATTCAAATACTTGACCAAACCGGGTGGGTGGCAACACCGCCTCTATCACAGAACATCATCACAGTGTTTGGTATTAATCCCAAACTAATCCCACTGCCCCGCTCTCTTCCCATAGCCCTGTATCAATCCCAAACTAATCCCACTGCCCCATTCTCTCCCCATAGCCCTGAATCAATCCCAAACTAATCCCACTGCCCCGCTCTCTCCATAGCCCAGTATCAATCCAAAACTAATCTCACTGTCCCATTCTCTCGTCATAGCCCTGTATCAATCCCAAACTAATTTCACTGCCCTGCTCTCTCCCCATAGCCCTGTATCAATTCAAACTAATCCCACTGTCCCGCTCTCTCCCCATAGCCCTGTATCAATCCCAAACTAATCCCACTGCCCCGCCCTCTCTTCATAACCCTGTATCAATCCCAAACTAATCCCATTGCTTCACCTCTTTCCTCACTCTTATTGACAATTTTAAATTGATGACCATCTTATCACTGACCCCAAAGCAGATGAAGTAGGTTTTCTATTCACTCCATCAAAACTCTACATAATTTTTTAACCTCTATTAAATCTCCTCGCAGCCATAGTATTAGTAACTAAAGTGTCTCCTTATACAGTTTCCCATCCCGGTGAATCTACATTTTATGTGCTCTATGGCTTTAGTGTCCTTTCTTAATGGGGTCTGGACTAGTTGGAGTCGTTGCTCAGTCGTTGAGTATATTCAAGACAGAGATCGATACATTTTTGGGAATGAAGGGATATGGGGATAGTGTGGGAAGGTGGAGTTGAGGTAGATGATCAGCCATGATCTTGTTGAATGGCGGAGCAGGCTTGAACAGCTAAATGGCCTACTCCAGCTCCTATTTCTTATGAGTTTCTGTTGGATGGAGGATGGGAGGCTGATGATCATGGCATTGAAATACTCCACCTCGATGTAATAAATGTATGGACAAGGATTTCAGCAGCAGAGGGGTTTAGGTGGGGCAGAGGGAGGCAATGGTCTTGGTAATGGATACGATGGAGGGTTTGAAACAGCCAATAGCTCACCCCAGTTGTCTGGGCCTGTCACACTGAACATCTCTTGTAAATTTTGCAGGTTGGCTATATGACTACACACGGACATACGACTGTTCCTTCTACCTGGCTGGTGTGTGCTACCTGCTGTCTGCTGTTTCTCTCTTCCTGGAGCCGACAGCACGTAGATACAAGGCGAGGAAGCAAGCAGAGACTCGGACGGTGAAGATGGAGACCATAACAAATGTGGCTTGTATAGCCGAGTGCCAGAATGGGCAACTCATCATCCCGTCCGATGTAAGGACTGAGAAACTGGAACACATTAGCTCCGTATAAATAAGACTGTGATTTCCCCAACAAGGATTTGTAATCTCTAATACACTGGGAAGGTGTCATCTTGTCTTATAGAGCCTGGATTTAAAGATTGTACTTTTTTATTTCAATGCAATCCACTTAAAAAAAATTATATTTGTTGTGAATGTTTTTGGCCAGCGAGGGGGTAGAAGTATCAGTGATGGGACTGGAACAAGCTTTAACTTTTTGCACCTAGTATCGATATGACGTTCAGGTAGTGCCTGGATTAGAAACAGAGGGAATTTCCAACCCCTCACACTATCAATGTGCTTTAACCGGTCTCCATAACAGCACCAACACAATTACTTCATTTCCCACATCTGTCATCTTGCACTTTCTCCAAGTGAGGCTGCCACTTTGGGTCAAACTATAGTCACTTTTGGTTTTGGGCTGTGCTCGCAGGAACTGAATTGAGCCCCAAACCCATTTCACACAGAGGCCTCATAACCAGAGGCAAAGACTTCTATTTCAGCCCCACCCCACCCCACCCCACCCCAGTCTACCTGATTGGAAAGGTACTTGTGGTTTAAGTAATGCCTGAACCACTGTATAACCTAGCCCTACATCAGATAGATGGGTTCAGGACTACGCCAAGTCGAGAACAGATCGACACTTCTCCCTCACTTTAGGGAGTCAGGGTCTCAGGGTCTCATCCTTCTCACCACACACTTAAAATCATATTATAACTGGTACCAGCTAACAAGAATCTTCAACAAGTATTGTCCCAGGATCATGGGAACATTGCTTAGAGAAGGAGGTTATTTTTTTGGCCGATTACTCTGGATTTTAAATATTCACCCCCACAATTCACAGATGGCATCAATCACTCCAAGGTCAATTATCACCTGGTTAGATGCAGAGTAAAGTTTCCGCAGAGTGAGTTTTTTTTTTTAAAGTGTCTCCCAGATAGGCCGGGCACAGTAACAGCAATGCTGGGTTCGCCTTAGAGGACTCACTCTGCCAAAGAGTTGCCTTGAACTAATTTTCCCTTGGAATTGTTATTTTTATTCATTGAGTGTAGGAAAGGGTGTGGGTGGTATCCTACACACAAACTGTAAGCAAGTCGGTTGTATTCACCATGTCTGCTTGTGTTCGAACTACTGCAGATAGCCGCTGCTGTTATAAAGTCTCTAAAATGTAATTATTTTCTTGTGCTCATCAAGGCAAAGATAAGGGTCCTGCTCAAGAATGAAACAATTCCCTAAACAAACAAACGGCAGACTCAATCTTATCTTTCAAAAGGGAGTTGGATAAGTATCTGAAGGAAAAAAGTTTGCAGGGCTACAGGGAAAGGGCGGGGGAGTGGGACTAGCTGAAAGTCGGCACGGGCTCGACGGGCCGAATGGCCTCCTTCCATGCTGTAACCATTCTATGATAAACACTGGACATGTACAGCAGGGTAGTCTGTGTCTGAAAAAGTAAAAACAGGCTAAATGTTTTCCAGGCAACCCTCCATGGGTCTGATGAAAGGTTATAACCAAAATATTAACCTGTCTCTTCACTTTACAGATTCTGACAGACCAGCAGTATATTTCCAGCATTCCATTTCAGATTTCCAGCATTTGTAGCTTTTTATTTCTTACCCCCATTGCAAGCACCCAAAGATGGCACCGATCACTCCTAGGTCCATTATTACATAGACAGATGCAGGGTAAAGGTTCCTCTGCATCGTCTCAAACAAGAACCTGCATTTATACATCACCTTTAACATAGTAGATGTTCCACGGTGCTTCACAGACGCTAAGCAGGAGGATGGGAGTTAGGTTTATAAAGGCAGGGAGAAAAATACCACGGCTGAGAGGTTTGGGGAGTAAGGGTGAGTTGGTCAAAACCTGTCGCCAGTGGTGGACGGGGGATGCATAGGAGGCCAGAGTCAGAGGACCAATGGGCATGGATTGGGATGTATTGCAAAGATTGGGTAGGGACCGGGTCTGTAAATTCGGACAACGGTTTTGAGTTCATTGTCTTGGGGGATGGGATCTAATGGAGGTTGACATGGGCAGGAGGGATATGTGGCACAGCATGAGGATTTTCAGCAACTTGCAATTTGTGTAGGGTGATCAGCAAAATAGGCATTGGAATTGAGTCTGGAGAGAACACGAGCAAGGTTAAGTTACACCTTAATCTTAACTGAGCATTCCTACTGAATCAGTGTGGATTTCCTGACCCACCTGCCCTTCTGCCAGTATATTACCAAATTTGTGTCAGCTTGGGATAGTGTTATGCTGCGGACCATCACCAACAAGGAATTGCGTTGAAACAATCCAAACTCGTTTCCCATTGGTCATTTAGAGCTAGCAGAGTGGGAAGACTTTCAATCCCGAGGTTGGGTTTGAGATGATGGGGGACCACTAACAGAATGACAGCCAATTCCATATAAAATGTCATTCCTGAAATAACAACTTGCATTTATATAGCACCTTTAACGTAGTAAAACATCCCAAGGCGCTTCACAGGAGTATTAAAAGACAAGAAATTTGACACTGAGCCACATAAGGAGAAATTAGGGCAGGTGACCAAAAGCTCGGTCAAAGAGGTAGGTTTTAAGGAGCACCTTAAAAGGAGGAAAGAGAGGTAGCGAGGCAGAGAGGTTGAGGCAGGGAATTCCAGAGCTTAGGGCCTAGGCAACAGAAGGCACGGCCACCAATGGTTGAGCGATTATAATCAGGGATGCTCAAGAGGGCAGAATTAAAGGAGCGCATATATCTCGGTGGGGGGGGGGGGGGGGGGGGGTTGTGGGGCTGAAGGAGATTAGAGAGATAGGGAGGGGCGAGGCCATGGAGGGATTTGAAAACAAGGATGAGAATTTTAAAATCGAGATGTTGCTTAAGCGGGAGCCAATGTAGGTCAGCGAGCACAGGGGAGATGGGCGAACGGGACTTGGTGCAAGTTAGGACACGGGCAGCCGAGTTTTGGATGACCTCAAGTTTACGTAGGGTAGAATGTGGGAGGCCAGCCAGGAGTGCGTTGGAATAGTCAAGTCTAGAGGTAACAAAGGCATGGAAGAGGGTTTCAGCAGCGGATGAGCAGAGGCAGAGGCTGAGATAGGCGATGTTACAGAAGTGGAAGTAGGCGGTCTTAGTTATGCTGTGGATATGTAGTCGGAAGCTCATTTCAGGGTCAAATATGACACCAAGGTTGCGAACAGTGTGGTTCAGCCTCAGACAGATGTTAGGGAGAGGGATGGAGTCAGTGGCTAGGGAACCGAGTTTGTGGCGGGGACCGAAAACAATGGCTTCGGTCTTCCCAATATTTAATTGGAGAAAATGTCTGCTCATCCAGAACTGGATGTCGGACAAGCAGTCTGACAATTTATAAACATACATATCAAAATAGGAACCCATCCCAAATAAGCACTGAGATTACTCACCATGGGACCTAACTTCACCCTTTCTTGGAGGCAGTTTCAAAAACAGAACATTTATTTACCATT
Source organism: Squalus acanthias (assembly GCA_030390025.1). Lineage (NCBI taxonomy): Eukaryota > Metazoa > Chordata > Chondrichthyes > Squaliformes > Squalidae > Squalus > Squalus acanthias. Next base: position 32,250,615 of record CM059441.1, read on the forward strand.
AAATCCATCCCAATTAATAGGCATCAACCATACTTACTTCTCTGTCCAATGGATCCATACTTTTTAAAACTGTGGCAAAAGTTCATTATAGATTTTATTGTATATAAAACAAATTTAATAAAATTCATCTTTTCTTGAGATAAGTATGTCAGACCTGGGTTATTGGCAAAATGTTGTTGTGACTCTGATCATTCAGCCAATTTACGGCAAAACAGGGGCAATAGGACAATGGAGAATTTGTCCGAATACTTCATGAATGGCTCCCTCTGCAAAATTCCAGCATAGATTGAAGGCGTGTCCCCGTACTGAGTTATCACTCACATTGACATGGTTAGATCACATCCACGATCTAGATTTGCTCCTCTTTATTCCTTTTCAATATTCTGTGTGGTCAAGATTTTCTTCCTAGAATGGTCAGTGCACTGGTGGAATGCAGCGCTCTAACCCCATGCCGAATCAAATAGGGGCAAGGTGGAGGGTGCAGTGGAAATATTCATCCTATCTCAGCCCCGAGTTCCTAAGGTTAATAGAATTGGACCATTCACTGTAACGAATAATACTGCTCCCTTGTCACATGAGAAACACATTTATTTCTCAGAAATTCATTGGCCAATTTTAATTCAACTCACCAGGCGGGAAACGCACAGAATCGGCTGGAATTGACTTCAATGGAGTAGAATCATGCGGGGTGTAAAACAGAAACCAATCACGTCAGGTTCCCATCCTGGCGGGCTCAGCTAAAATTGTCCCGTGTCGTCTTGGTCACCTGCAGAACTTGACTATAATGGGAGAAGCTCAAACTGGCTGCTTTCACAGAAAATAGAAAGACTTGCATTTCTATGGCGCCTTTCACAACCACCGGACGTCCCCAAACAATTTACAGCCAATGAAGTACTTTCTGAAGTGTAGTCACTGTTGTAATGTAGGAAATGCCGCAGCCAATTTGCACACAGGATCTCACAAACAGCAATGTGATAATGACCAGATAATCTGTTTTTAGTGATGTTGATTGAGGGATAAATATTGGCTAGGACTCCTGGGATAACTCCCCTGCTCTTCTTAGAAATAGTGCCATGGGATCTTTTACATCCACCCGAGAGGACAGACGGGGCCTCGGTTTAACGTCTCATCTGAAAGACGGCACCTCCGACAGTGCAGCACTTTCTCAGTACTGCACTGGGTGCATCAGCCTAGATTTTTGCGCTCAAGTCCCTGGAGTGGGACATGAACCCACAACCTTCTGATGCAGAGGAGAGGGTGCTACCCACTGAGCCAGGGCTCAGAATAGAAGGTGCAAAGTCCAAGAAGAAACTACTTATCGAGCTTCCTCTTAAATGCATCTATGCTATTTGCCTCAACCACTCCATGTTTTTTTTTATATTCGTTTTTATGGGATGTGGGCATCACTGGCAAGGTCAGCATTTATTGCCCATCCCTAATTGCCCTTGAGAAGGAGCCGCCTTCTAGAACCGCTGCAGGCAGTGTAGTGAAGGTACTCCCACAGTGCTATTAGGGGAGAGAGTTCCAGGATTTTGACCCAGCGACGATGAAGGATTGGCGATATACTTCTAAGTCAGGATGATATGTGACTTGGAGGGGAACTTGGAGGTGGTGGCGTTCCCATGCGTCTGCTGCCCCTGTCCTTCTAGGTGGAAGAGGTCGCGGGTTTGGGAGGTGCTGCCGAAGAAGCCTTGGTGAGTTGCTGCCGGTGGTGGAGGGAGTGAATGTTTAAGATGGTGGATGGGGTGCCAATCAAGTGGGCTGCTTTGCCCTGGATGGTGTCGAGCTTCTTGAGTGTTGTTGGAGCTGCACTCATCCAGGCAAGTGGAGAGTATTCCATCACACTCCTTACTTGTGCCTTGTAGATGGTAGAAAGTCTTTGGGGAGTCAGGAGGTGAGACACTCGCCGCAGAATACCTAGCCTCTGGCCTGCTCTTGTTGCCACAGTATTTATGTGGATGGTCCAGTTAAGTTTCTGGTTAATGGTGACCCCCAGGATGTTGATGGTGGGGGATTCGGTGATGGTAATGCCATTGAATGTCAAGGGGCAGTGTTTAGACTCTCGCTTGTTGGAGATAGTCATTGCCTGGCACTTCTGTGGCGGGAATGTTACCTGCCACTTATCAGCCCAAGTCTGAACGTCGTCCAGGTCTTGTTGCATGCGAGCATGGATTGTTTCATTATCTGAGGAGTTGTGAATGGCACTGAACACTGTGTAGTCATCAGCGAACATCCCCATTTCTGACCTTATGTTGGAGGGAAGGTCATTGATGAAGCAGCTGAAGATGGTTGGGCCTAGGACACTGCCCTCACCACAACCATCTTCCTTTGTGCTAGGTATGACTCCAACCAGTGGAGAGTGTTCCCCCCGATTCCCATTGACTTCAGTTTTACTAGGGCTCCTTGATGCCACACTCGGTCAAATGCTGCCTTGATGTCAAGGGCAGTCACTCTCACCTCACCTCTGGAATTCAGCTCCTTTGTCCATGTTTGGACCAAGACTGTAATGAGGTCGGCAGACGAGTGGTCTTGGCAGAACCCAAACTGAACATCAGTGAGCAGGTTATTGGTGAGTAAGTACCGCTTGATAGCACTGTCGGTGACACCTTCCATCACTTTGCTGATGATTGAGAGTAGACTGATGGGGCGGTAATTGGCCGGATTCGATTTGTCCTGGTTTTTGTGGACAGGACATACCTGGGCAATTTTCCACATTGTCGGAGAGATGACAGTGTTGTAGCTGTACTGGAACAGTAGGGGTAGTGATAGATTACAGATTAACTGGATGGGGGAAGACACATCCTCCACCTCAGTTAGACAGTTCTCAAAATCTGATGGGCTTCTCTACTGGTGCTGCTCATTAATGACCTGTAGTGACCAATAGGGGCAGAGACAAGAGATCAATCAGCCACCAAACAGCTTGCATCGTCACCAAGTTCACACATGGTCATTTCACCCACAAAAAGCTCCTTATTTAAAAAGGAGTGAAAGATAGTAAACGAGGACGTGTAATAACTTAAACTTGCTCACTTAAAACAATTCAACACAAACTAACCCAAGGAAGGTGAGCAACACACAGCAGCACTGTGTGCGGGACTCCTGGGCTGCAGTCCAGAGCTTCACTATCTGTGAGCCAGTGGAAAGCCTCTGATGATCGACTGCTACACGGTGTAAGCTCGCTGCTGGCAAACTGCCTTGACCTCAGAGCACAAGAGTGTCTTTGTGTGCTAAATGCAGAATAAAACTGTCTGCAATGTCCAAAATGGTCCGTGTGCCAGGGATCAAACCTGGTGCCTTCTGATCTGTACACCTTGCTGTTGTACAGCAGGTAGCTTGGTATTATGGAGATTACTGATGGACCTTATTGGTTTCAGAGACTATGACACAATATATTCTGTAAACAGGGCATGTAAAATCATTGAAACAGTTATACAAACATGACTAACCACCAAGGAACTCGCTATCACATGGAGTGGTTGAGGCGAACAGCATTGATGCATTTAAGGGAAAGCTGGATAAGTACATGAAGGAAAAAGGAATAGAAAGATATGCTGATAGGTTGAGATGAAGTAGAGTGGGAGGAGGCTCATATGGAGCATAAACACAGTCATAGACCTGTTGGGCCGAATGGCCTGTTTCTATGCTGTAATTACTATGTACAGTAGCCCTGGAGCCACAGGATGGAAATGTATTGCACAAGGCAGACACAGAGGCAGCTCGTCGAGTGAGGCACTTCCTCACCTGGAATCCAGGTGCATGGGTTTACATTTATGTGCCGATCTATTCTCATTCTCCAACTTACCGCGGCAATATGAAGGAGTATGTCCCACCGGAAAGTTATTGGACAACCGAGTCTCATACAGCTTCTAAGGTTGGTGGTGGGTGTCCACAGGTAGGGCCCGTTGGCGTGGTAACACGCTGCCATGTACAGCTGTGCCTCACCTGCCATAAAGGTTACAAGCCACTGCCAACACTGACACAATTAACGGTGCGCTAGTGCCCCGGCCCATGGGAACCCAGAAACAAAGAAGCCAATTTTTCGATTAGAGTTCAGCTGCCCCATTTTAAAACCCACCCTGATAACTTTCATCTGCTTTTTCCTGCATTATGATCTGAAATGTGTTTCCTGAAAGGGCGGTGGAAGCAGATTCAATAGTAACTTTCAAAAGGGAATTGGATAAATATTTGAAAAGGAAAAATTTGCTGGGCTCTTGGGAAAGAGCAAGGGAGTGGGACTAACGGGATAGCTCTTTCAAAGAGCCGGCACAGGCACGATGGGCCGAATGGCCTCCTTCTGTGCTGTAGGATTCTACGACAAGTCACACAACCTTTCACTTTTGCAGGTCCCTTTCCTCCATTGTGTAGGCACCATCACATGCAAGGAGAGCTTAGACAGCAAGTAGTGATAGGCTATTCCACTATATTGGGAGGATAAATCAGAGATCAGTCGCAACCAACCATATACGCACTATCCAGCACAGGTCAGTGAGTGTCCTGAAACATGACTGGCCTCTCTTTTCCCCTCCTGAGGCCACTAACTCTCCTTTAAACACTCCAGGCCAGTCAGTATTACTGTCCATCCCACCTACCAAGGAAACACATGAAGTTGGCGCCTCCGTGTGGCTCAGAGCAGCGCTGCGGCCTAGCTGAATCAGCTCAGCGTAAACCCTCGACAGGCACAAATCTCCAGGAAACTCTGCAGTAAGTGGAGTCGGTTCCCAAAATACAGCAAGGTTTAAAGAGACAAGTCTCTACATAAAGTTTGAGCAAATCCTCCTGTGCGACACAAACTAGTTAGATCTTCACAACTAGCTTTTTTCCTGTTTAGAATCTGGTGGGCCCCAATCAGCTCGCAGAAAAGCTCTAGAATATCACGTAAAATACTTCCCATGGGGATTATTTTTAAATGTTGCCAAATAATAAATTGAAGCAAACTTGAAATATTCACAGCAGCTGAAAGTCAGCCTGTAATAGGAGCTTAACACTCAACATGACCCGTGAACGGACTGCGACAGCTGTATACTTGGAGGTATTTAGTGGCATCAGCAATGTTTCCTCGGCTGTTTTCAAGATATCATTACCATCAATAATTACTATTGACAAAATGATAAGATGCAAAGAATATTTGAATACTAACTTCTCAGCACTTTGGTTTGACTGGGTCACGTGTGTCGGTTCATGGAGGGCGAGAAAGGAAAAGAACTGGGAAACTCTGTGTCCTGGGGCGGTGCTCAGGATCACTGCCCAGGCCTGGGCAGGATTTCAGCCACTCCCCTATGATGAGAGACTCACCGACAGGCTCATCCTTAACCACCTGAACACGCAGGTGGATCTCATCCAAAGGAATAGCACACTAACTCACTACACCACCCATTCCCCCTTCAGGTACGGTAGTCTAGCGGTTATGGTACTGGACTGGCAAACCCAGGGCAAGTTATGAAATTAAATTCAATAAACTTGGTAATTGGTGAACTGGCACCAGAAAAATGACTATGAAAGTTGCTGGATTGTCATAAAAACCCAACTGGAACTTGCCATCCTACACATGACTCCAGCCCCATGCTATGTGGTGGACTCTCACTGACCTCAGGGATGGGCAATACTAACTTGCCAGCGTTGCCCACATCTCGAGAATAAATAAGCAGCCAAGCGATTACCAAGCTGATAAATCTGCTCGACAAGAAATGATTTATAGAACATCCAATTGGTGAAAGACTTGCCCCATACAAGTGCTGCCAATTACTGCGACCTTTCACATGTTTAAGATATACCCTGGACTCCGAGTCAACACTGCCAACCAGAGGAAGGAATTCACAGATAACACAGGTGCAAGGAAAAAAATAACTTTATTAAGCACAGCTTGTTCAAATTCGAATTACACCATTTTAGTTCCATCATGTCTGAACTGTAAGCTTGAAACATTATCTTACTTAAAACTGGAAAAATTCTGTAATTTCAGCTATACAACTAGAAATTATTACCCTTAATGAGCTCCAGCCAGACACAGCTTGTGACGAGTGCAGTGCTGCACGGATTCAGTGTGTAGCTCACAGGGGCTGGGTTTACACAATGCCAATAATGTTGCTTTCTTGGTCAGCTCATTTAAATTTAGTTGATAAAATTATTTTCTAACCTGTGTAAATGTAGCCACGGCCCAAAGTTACATTGCTGACACAGGAGCAAAAATCTTGCTCCTCCACAGTCCCATCTACTGGTCACTCTTGTTTTTTTAAGTCACATTCTTAACTGCATAGGGAGGATTTTTTGCCCCAGTTCCATTCCGCTTCAGGATTTTAGTCGCAGTGACTTCTGACGTAAGGCTTGTGGCACTTTTGTTACAAATTGCACTCAGTGCTTAGATTTAAAAAAAACAAAAAGGTGGTAAAGAAAAGGAGACATTCTCTCTGGAGGCAGGCACAGGTTTACACCCTCCAGAATATGGCTATTTCTGATTAATTTATCTTCTTCCTCAAACATCCCCTTACCCACAGCCTAGTCCTCTCCTTCTAGCTCCAGAAAACCCCTCCTACTCTTTCACTATTGCCCTCGCCAACTCACAGAGATACCTTGGTGAATGTACTCCATAGCTGCGTTGGTTCCATAACTGACTCCCTCATGCCCATCAGACCTCCAGCAGTCTCCCAGCTCCTCACTGTTCGTTATATACAACAGTCACTTGTGTGGACTGCAGTGTGTGTGCATGGTGTACAGTGGCTTGGCTGTCAGATTTGGCCTGACCAACTCCATGGTCACTCCCTTCTTGCAGCTAAAGCTTATTATTCCAGGGTCACCCTAGGGATGGAGAACCATCAAACTCCTCCTCTAAACCACCACCTCTTCATCCACCTTCTTCCCCACTCCTCCATCCTCATTTCTGACATTTCTAAATGTGAAGAAACCATAGACTGAAGTTTCAAATACTGAGGCCATGACCTCTACCACCTAATTCCCTCAACATACTGTAGCTTCCCTCCCATTCCACACCAAAGCCACTACTTACACCAGGTAGAGTTAGAGAGAGAAGTGTGAAGTTGAACCAGGTTAGAGTGAAGAACCATCACCATAAATGGTTAAAGTGGTTACCAGGAAGAGTAGTGAAGATATGTGGCCCTCGCACATATTTGGTCAAGATGTTTGATCATGGAAAGGTTACGTTTGTTCACATTGATCATATCTTACCTACAGATGTGGAAGGAGTTGATTCAATTTATTCTGATAAGTCAGATAGTCTTATTACAAGTCGAGTACCAGTAACAAATCCTACATTAGACGTACCAGAAACAAGTCCAAGACAAAGTCAGAATTTAAGTCTGAGCCCGAGTCAGGCAGACAAACAGTCTGAAAGTGTAGAGTCCAAATGTAGATCAAGGTCAGCCCTTGGAGAAAAATTCTCTGCAGGCTCAACCTAGAATGAGTCAAAGTCCTACAACAAGATCTGAAAGTTCTGTTCAAGAAAGAAGGTATCCTCTTCGAAACAGAAAACCAGTGGTTAAGTTTTATCTGTAAATATGGAAAATAAGTTCATATCTTTTGTTTGTGTTACAGAATTCTAGAATAGAATTTGGAAACATAAAATGGGTTCCATTTGAGAAATGTATACCAAGAGTTGCGTATACCATGCAAGTCATGTACAATGGTTATTTGCTAAGATTAACGTCTTCAATAAGGAGGGAGAAGTGTAATAGAGCCACCTTGTGGACTACCGATGTATATAATAATAAAGCCATGTGCTGTACAGTTCTTACCGGAAGCCGTGTGTGTGTGTGTGTGTGTGTGTGTGTGTGTATATATATATATATACTGTGTCTCAAGATATCACACAATCCTTTCAACCTACCACATGTTTACCAACACCATCATCCTTTTCCCATCTTCCAGCGTTGTCCTCACCCTTTTCCAAACCACAGTCATCAGTCTCCTTAAAAAAATACCCCCTCAACCCATCTGTTACCTTGTCATTTGTCTCCAATGCCTATGATCATATTATAGTCACCTAACGATGTGCTCAACTCTCACCACTCCTTCTTCAGCCTGGTTTCTGATGCTCTGGTAAGTCACCGACAGCATGACCCCAGAGTGCAGAAAGGGACTGAAGCTTATTCCCCCTTCAACGTGGTTGAATTTATATTATGGGTTGTGTCCAGTAGAGCGACCGAGAGCCCTGCTCTTCTGATTGTACCTTTAAGCCGTGCGACTGGTCCCTGCAAATCTGTGTCTAAGAGAAAAAGCAAGCGTAGAGCAGCCATTGCATGTGTGCGTTGTAATTATGTCAAGACATAATTATATAGGATTACATAGGATATACGGCACAGAAACAGGCCATTCGGCCCAACCAGTCTATGCCGGCGTTTATGCTCCACACGAGCCTCCTCCCGTCTTTCCTCATCTAAATCTATTAGCATAACCCTCTATTCCCTTCTCCCTCATATGCTTGTCCAGCCTCCCCTTAAATACATCTATATTATTCGCTTCAACCACTCCCTGTGGTAGCGAGTTCCACATTCTCACCACTCTTTGGATAAAGAAGTTTCTTCTGAATTCCCTATTGGATTTCTTGGCGACTATCTTATATTGATAGCCTCTAGTTATGTTCTTCCCCACAAGTAGAAACATTCTCTCTGTATCCACTCTATCAAAATTTTTCATAATTTTAAAGACTTCTATCAGGTCACCCCTCAGCCTTCTTTTTTCAAGAGAAAAGAGACCCAGCCTGTTCATCCTTTCCTGATATGCATACCCTCGCATTTCTGGTATCATCCTTCTAAATCTTCTCTGTACCCTCTCCAGTGCCTCTATATCCTTTTTATAATATGGCGACCAGAACTGTATGCAGTACTCCAAGTGTGGTCTACCCAAGGTTCGATACAGGTTTAGCATAACTTCCCTACTTTTCAATTCTATCCCTCTAGAAATAAACCCTAGTGCTTGGTTTGCTTTTTTATGGCCTTGCTCACCTGTGTCACAACTTTTAGTGATTTGTGTATTTGTACTCCTAGATCCCTTTGTTCCTCCACCCCCACCAAGACTCGCACCCTCCAAGTGATGTGACTGCCCTATTCTTCCTACCAAAATGTAATACCTCACATTTATCTGTGTTGAACTTAATTTGCCAATTATATGCCCACTCTGCAAGTTTATTAATGTCCTCCTGTAACTTGTTGCAGTCCTCCTCAGTATTGACTATACCCCCCAATTTGGCGTCACCCGCAAATTTAGGAATTGTGTTTTTGATTCCTAAGTCTAAATCGTTAATGTAAATTGTGAACAGCAATGGTCCCAGCACGGATCCTTGTGGAGCACCACTACCCACCTTCTGCCACTGTGAATAGCTACCCTTTACTCCCACTCTCTGCTTTCTGTCCTGAAGCCAGCCAGCAAACCATTCTGCTACTTGTCCCCTGACTCCGCATTCTCTGACCTTGTTCATCAGTCTATTATGGGGTAACTTATCGAAGGCCTTTTGAAAATCCAGATAAATTACATCTACTGCATTACCATTGTCTACTCTCTCTGTTACCTCTTCAAAAAATTCAATAAGGTTGGTCAAGCAAGACTTTCCCTTTTGAAATCCATGTTGACTATTCATTATTATATTTTTGGTTTCTAGATGTTCTTCTATTTTCTCCTTTAGTAGGGATTCCATTATTTTTTCTACCACCGATGTTAAGCTGACTGGTCTATAATTCCCTGGACATGTTCTATCCCCCTTCTTAAATATCGGTATTATGTTAGCTATCTGCCAGTCCTCTGGCATTACACCTTTTTCTAATGAATTATTAAATATGCGTAGTATAAAATTGGGGGGGAATAGTCAATACTGAGGAGGACTGCAACTAGCTGCATCATAATGTGTAAACGTACATGGGACTGGGGCATATACATGACGACGTCATCAAGTATGTGCATACAGAGTGGAAACTACACTGTTGCTGGTGTACCTTTAATAAACACATTTAGACTGACAGCAAGTGCAAAGGCAAAAGAAAAAAAGGCCGATTCTGTCATTGGTCCAACAAAATCCAGCCATTTACCTTCATCTGGCCACTGACTGTGGGCCCCAGGAGTCAGCAGCTATAGAATAGAAAAGTAGCTTTGGTGCACTCTGATCTGTCCTAATGTACTCAGCACATCTCTTCAAATGGTTTTTCTACCATACCTGTATGGATGCCTCCTGTGCTCCCAGAGCTCCATTCCAGCTCCCTTCTGCTGCCTGTCCATCAAGTCCTGGAAGAGTCAAAGTTTCTTCCAACTCCACATCTGCAAAACCAAAGCCATTCTTTTTTATTCCTGCCAGTACATATGCAGCTCTGGTCTGGACTCCATCAATGTCCAAGGCTTCCCATTTGGACTACATCTAATGAAACATAACCTCAGCATCAATCCAATTCTGGGCTGAGCTGTCAATCCCAAATCTCCACGAGTGGATTTTTCCACCTCTGGAACACTGCCCGCTTATACCCCATCTACAAGTGTCAGTTTAGCTCAATTTGTTAGCACTCAACTCCAAGTTATAGAGTTGTGTGCTCAAGTCAAGCTCACGGCAGTAATGAGGAATGCTTCACTGTCAGACTTGCCGTCCTTCGAAGATTAACTGGTCATTCACCTCACTGCCATCTGTGGAATTTGTCGTGGGCAAAATGGCTGCTTTATTTGCCGATACAAGTGATGGCACGTCAAAGAAATTCACTACACATGAAGCACTTTTGGACGCATCAGAGGCGGGACCAGACACACTGTAAATACAAGTTCTTTCTACCCTAACCCAAGCCTAGATCACCTCGACAATTCATTTCTTAAATGCTCTTCTCACTGGTGTATGCGAGGCTAGAAAACCAACACAGCAACCACCACAAACCAGCCAATTTTCAGGATATGTACAACGCAGTGTGAACACAAGTTTTCTCGGTCGACAAATATAAAAAAAAAGACTTGCATTTATGTAGCATGGTATCATGACATTAAAATATTTCAAATTGCTTCACAGCATAGATGCTTTTTGGAAGTACAGTGACTGTTATTTGGTGAACGCTCTAGTGATTTGTACCAGAAGTAGCAACGAGAAGAATGATCCGTTCATTTGCTTTTGGTGGTGTTGGTTGAGGAGGTATGTTGGCCAGAAGAACACGAACACCCTGCTCATCCAACAGTGCCGTGGGATCCCAACCTGAACCACCAGAACAGGCAGACAGGGTTCAAGTCTCAATCAAAGTTCAGAGTAGATAAACTGAGCATCCACTGTTACAAATATCCAGCTGGCCAGTAAGCATTTGAAAATGAAAAATAGGGTTAAACATTTCTCTCAGATACTGATCAACCTACTGGGTTTCCACAGTCTTGTGTTTTTGTTTCAGATGATGCACCCTTCACTACTTTGCTTTTCATACCGGACTGTCCGGTTTTCCAAATCCTTTCACTGAACAGTGAATAGAGAGATGCCTTCCACCAGATCACAATCCAAAGAATTAAAATAATAAACATAAGGAAAGTCAAGGCCGACCTTTCAGTACAGTAACTCTCCCTGACCAGCATCCACCTGTGTGTGAAATCTCTACTACCCTGCCTGGCAGACATATATATCCTTTTGGGTGAAGAAGCTCCTTCTAATGTCTGATTTTAATTTATTTTCTACTAGTATAAAGCTATACCATCTGGCCCTGCCTAATAAAACTAGCAACATTTACCGTATAATATTTTATAAATTTTAACAAGGATAGTTTGCCACAAAGCTGGTGTTACAGCAGGTTATTATATATGATCGATGGTCCCTCACCTGGAGAAGGAGAAACACTTGCATTCCGGGTGTAAAGTATCCGTTAGCAACAAATTCAGCAGCAAGTCTCCTTACCTGAATGAGTTCACAATAAAACAATAAGGGATCTGTAGATTACAAAACGATAGGCATTAGAGAAATTTCATTCTACAAACCATTAAATGTTGCCTTAAAAACAAAATTGGAAACTTACATCAGGTCTATCAGCACCTGAAAGAGAAATAGTGTGGGGTTTATTTTTTTTTTTTTAAAAACAATCTTTTCCTCTTTCCTTCCTGAAACTAGTTTCTGAATGGTGCAGCTTCCAGTTGTTCTCCAGTAGCTCATCCAAGTAGTTATTTTCCCACAGGTGAGCATCAGCAGGAGGTATCTCACTGGGTTAAATCGTGGCCTTACTCCAGGTCTTACACATGTAGCAGCAGGGTGCTAAACAGTGATCAGAAGCAGTGAGAGGAGAGAGAGAGAGCGCGAGAGCGAGAGAGGCGAAGAGAGAGAGTGAGAGAGTGTGTAGAGAGTAAAGAGAGAAAAGGGAGACAGAAAGAGGGAAAGAATGAGACAGGCAGCAAGACAGATACTGCTTCACAGTCCCGCGCCACCTCGAAATTAAAATTTCCATATTGTGTTTAAAGTCATTTGTGGCCTCGCCCCTCCCCATCTCTGTCACGTCCTCCAGCCCTACAACCCTCCCTCTCAACTCTGTCCTTGAAGTCTAGACTCGTGTTTCTCTCACTTCCTTCGCCCCATCTAACCTCTCCACCTCATCCTTTAATTGCGCCTTTACCTGACGAAGGGGCGACAGCTCCGAAAGCTTGTAATTTGAAATAAATCTGTTGGACTATAACCTGGTGTTGTGCGACTTCTCATTTTTGACCAAGCTTTTGGTCACCCTTCCTACTATCTCCCTTGATTCTGCATCCATTTTTTTTATTACGCCTCTGGAGCACCTTCGGACGTTGTTACATTAAAAGGTGTTAAACAATGCAAGTTGTTGTCGTAGTCGGTTCAAAGTTTAAAAACATGAGGATTGGGGGTTAGGGGGAGAGAGAGAGAGAGAGAGAGAGCGCGAGACAGAGCGCGAACAATAGGATGATTTATTTACAGCTGGTGACTGTGCAGAATGGGAGTGAACTTCCCGAGGAAGTTATAATAGAAGCTCAGAGTTGGAAACGATAGTGAAGGATGCAAGTGTCACTTACCAGCAGAAGTGAAGTAAACAGATAAGAGCACAAGCAATCACTGTACCATCATAGCGACCCAGCAGCAGACACATACCCATACCTCCAAGTTGCTTCTTCAAGTTTTCAGTTCATGCATTGGATGGGACCACCTGACAGATAGAAACCCACCCATAATACAGTTCCCCGCATCTTCCACAGATCAGTACACAATGTGACCAGCTGCAAGAACAAAAACAGAAGACTAAGAATGTACATAGAATCATAGAATGGTTACAGCACAGAAGGAGGCCATTTGGCCAGTCAAGCCCGTGCCAGCTCTCTGCAAGAGCACTTCAGCTAGTCCCACTCCCCTGCTCTTTCCCCGTAGCCCTGCAAATTTTTTTCCTTCAGGTACTTATCCAATTCCCTTTTGAAAGCCACGATTGAGTCTGCCTCCACCACCCTTTCAGGCAGTGCAATCCAGATCCTAACCACTCGCTGCGTAAAAAAGATTTTTCCTCATGTTGCCTTTGGTTCTTCTGCCAATCACCTTAAATCTGTGTCTTCTTTTCTCGACCCTTCTGCCAATGGGAACAGTTTCCCTCTATCTACTCTGTCTAGACCCCTCATGATTTTGAAAACCTCTACCAAATCTCCGCAACCTTCTCTGCTCCAAGGAGAACAACCCCAGCTTCTCGAGTCTATCCACATAACTTAAGTCCCTCATCCCTGGAATCATTCTCATAAATCTTTTCTGCATCCTCTCTAAGGCCTTCACATCCTTCCTAAAGTGCAGTGCCCAGAATTGGACACAATACTCCAGTTGAGGCCGAACCAGTGTTTTATAAAAAGTCCATCATAATTTCCTTGCTTTTGTAATCTATGCCTCGATTTATGAAGCCCAGCATCCCGCATGCTTTTTTAACCACTTTCTCAACCTGCCCTGCCACCTTCAATGATTTGTGCACACATACCCCCAAATCTCTCTGTTCATGAACCCCTTTTAGGATTGTACCCTTTAGTTTATACTGCCTCTTCTCGTTCTTCCGACCAAAATGTATCACTTCACACTTTTCTGCATTAAATTTCATCTGCAACGTGTCCGCCCATTTCACCAGCCTGTCTGTCTTCTTGAATGTCAAGGAGCGGTGGTTAGACTCTCGCTTGTTGGAGATAGTCATTGCCTGGCACTTCTGTGGTGCGAGTGTTAGCTGCCACTTATCAGCCCAAGCCGGAACGTCGTCCAGGTCTTGTTGCATGCGAGCATGGACTGCTTCATTATCTGAGGAGTTGCGAATGGCGCTCAACAATGTGCAGTCATCAGCGAACATCCCCATTTCTGACCTTATGTTGGAGGGAAGGTCATTGATGAAGCAGCTGAAGATGGTTGGGCCTAGGACACTGCCCTGAGGAACTCCTGCAGCGATGTCCTGGGGCTGTGATGATTGACCTTCAACCACCACAACCATCTTCCTTTGTGCTAGGTATGACTCCAGCCAATGGAGAGTTTCCCCCCCCGCCCCCCCCAACCCCGCACACGATTCCCATGACTTCAGTTTTACTAGGGCTCCTTCATGCCACACTCGGTCAAATGCTGCCTTGATGTCAAGGGCAGTCACTCTCACCTCATCTCTGGAATTCAGCTCCTTTGTCCACGTTTGGACCAAGGCTGTAATGAGATCAGGAGCCGAGTGGTCCTGGTGGAACCCAAACTAGTGACCCATCGCTATCACAAACTTGAATCTTCCTTGCTTGCAAACACAGCAAGGTGAGACCCTCATGGCTGCCACACTCCCACTGGGATGGAGCATCACCAGTAACACAAGGACAGCTGACAGGAGCTGTTATGATAGAGAATCACAGGACAGGAGGCGGCTCTTCACCCATTGTGCCTCTACCAGTGCTGGCCGTTCAACTGGATCTATCTGTTCTAACTTTATGTTCTTCCTTTTAAATAAACATCAGATTCCTTTTTCACGGATGCTGTAGTCTGCCTCAATATTCCCTTGTGGAAAAGCATTTCCTGTTCTAATGTGAAAAAAATTCCAACTTCCACCTTCATTCTTCTTGATAAATCCTCAGTCTGTGTCTCCTCATTACCGATTCCCCAACCAGCGAAAACAATCTTTTACGGTTTCCCTTCTTAAACCAGTCATAATTTTAAAAACCTTTCTTACCTGTTCCAGTGAAACAATCCCTCATTTCTTGTGCCTTTCCCCTTATCTATATTCTGATTAAGTACAAATCCCTGTGAACTACGAATCGGTGCAGTGAATTATTTGTAACTGTTGGTACAACATAATTCATTCAAATGCAGATTAGATTGATTTCTTACAGAAAATAACAGTTTGGGATCCAGTATACGAGTAATTTGAGACGCAACGTGTGGCGAGTGCAGCGTGCTGGGGAGGAACAGGTGACTTTGGACCTGTGCTTCCCAAAGCTCTCCACCACTGGGGGTTTTCCTCGCCTCATGTCTGGGTCTGTTGCAGATCCATTGATAGAGTATGATTGCTGTGATTAGTCAACAACCCCATTATCGTTGTATCGTGAGACTACCAGGTTGGTAGAAGAACTAGAGGGACCTTGGTCTTTCTTCATCCAGCAGTTCCATGTTCCCACACTCCAATACACTCATTAACTGCTTTAAAACCTTCGTTGCATAGAGGGAGTGCAACGAAGGTTCACGAGATTGATTCCTGGGATGGCGGGACTGTCATACGAGAAGAGATTGAGTAAACTAGGCCTGTATTCTCTTGAATTCAGAAGAATGGGGGGGGATCTCATTGAAGCATACAAAATTATTACAGGGCTTGATAGGGTGGATGCTGGGAGAATGTTTCCCTTGACTGGGGAGTCGAGAACCAGGGGCCACAACCTCAGGATAAAGGGTAGGCCATTCAGGACTGAGATGAGAAGAAATTTCTTCACACAGTGGATGGTGAATCTTTGGAATTCTCTACCCCAGAGGGCTGTGGAGGCTCAGTCATTGGGTATATTCAAAACAGAAGTCGATAGATTTCTGACTAGTAAAGGCATCAAGGGATATAGCGATAGGGCCGGTGAATGGAGTTGAGGCAGAAGATCAGCCATGATCTCATTGAATGGCGGAGCAGGCTCGAAGGGCCGAATGGCCTACTCCTGCTCCTATTTCTTATGTTCTTATGTTCTAAAACCAGTTACTTTTTCCTAAATTTTGATGGATATACAATTGATTGCCAAAGATATCTAATTTTATGTCTGTATAATTTTTTTTGGTTAGAAATAGTAAAGACAAATATGTTTTACTTTTCATAAACTTGAGGTTAAGGCTTTATAAAAAGTTTTGAAATTTCACATCCGTAAAACCCATAGTTGTGATTTAGTGCTCAGTGTACAAGTGCAGACAATTTGTCCAAATCCTGAATAAATCTGACAATGCAGGAAATATGTGGCCAGTCCATCAGCATCTAACAGAGAAAAGACAGGTTCATGTTTTAGCAGAGACCCTTTGTCAGAACTCCTTCCTGGGCCCTTAAAATAAAGACATGTGTATTACAGAACCTGTTACCACCATCTACTCTTTACTGTTAGCCACACAACGAATAGTCTCTCCTGTAGAATTCTGTGCCACAGCAGGCAGCTATACCTACTTATTCTCGGAGGAAAGAGGCAGAGAGGGAGAGAGCACAAGAGTCAGACAGAGAGTATGAGAGACAGACAGAGAGGCTACCTGAAGGCCAAAAGCTCAATTAGAACAGAGGCATTTCAGCTTTGGTGAGTTTATCCAGTCTCTATTTGAGCCACTAGAATGATCACTGGCTTAAAATCCAGTAGTTATCATGATAGAGAGAGCTGGGGCTTTTTACTCCAGAAAAACATATTTGGGGAGATTTAATTGAAGTATGTAAAATGATGAATGAACTAGACCGTGTGGAGAGACAGTTTGAGCTAGACAGGTTAGAGGAAACAAGCGCTCCTGAATATGAACTACACAAGCACAAGGCTAGGTTAGATGTCGAGGTTTTTCTTTACGTAGTGGGTTGCTAATGCCTGGATTTGCTGTGACGGTACAAAAAGGAACTGGTGGAGTTCCTCGCTGTGGCCAATATCACAGTGTGCATGAGGTAGGTGGAACCAGGATTTGTACAACATGATCACGGGGACCTCTCGGAGCTTGTTTTGATTGTCTTGGGGGTCAGGGAGGGGTTTGCCAGCTTTTCCCCCCTGAATTAGCTTAAGGTTTGCCATCTGGATTTTTGTCCCTCCCAGTAGATTACAGGATCACTAGTGGGAGGGAACGTATTCATATGGTCCCCAGATTCCAGCTTAAACTGACCCAGTGATTGGTTATGAAAAAACACAAAATTATAGGGAAAAACAATGAAATAATCTCACCACCAGTTCGATTATAAAAAAATTTCCACCTTCAAATCGACCAGAAACTCGTCACCAAGAAGTTCACCTTGCTTAGATTTCTTCGACAAATCCAGGCTCCTGCTACTACTAAAGTAGAAAAGCAAAACAAAAATCAAATGCTGAAAGAAACTTGCCGTACAGATGATGAGCTAGCTCTGTCTAATAATCATATTCCCTCACTTTCTCCTTCTGTAGAGGCAGTGGTGAATCCCAGCTCTCTCGCCTCTGAGTCAGAAGGTCATGGGTTCAAGTCCCACTCCAGAGACTTGAGCACAAAAATCTAGGCTGACACTCCAGTGCAGTAGTGAGGGAGCACTGCACTGTCGGAGGTGCCGTCTTTCAGATGAGACGTTAAACGGAGGTCCTGTATGCTCTCTCAGGTGGACGTAAAAGATCCCATGGCACTATTTCAAAGAAGAGCAGGGGCATTCTCTCTGGTGTCCTGGCCAATATTTATCCCTAAACCAACATCACAAAAACAGATTATCTGGTCATTATCACATTGCTGTTTGTGAGATCTTGCTCTGCGCAAATTGTCTACCACTCTAGACACAAAAGGCATCAAGGGGTATGGGGGGAGAGAGCGGGAATATGGTATTGAAATAGAGGATCAGCCATGATCATATTGAATGGCGGAACAGGCTCGAAGGGCCGAATAGCCTACTCCTGCTCCTATTTTTCTATGTTTCTATGTTTCCTACATTACACCAGTGACTACACTTCAAAAGTACTTCATTGGTTGTAAAGTGCTTTGGGACATCCCGAGTTCATGAAAGGCGCGATAGAAATGCAAGTCTTTCTTTCTCTGCGAACATTCTAGAAACAGGCACACAGTGAATGGAGACAAATACAGGACTGTCAAAGGCCACAGGTGATGGGAGAACGGGTCACAAATGGAGCCCCAGGCCAGATTGTTACCATTGCTACACTGCTTCTATCAAGCCTTCACACTTTCTCGCAACACTAACACTCCTGCTGTAACGTGATCTAAAAACCAGAATAGTACAGAACTCTCCATTAAAATAAAATGCAGAACATAATGGCAAAAATAGGCACTTCAATGCACCCATGTCTAGATCACTATTCCTACATAATAAACAGTCCTAGGAGGTTAACCCTCACCCCCACTTATACTCTAACCTCAAGAAGCCATGAATTAATTTTCCAATTAATTAAATAGGTTAGGGAGGACCAGGGGTCACAATTTTAAGTTGTACAAGGTCAAATCTAGGTTAGATGTCAGGAGGTGGTTCTTCTCCCAGAATAGTGGACCTCTGGAACAGGCGGCCATCTCGTGCGGTGAAGCTGATTCGCTGAATTCCTTCAAGCGAGGGCTGGACCTGTTTCTGGCTGGAGCGGAGATCACCTCTTACAGAAGGTAGGTACTGCAGGGAATTCAGGGCCAGAGTGGTCTCCTGGTCTAGTTTCAATTGCCTAGATGGGTCAGAGAGGAATTTCACAGATTTTTTTCTCCTCAAATTGGCCTGGGTTTTTTTTGGTCCGGTTTTTCGCCTCTCCCAGGAGAGCACATGGTTTCGGGTGAGGTGGAGAGCAATGTTCCCGCTAAGCTGCGCAGGCCGCTCATCGGCTTTCACATTGTAGATAAAATCTGAATGGGCCGCGCAGTGGGGGAGGCAGGCCGCGCAGGATGCAGTGCAGGTTACGGGGGACGTTGGTGCGAAAGGTATCACAATTGCGTGGGACAGGCTCGATGGACCAGAGGGTCTTTACCTGTCCGTAATTGTTCGTATGTTAATTCGCGTTTTTAGGTTGAGGTGATGCAGTGGTCTCGAGCAGGATTATTGAATCCAAAAAAATTTCCGTAATTAGAAGATCCTCAGTAGATATTGTGTTCAGCACTTGTTGGGGCCCCATTCATGGTGAGATACAGACCAAGTCCCTCCCTCCCTCACATAGTTGCTGATTTCAGCTGTGCGGGAGGCACCCAGAAAAGGCCAGGCACTCCTCCATTCGGAGGGTTGTGGAAAATGAGAGAAAGATTCGTGCTCAGCCTTGCAGTGCGCTGCTCAGAGAATTAAAATGATAACCCCATGGAAAATGACTCAAAGTAAAGACATCCCTGGAGGTACAAGGAGCAGGAAGTTCCTAAAGTTTGATGAGGGGCCTGTGATAAATTAGGTGCTGCCATGGTCGACGTCAAAGGGGACATTGTGCTGGGCCTCAGGACTAAGGAGGTGTGTGGGAAAGGGAGGCAAATCGAGGCACTAACACCAGGACTCAGCCAGAGTTCACCATCACTACCCTGCAACATTGCTGCAGTGTGCAGGTCAGGTCTGGGCTCAGTCACATAAAATGACAGCTGGCGTCCGAGAAAATGGGGGCAGAGGTTATGATCTTAAATTGTTGAACTCAATGTTGAGTTCGGAAGGCTGTTTAATAGAGGATTCTGATATTCCCATTTACACCTTCTCTGGACCCATCTTTTGTTTCTTTACTCGTCCCATTACCATCTCCTTTTGCCTTTTAATCTCTCCTGCCTTCCACCCTATTACAGACCTTCCCTTTTGTTCTTTCCTCCCCTTCCTTCTTTCCCTGCCTCTGTACTTGCTTAAAACCTGTTTTATCTCTAACTTTTTCCAGTTCTGACAAAACATCGACCTGAAATGTTAACTCGGTTTCTCTCTCTCCCCAGATGCTGCCTGATCTGCCGAGTATTTCCAGCATTTTCTGTTTTTATTTCAGATTTCCAGCATCTGCAGTATTTTGCTTTTGTCTTAAATGAAATAGTTGGCAGGTTCCAATTTATAATGTTCTGTAAGAACACAAAGCAATTTAAAATAAGCATTTGTTACTACAGTGATAATGCTAAAGCATCTATGAAGGAAATGTGGAAACATCTCTCTTTGATTTAAAGGGTAAGGGATTTAATCAGCACTGGAGCAATTTATTGCCCACTACACTCCAGGAAACAAAAGCCACTACTTCACTTAATTTTAGATTTGGCAAAATGAGCTTAATTCGGTACCAATTGTCTAGTTATAAATCAGCTTTTCATTGTGTAGGAATTAGTGTTTTGTCTGATTCCAAGAGTTGAAATCAGCACTTTTTACAGGGTAAATATATCAACAATGATATTCAGCTATTCTTATAGACAACAGGATCCATTTTCCTATGATGATGATTTGGTACAACCAATAGAATCATCATAGGAAAATGAACCAATAGGAAAACGTTACCCAGGAAGAACATTGAGATGAACAGTATAAATTGGTTCAAGAGACAATGCCAAGTTTCTGCAGCGGGAAGGGACTCAGGGATATTGCGAGAAGATAGAGTTGTTCCGTGGAAAATACACAGCTCGTTGGGCTGAATAACCTTTTCCTACATATATTTACATTCCAAATTACTGGAAAGAAACAAAGGGCAAGACTCCAAGTGCCACACGGAGACAAAAAGAGAGTGAGAGAAATAGACAGAGCGCAAGAGGCTGACAAACACGTGACACAAAGGAAAGAGAGATGCAGACAAACAGAGAGCTTCCGAGGAATGTGGGGAGGGGCGGGACAAGCACCGGAAGGCTTTTCTTTAGCAAACATGAAAGCAAAGTGCATTCAGCCCACAAAGCTCACTCCATCCTAGAGTCCATGTGTAAATATTCCATCATGGACTCCCCTTCTTTAAAGAAGAACTATCACTACCGTGCCTACTCAAACAGTACTGTTATTTTTATTGATATCGCTCTTGTTAAGCACCTTGGAGAAGTTTTACTACGTTAAGTGCGCAAAGTTGTGGTTAATATCACAATCATCAATCCCCGTGTGGCAAACACAGAATATTCATCTTTTGTGACATATTTTAAAAAGTGGTGGTAACTCTTTTATGGAACAGTTATTGGTGACTAACAAGTTAACAGTCTGCCTGAAAAATAGAAAAATTAGACTCTTCAGATCTTCAACTTGCATTCGCTGTGCCCCTATTCATGAAGAGGCAAATAGAATTCATATATACCAAAGACTGTGGTTAAGAACATGCTGAAAGAAGCTGTACGAACTATGGACACTTTAAGCAGTCAATCCAGTTAGTATATAGCGTAAATTTAGTTATTGTACTGAACTGAGGGAAAGCATTTAATTTATCTCTGTGGGGTTAGGCCTCACCCAATCCCATCATTTTCTCTAAATAAGACCCTTTACACGGTTAGTGTTATTATATGTAGTAGTTTATATTTATCCGAGGGACAGAATTAGTCTCCACTTAGAGAGGTAAGGATTAATCAAGGATAGTCAGCATGGCTTTGGCAGGGGGAGATCATGTCTAACGAATTTGATTGAATTTTGAGGGGGGGTGACTAGGTGTGTGGATGAGGGTAGTGCAGTTGATGTAGTCAACATGGACTTCAGGAAGGCTTTTGACAAAGTCCCACATAGGAGACTGGTCAAGAAGGTAAGTGGAGTGGAAGCCTGTGTCCAGTGGTGTACCACAGGGATCGGTGCTGGGTCCTTTGCTGTTTGTAGTGTACATTAATGATTTAGATATGAATGTAGGAGGTATGATCAGTAAGTTCGCAGATGACACGAAAATTGGTGGAGTGGTAAATAACGAGGAGGGAAGCCTCAGACTACAGGACGATATAGACGGGTTGGTTAGATGGGCAGAACAGTGGCAAATGGAATTTAATCCTGAAAAGTGTGAGGTGATGCATTTTGGGAGGACTAACAAGGCAAGGGAATACACAATGAATGGTAGGACCCTAGGAAGGACAGAGGATCAGAGAGACCTTGGTGTGCATGTACATAGATCCCTGAAGGCAGTAGGACAGGTAGATAAAGTGGTTAAAAAGACATATGGGATACTTATATTCTATGCCTCGGCTAATGAAGGCAAGAGCAGGGTGGTTATGATGGAGCTGTACAAAACGCTAGTTAGACCACAGCTGGAATACTGTGTGCAGTTCTGGTCACCACACTACAGGAAGGATGTGATTGCATTGGAGAGGGTGCAGAGGAGATTCACCAGATGTTACCTAGGCTGGAGTGCTTCAGCTATGAAGAGAGACTGGACAGGCTGGGGTTGTTTTCCTTAGAGCAGAGAAGGCTAAGGGGGGACCTGATTGAGGTGTACAAAATTATGAGGGGCATAGATAGGGTAGATAGAAAGGAACTTTTCCCCTTAGTAGAGGGGTCAATAACCAGGGGGCATAGTTTCAGGGTAAGGGGCAGGAGGTTTAGAGGGAATTGAGGAAAAACTTTTTCACCCAGAGGGTGGTTGGAATCTGGAACTCACTGCCTGAAAGGGTAGTAGAGGCAGGAACACTCACAATATTCAAGAAGCATTTAGATGAGCACTTGAAACGCCATAGCATACAAGGCTACGGACCAAGTGCTGGAAAATGGGATTAGAATAGACAGGGCTTGATGGCCGGCGCGGACACGATGGGCCTCTTTCTGTGCTGTATAACTCTATGACTCTATGAGTAAAATCTATCACCCCTTTTCTACCTAATCGATCCAAGTTCCACCTTGCATTTATATAGTGCTTTTAATGTAGTTAAACTTCCCAAGGGGCTTCACAGGAGCATTATCAAAACAAAATTTGACACCAAACCACACAAGGAGATATTAGGACAGGTGACCAAAAGTTTGGTCAAAGAGGTAGGTTTTAAGGAGCGTCTTAAAAGGAGAGAGAGGCAGAGGTTTAAGGAGGGAATTCCAGAGCTTAGGGCCTAAACAGCTGAAGGCACGGCCGCCAATGGTGCAGCGAAGGAAATCGGGAATGCACAAGAGGCCAGAATTAGAGGAGCGCAGAGATCTCGGAGTGTTGGAAGAGGTTAGAGTTAGGGAGGGGTGAGGCCATGGAATCAGTCTCCTTTCTACTCGTTATCTGCCCATTACTTCCTGCTGCTTGCGTCAGATTGTTATGATCCACCACAGCACATTAGATAAGACCTGTGTGATGTCTGCTCCGAAAGGAGAGGGCTGCATCAGCACAGGGTGTACAGATTTACAGGTTTAGGACAAACCCACATCTTTCTGATCCAAAAGTAACAGACTACAATCCCAAACAACTGATCATAAATGGCAATGGTAAAAGCAAGCGTGTGGTCAGTGGGAGTGTGTGGAACTAAACAGGAACAGCTTTATGCAGAAGGAATGGCTTCAGTTTACTCTTTCCTCATCAATCACAAGTGCACAGTTGAAAATTGCATTCAACGTTTGGCAAATAGCAGCTTCTGAATGCAAAACGTCAAAAATGATTTTTTTCTTCCAGATTAGCCAAATTGTTTTTGCACGGCTTTTACATTTCAATTTGAAGAGCCTTTCTGAACCAGTGCAATCTCAACTGGGGGCGGGGGTGGGCGCAGTTTTGTGGGTGGGGCCTGATCCAGCCGAACTGAATCTTAAACCAGCGTAAAAGATCGGGGAAAACACGAAGGCAGCTGAAGCGCTTAAAATCAGGGATGCTCAAGAGGCCAGAATTAGAGGAGCGCAGAGATCTCGGGGGGTTGTGGGGCTGGAGGAGATTGTTTTGAAAACAAGAATTAAAATTGAGGCGTTGCTTAACTGGGAGCCAATGTAGGTCAGCACAGGGGTGATGGATGAACAGGACTCGGTGCGAATTAGGACACAGGCAGCCAAGTTTTGGATGACCTCAAGTTTACGTAGAGTAGAACATGGGCAGCTAGCCAAGAGTGTGTTGGAATAGTCAAGTCTAGGGGTAACAAAGGCATGGATGGGGGTTTCAGCAGCAGATGAGCTGAGGCGGGGCGGAGACAAGTGATGTTACGGAGGTGAAAATAGGTGGTTTTAATTATATGGATGTGGGGTCGGAAGCTCATTTCAGGGTCAAATATGACACCAAGGTTGCAAACAATCTGGTTCAGCCTCAGACAAATGTTAGGGAGAGGGATGGAGTCGGTGGCTAGGGAACGGAGTTTGTGGCGGGGCCGAAGACAATGGCTTCGGTCTTCCCAATATTTAATTGGAGGAAATTTCTGCTCATTTCAGTACTAGATGTTGGATAAGCAGTCTGACAATTTAGAGACAGCGGAGGGGTCGAGAGAAGTGGTGGTGAGGTAAAGCTGGGTGTCATCAGCGTACATTTGGAACCGGACGCTGTGTTTTCGGATGATGTCGCCGGGGGGGCAGCATGTAGATGAGAAATTAGATTTGGGGGGTGGGGGGGCGGGGGGGTGGGGGAGGAGGCCAAGGATAGATCCTTAGGGAACACCAGAGGTAACGATGCAGGAGCGGGCAGAGAAGCCGTTGCAGGTGATTTTCTGGCTACGATTAGATAGATAAGAATGGAACCAGGCGAGTGCAGTCCCACCCAGCTGGACAACGGTGGAGAGGCGTTGGAGGAGGATGGTGTGGTCAACTGTGTCAAAGACTGCAGACAGGAAGGACGAGGAGGGATAGTTTACCTTTGTCACAGTCACAAAGGATGTCATTTGTGACTTCGATAAGAGCCGTTTCGGTACTATGGCAGGGACGGAAACCTGATTGGAGGGATTCAAACATGGAGTTCCGGGAAAGATGGGCACGGATTTGGGAGGCAACAACACGTTCAAGAACTTTGGAGAGGAAAGGGAGGTTAGAGATGGGGCGGTAGTTTGCAAGGACTGAGGGGTCAAGGTTTGTTTTTTGAGAGGGGAACAGTACCAGAGGAGAGAGATCAGTTAACAATGTCAGCTAACATGGGAGTCAGAAAAAGGAAGTTGGGTGGTCAGTAGTTTAGTGGGAATAAGGTCACAGGAGCAGGAAGTGGGTCTCATGGACAAGATGAGCGCAGAGAGGCATGAGGGGAGATCTGAGAGAAACTGGAGAAAGTTGCGAGTTCAGGGCTATGCAAATTAACAGAAGCGTGGATTTAAACTTTAAATTCATTGCCCTCTTTCCACCCGCCCTCCCCTCCCTCCACAGGCTCCAACGTACACACTGTGCAAGCCATGAAGGAAAAAAGCTTGGGCATCCCAGCTATAAAGTTATGCAGAAATCTATACGGAAAGGTGACAAGCAGCTAAACATAAATGTAAATTTGTTTGTTTCATTCACAAACTGAAATATAAGCGTAACAGGAGCCTCACTCAGACTTCAAATCAGCACCATTTCACTCGACTGGCTCCATGGATTTTAACAACAGACCAGTGAGTGGTGCAAGCTGCCTATGTAGCCGTTGCCCATCGCACATCTGTGTTTACAAGAGGAACAGGAAGTGTATTTTTAGATCTCGCCCCTCTCTTCCGCCCTGCCCCACCTCCTCTCCCTCCTGGACCAATGATTTATTTTACCTTACAGTCCCGCGACTGGAATTTTCAGCTCAGCCTTTACCAGAGTAGGAAAACTCGAAACAAGTGAGCAAACTCCTCAATAATCACCACAAGCCCATCATCTCCGACCGTGCCAATTCAATGCTGGATTTTCCTGCTCTTTATAACAAAGAAACCTGCCCAATCTTTATCATAAATTGGTGCTACTTTGAATTTTCCTCTCGTTTCTCCTAAACTATAAATACACGGCACTATTCCACATCCTTACATCATTGTGTTGATGTCACGACCCATCTCACCAACTCCTACTTGGACTCATTCTTTCCCAGACCTGAAAAACCATGAAATCCTTCGTTTTAATTTTTTTTTTAAATCAGGAAGTAACGCTTGAGCAACACCCAGTCTTCATTCCTACTCTTTTCAAGTTTGGTGCTGTCCTGCATCTTGATTCTTTTCCCAAGTTTCACAAGAAAATATAGAACTGAAAAGGAATACGGCATTATTGTTTTCATGCTGCGAAACCAATTAGAAACTAAAATGAACATATCGTATTTGCAAACAATGAGACAATGACCGCTCAATGCCAGTTGGCCGATGAAAATCAGTCTGAATTCCCCATTTACACTGCAGGCCAACTGGACAACACCAAGCCCATCAGACAGAGAGTAGGCTCAGCCCACCTTGATCAACTGCCCGAAAGGCGCTTTTCCATTACAGGATTACAGCTAACAGCAGAAGCCCTGTCTCCCTCGGTCAGATGCACCACAATATTAACTAGGCCTAACTGGAACCAACTACACTGCAGATCCAGGAGAACAGAGATATCAATCTGCTATAGAGTGAAGGACGCTGGCTTCTGGAAATGTGGCGCTTCCTGTGCTTTGAACATCTATGCTTCCATAAGCTAAGGGACAGATCAGGGCTATGGGATTAGTCTAGAATGTTCTAGCAAAGATCTGGCACAGACATATTCGGGCAAATTGCCTCCTTCTGTGTTGTAAACGTCAAAGATGCTTTCCCCACACATACGCAAACATTTGACCAAACTTGAGCACGAGGTACACAGGGGGCTCATATTAAATTAGGAATTAATCTACCTTGGCTCCCTTCTAGGCTATCCGAATGAAGCATCAGCTCTCCATCCGGCACTTCAACATTCCAGCTACATCTAGACTGCTGCACAATACCAGGTGTGCCTGCTTTAGTCCATGTTAACTGCAGCAGAGAGTGAAATTCATAGGGACAGCCTCACCATCACAACCAGTTATTTCTTAAAAAAAAGGCACTTAAAGCAATTTTGTGCCTTTATCTATTAATCTTGGAATATTTAACTGTTGAATACCACAAGGGAGTTTACTTGCCCAGATGCAATTGGGTTTACAAGTGTACTTGTGACACCGGGAAGAGGGCTGCTAAACAAGTTACAAACTGCTCAAAAACATCAAGGGAGGAAAAAAAGCTTGTTCAATCTCCAAGCCCTTCAAAACGTGGTTCCTCATGAGCTGCCAAAACTTTTTTTTTAAACCATCTTTTTTCACCCCCCAAAAAAATGTCCCTCTGGCCCTCTAAACTCGCTCCTGCCTCCACAATGAGCAACAGGAGCCAGGCAGAAGAACCAGAGCAAGATAAAAATTTTAAACTAAATTTGGTTTGGTTAAAGTGCAACGTCTACGCAGGATTTATACAGGGCCTCAAAGCTCATTGAGGTCCGAAATATTAATGAAGTCTGGGTGTGTCCCTCAGCAGCAACCACCCCACCCCACCCCCCACCCCGAGGACTCACTACTAATGGAACTTTGGGACAGGAGTCTCCACACTATCAGACTGCTTGTCTGATATCCAGCACTGGATGAGTAGAAATTTCCTCCAATTAACTATCAGGAAGACCGAAGCCATTGTCTCCAGTTCACACCACAAACTCTGTTCCCTTGCCACTGATTCGATCCCTCGCCCCGGCAACTGTCTAAAGCTGACCAGGTCTGTTCGCAACCTTGGTGTCATACTTGATCATGAGTTGAGCTTCCTACCTCATATCCGTTCTATCACCAAGACCGTCCATTTCCACCTTCGTAACATCACCCATCTCCGCCCTTGCCTCAACTTATCTGCTGCCAAAACCCTCATCCATGCCTTTATCACCTCTAGACTTGACTATTCCAACACACTCCTGGCCGGCTTCCCTAGTTCTACCCTCCATAAACTTGGTCATCCAAAACTCTGCTGCCCGTGTCCTAACACGCACCAAGTCCCGCTCACCCATCTTCCCTGTGCTCGCTGACCTACATTGGCTCCCCTGTTCAGCAACGCCTCGATTTTAAAATTCTCATCCTTGTTTTCAAATCCCTCCATGGCCTCGCCCCTCCCTATCTCTAATCTCCTCCAGCCCTATAATCCCCCTAGACATCTGCGCTCCGCCTATTCTGGCCTTTTGAACAACCCTGACTTTCATTGCTCCACCATTGGCAGTCATGCCTCCAGCTGCCTAGGTCCTAAGCTCTGGAATTCCCTCCCTAAATCTCTCCACTTCTCTTTCCTCCTTTAAGATGCTCCTTAAAACCTACCTCTTTGACCAAGCTTTACGTCATCTGCCCTAACATCTCCTTATATGGCTCGGCGTCAAATTTTGTTTTTTTGTAACGCTCCAGTGAAGCGCCTTGGGACGTTTTATTACGTTAAAGGCGCTATATAAATCAAAGTTGTTGCTGTTGTTGTAGTCATAGTCAGAGTGTCATAACGGCACAGAAGGAGGCCATTCGGACCGTCGAGTCCGTGCCGGCTCTCTGTAGAGCAATCCAGTCAGTCCCATTCCCCCGCTCTATCCCCGTAGCCCTGCAGGTTTATTTCCCCCAAGTGCCTATCCAGTCTCCTCTTGAAAACATTGAGTGTCTCTGCTTCCACCACTTCCGTTGGCAGCGAATTCCAGGTCCTCGCCACGCAAAAAAGTTTTTCCTCACCTCCCCCCTGTATCTCTTGCCCAAAACCTTATATCTGTGTCCCCTAGTCCTTGTACCATCAACTAGTGGGAACAGCCTTTCACCGTCTAGCCTATCCAAACCCATCATAATCTTGTACACCTCTATCAAATCACCCCTCAACCTCCTTTGCTCTAATGAAAACAAATCCAGCTTCTCCATCCTGTCCTTGTAGCTAAGATTCCCCCATCCCCGGAACCATTCTGGTAAATCTCCTCTGCACCCTCTCAAGGGCCTGCACATCTTTCCTAAAGTGTGGTGACCAGAACTGGACGCAATACTCCAGTTGTGGCCTAACCAGTGCTTTATAAAGGTTCAGTATAACTTCTCTACTTTTGTACTCAATACCTCTATTTCTGAAGCCCAAGATCCCATATGCTTTGCTAACCACTCTCTCAATATGTCCTGCCACCTTCAGGGACCTATGCACATTAACTCCCAGGTCCCTCTGTCCCTACACTCTCTTTAAAACTGTGCCATTAAGTGTATATTGCCTCTCCCTGTTCCTTCTGCCAAAATACATCACCTCACACTTCTCTATTATTAAATTCCATCTGCCACTTTTCTGCCCATTCTGCTAGTCTTTTTATGTCCTGTTGCAGTCGATTGGTATCATCCTCACTGTTTGTCACACCCCCAAGTTTGGTGTCATGTAGGGTTGAGTTTGTTGTTGAGTAGGCCATTCAGCCCTTTGCACTTGTTCTATCATTCAATCAGATCATGGCTGATCTGTACCTCAACTCCATTTACCCACCTTTGCTTCCTATCCCTTGATACATTTACCTAATAAAATGTCAATCTCAGTATTGAAAATTTCAATTGATCCAGCCTTTTGGGTGAAAAGTGCTTCCTGATTTCACTCCTAAAAGGCCTAGCTATAATCATAAGGTTGTGTCCCCTTGTTCTGGATTCCCCACCAGAGGAAGTAGTTTCTCTCTATCTACCCTATTGAATCCTTACATCATTTTAAACACCTCAATTAAATCACCTCAATTTTCTAAACTCAAGGGAATAAAAACCAATTTTATTCGACTTGTCCTCATAATTTAATCCTCATTCTGGTGACTACGCACTGTACCCCTTCCAAAGGTCAATATATCCTTCAAGATTGGTGCTCAAAACTGAATGCAGTACTCCAGATGCAGTCAGAGCAAGGCTCTGTACAATTGAAGCATCATTTCCACACTTATGAATTCTAACCACATTGAGATAAAGGTCAACATTCCATTAGCCTTTTTGATTAATTTTTGTACCACTAGATTTTAGCGATTTGTGTACATGGACACTCAAATCACTTTGCTTCTCCACAGCTTCTAGTCTCTCACTAACAAAATATTAGGAACATAGGAAAAGGAGGCCATTCAGCCCCTCGAGCCTGCACCGCCATTCCATTAGATCATGTCTGATCTGCATCTAAACTCCATTTTACTGCCTTTGCTCCATTTCCCTCGATACACTTACTTAACATCTATCGATCAGTCTTGGAAGCTCCAATTGTCCCCCAGCATCCATAGGCTCACAGAAAGACAAAGTTCCAGATTTCCACTACCCTTTGTGTGAAAAGGTGCTTCCCGATTTCGCTCCTGAATGGCCTAGCTCTAAGATTCCCCCACCAGAGGAAATAATTCCTCCGTATATCAAAACATTAAAAAAATGTAAACACCTCGATCAGATCACCCAGTCAGTCTTCTAAACTCAGGGAATACAAGCCATCTTTATGCAACTTGTCCTCAAAACTTAACCCTCTAAGCCCCGGTATCATTACAATTTGTTTTTCTCAAATCCAAAGTGAATGACTTCACACTTCCTGACAGCGAACTCCATCTGCCATAGTTTTGCCCACTTAGGCTCTCTATGTTCATTTGTAACTTCCTCCTCCAACTTACTGTGCCTCCTTAACAGTGTCACCTGCAAACTTGGATATACAACTCTCTGTTCCTTCATCCAAGTCATTAATATATACAGTGAAAAACTGAGGCTTTTCACCATATATACTGGAACGCACTGCAATGCTTTGGAGCACCAACACATGAGTCACAGTGGAAGCACAGGCTCAATGCCCCACCTTATTAAAATTGCTATCGGTTGCACCGTAGTGGAACGATGTTAAACAGAGTCAAGCAACTCTCCCTAACTAAGGAAGCTGGGAGAGTGCATGGCTCTGAGCAGCACTGGCAAAGGCCCAGAAAAGAGTAAAGGAACATCCAGCTCAGTAGCTGCTCCTTCACAGTCCCAATCGTTAGTATTTAAAAACATGCTTGAGTAATGCAGACCTGGAGCTCCAACACCTTGTACTTTGAGCAGTAGGATAATGATTCATCCTGCAGTTACTCACACAGCAACTGAAAGTGAGACAGGCATCAGCAAGTTTCTTGCCGGGGGAATCATCTGGCTCATATGGAGGCCACAGAAGGGAAAAGGGAAGAAATCATCTTTACTTTAAATACTCATGTGATTATGCAAGACACAAATACTTTAAGAACTACACAACCTTTAACAAAGTATCTAACACCAAATTTCATTTTACAATCAAACTACCACATCTCCCATCCCATTGCTCACTGTGAATCAGAGGTTATGGTGTTGCACTGAAGTGGGGTAAATTAACATCGTTACTGAAAGAAGTTTGAGAGAATCGCTCAGAGACATAAATCAAGTATTTCAATTACCTCGCGTTTCCCAGGAACCAACTGATACATTACTTTTTTTGCTTTTGTACATATTTAACGTGACGTGCCAGCATTTATTGCCCATAGAGATGTATGGGCAATCAATGCCAGCCTTGGCCAGTGACGCCCACATCCCAAGAATGAATTTTTTTAAACCACACACACTATAGGCAAAGTAGATTACAGATAATGCACGGTCCGGATAGCATTAGTCAGTATTCTCCAGATGGACCAGCACACTCTCTTTACTTGACCAATCTTGCCTTTCTCCTGAGTCAGAATGTGCGCTCCCCAATAGCCAGGTGGGTAACGGTATCATCCAGTGTGGCATTAAACAGCTGGAGATGCCAAATTTCCTACCTGTACCAAGTTAGCCAAGGTAGGTTGTAGTTCCTAGAATTTACAAGGTTAAGAGGTGATCTGATCGAAGTTTTTAAGATATTAAGAGGACTAGATACGGTAGATAGAGAGAGAAACTATTTCCGCTGGTTGGGGATTCTAGGACTAGGAGGCATAGTCTAAAAATTAGAGCCAGACCTTTCAGGAGTGAAATTAGGAAACACTTCTACACACAAAGGGTGGTAGAAGTTTGGAACTCTCTTTCGCAAACAACAATTCATGCTAGATCAATTGTTAATTTTAAATCGGAGATTGATAGCTTTTTGTTAACCAAAGGTATTAAGGGATATGGGCCAAAGGCGGGTATGTGGAGTTAGGGCGCAGATCAGCCATGCTCTCATTGAATAGCAGAACAGGCTTGAGGGGCTGAATGGCCTCCTCCTGTTCCTGTGGTGCCAGTAGTGGTTATACAATTAGCCTTAGCGTCCTTCAGTTGGAGAGTGGAAAATTTCTTGAGATCTTGGCTTAGCCGTGACATTTTTTAGACCCCTCCCCCACACGGGTGTATAGCCTATAGACACTCACGGGCCAGACACACGATTAATGCTTACTTGAACCCGGAACCAGTGAAACTGCACTCCAACAAGAGTCAGTACTGTCAGGAGGTGAGCAGAGAAAAGAAACTTGATGAAAAAAATCTGGTAGACTGTCGGTGATAGAATCAGACAAATTAATTAATATTTTCAGTCATTTAATATCAGACTTATTCCCATACTCCATAATACTTTGGTGGCAAATATATTTGCACCTTTGCAGATTTCACTCACCTGCAAAGAAGCAGTGGGGCAAATAATCAATGGAAGGACTGCAAAGCAGCAGATTAGGAGTGGTCAAAGTATAAACGGGCAATTGCTTTATGGGGCTAAAGTGTAATAGCAGAGATTGGCTGGATTATACACAACAGCATCATCAACAACCAATGTCAACCAAGATAGTTTGATGGCAAAAATAAGTTTCAGTAGATTTGACTGGTCTGTAATTACAGGCAGAGCATAACTCTGTTGCTGTACTCATCTTAAATGAACACAATAGTCGTTTAGGTAATTGTTCAGGCAACTACAGGTACTAAAAGTAATAAACCTTACTAAACAAAGCACTTCAACAGTCTCCAGTTTCAACTTTTACAAACAGATTTCTCTCTAACTTTCTAATGCAAGGGGCTAATGTGGAATAAGTACAGAACCAATTGTATTTAACACCATTCTTTTGATTTGATGTTCACATGTTCCTAAATTAAAAATTGAAATCTTTTAATTATACAAGATTTAAAAAAATATAAAATCCCCTGCAGCACCCTTTTTGCACGAGATATTCCGAGTGCACTTTCCAAAGATTCCACACACTACTACAGTAGGTAGTTGTGCTACAAAGCAAAAAGTAGATTCAGCAGTAAGGCTTAAAGAGCACTTCGTTGATGAAAATCCCTGCTTCTCCAGAAGACACTGACTAATGCTTGGATACAATTTCACTGGGGCCAGCTGCCCACGTTGCCAGTCTTCATGTACAAGGCACGATGGTGAACCTCAGCGGTCATTCAATTGCTGATCCCAATCTTGCTCTCATCCAACATTCACACATGCACCTTCAATAGGAGTCACTGAAGAACAATCTGGAGCAAGAACCCGGCTGATTTTTTCCCCTTCCTACCCGGAAGGACCGAGACCAACTGTAGCACCCCAAGTGAGAGCAGCCAACGACAGAGCACAAATCAGGACTTTAGCAAGTCAGTACACTTTCTACCACTCAATTCTCAATTCCTTGCCAGAGTATAATTTCACTAGCACAACTTGCTGTCCAGTCACTTATTCAACTGGACACAGGAATTTCTGGACATAAAGACCAAGGTCCCTCTAATTCACCTTCTACCATCCTGGTAGTGGTAGTCACAATATTCCTAGTGTACAAGTCTCAGCAGGCTATTTGACTGAGGGGCATCAGGCATCAAGCCCAAACTAGCTCTTGCCCAGGATCCACAACATACACCCTCCAGTAAGAGAGTCACTGCGTACATTCCTCCACAGACTCCCGAACATGGGGCACCAAAAACAACTGTAGCATCTCAAAGACCAGCGATTAAACCTGGGTCTGCCCTACAACGTATCTCTCTGGGCAATTAAAAAAATTAATTTTAATTTTAAAAAGAGTGTGGATTTAAAAATTGACGGTGACAGTAGTAGGGAAAGAGTTACTGTACCCAACAGCGAGAGGAGGTGAACTACAAATGGAAGTGGGATGCTTACTGAAACAGCCTGGGTTCACGAGCATCTTGGCAGACATCAATTCAGCTTTTAATCACCATCTGCTCCAGACCAGTTTCTCAACCAGATTAGATCAGCGCTCAATTTACACAAAAACATCTTCATCTGACTTCCACATACTTGGATTTTCCCCATAAATCATCATTCGAGGAACCCTGGCCGATTGTCCACCGCACCCTCCCCCCCCCACCCCGCACACTCCCACACTGAGGCCAATAATAGTACCCCTCCCTGCTGCTCGCTCTGTTCTGATTTTGATGTCATAGTCCAGTGGGGAATACTACCCCAAGTACACGTTTCAGCTTCGAATAGGATTCTCCTGGAAGGTTAATCAAGCATCACGGGGAGAACCATATTAAAAAAAACTTCAAATGATGGAAGTCTGAAACAAAGACAGAAATTGCTAGAGATACACCGACTAGTCATCGTCTGAGAAGAGAAGGCAGGTTAACATTGTGTATAAGCCTTTGTCAGAACGCAGGGTTGTATCGGAAACTATTACGAAACAAGAGGCTACTTTGTTAAAATGATCATAGAATCATAGATGGTTACAGCACAGAAGGAGGCCATTCGGCCCACTAAGCCCGTGCCGGCTCTCTCCAAGAGCACTTCAGCTAGTCCCACTCCCCCACCCTTTCCCCGTAGCCCTGCAAATTTTTTCCCCTTCAGGTACTTATCCAATTCCCTTTTCAAAGCCACAATTGAGTCTGCCTCCACCACCCTTTCAGGCAGTGCATTCCAGATCCTAACTACTCGCTGCGTAAAAAAGTTTTTCCTCATGTCACCTTTGGCTCTTTTGCCAATCACCCTAATTCTGTGTCCTCTGGTTCTCGACCCTTCCGCCAAAGGGAAGTTTCTCTGTCTACTCTGTCTAGGCCCCTCGTGATTTTGAATACCTCTATCAAATCTCCTCTCAATCTTCTCTGCTCTAAGAAGAACAACCCCAAGCTTCTCTAGTCTATCCATGTAACTGAAGTCCCTCATCCCTGGAAACATTCTCGCAAATCTTTTCTGCATCCTCTCTATGGCCTTCACATCCTTCCTAAAGTTCAGTGTCCAGAATTGGACACAATACTCCAGGTGAAGCCGAACCAGTGTTTTATAAAGGTTCATCGTAACTTCTTTGCTTTTGTACTCAATGCCTCTATTTATGAACCCCAGGATCCTGTATGCTTTTTTAACCGCTTTCTCAATCTGCCCTACCACCTTCAATGATTTGTGCACATATACCCACCCCAGGTCTCTGTTCATGCACCCCCTTTAGAATTGTACCCTTCAGTTTTTATTGCATCTCCTCGCTCTTCCTACCAAAATGTATCACTTCGCACTTTTCTGCGTTAAACTTCATCTGCCACGTGTCCGCCCATTTCACCAGCCTGTCTATGTCTTCTTGAAATCTATCACTATCCTCCTACTATATATAATATCCCTGGGGAACACCACTGTATACCTTCCTCCAGTCCAAAAAAACGTTCACCACTACTCTCTGTTTCCTGTCACTTAGCCAATTTCATATCCATGCTGCCACTGTCCCTTTTATTCCATGGGCTTCAACTTTGCTGGCAAGCCTATTATGTGGCACTTTATCAAACGTCAACCGCATTGCCCTCATCAAAAAACAGATCAGAACAAATATCAGCCAGTTTCTCCACCCTATTTTTTTTGCTAAAACATTTTACTGGTGAAATTTGTCCCCAGGATCAAGCACATTCCAGGCAGATCAAAGCAGTTAAAAGCAAAGTATATCTCGCTGTGCAATGCCCAAACAATCTGCCTCAGCCTGAACCTCAAGAACATCGCCCTGTATTTTGCAATCCCAACCTCGACTTGCTTACGGCCTTGAAGTGAGATTGGCAATTTAATGATCCCCTCCACCCCACCAAATTCCAGACCTTTTCACAGCTTCCAACCTTAAAACGGCGATGCTTGTCTTTATCATAAAACAGAATTCATGAAAATTATGTACATCAGATATAATGGCTATCATGGAGGAGAGGCGTTAAGAACCGACTTGGAGTCATCAAGAAGCTTGATGGTACAAGTGAACTGAATAAATGTTGGGATTCAGGGGCTTCTGCAATCGCACCGTTTCAAACATGCACATTAAATGGAAACAGAACATGCTGGAAATATTCAGAACAGTTCTGACGAAAGGTCATCGACCTGAAACGTTAATGCTGTTTCTCTCTTCACAGATGCTGCCTGACCTGCTGAGTATTTCCAGCATTTTCTGTTTCTATTTCAGATTTCCAGCATCCGCAGTATTTTGATTTTGTATGCACATTAAATGATCAGGATCAGATACTGCTCCAAGCCAGCTCCCCATTAGCACCACTTCAAAGAAAACAAAGACAGCCAACAGAAATAGAAAAATGTAGCTTTTTCCAACCTCTGTTTAAAATGATTTATATAAAAGGTTACTAATGATAAGATTCCATTGTTAATAAGGGTGGAAGTCGAATACTTTAGTCTTTGTGAGTCACAGTATGTACCATGGGGCCTCTGGGGCACAGATAAAGTTTAAATCCATGCTTCTGTTTATTTGCATATATTTTAAGTTGTTCATACCAACAGCTGCCGGATTTAGGATTTTCCCACCGAAATATGGCACAAATAACAGCCCTCTCCAAACCTCCAGGCCCACAAGATTGAAACATGTCAAACCAGAAAATGAGAAATAGGACTGAATGATCTGTGCTTCGAGGCGCAAACTTCTGGAACTGGGGGAGTGAGTGGTGTGGGGTGCAGGCAGCCTGGGGCCACAGCTTTAACAAATCACACTGCTATAGATTATCCAGAAAATCCAATAAAGGGCAGGTTAAACATTTCACACAAAGTGTAATCAATACAAAGTGTAATCAATACAAAATTTAACCATTACAACTTAATGTATTGCAAGAAGCAGTCCAAAAGCCTCTCCTGTCTATATGCCCGGTAGATATAGTACTCTCAGCGTGATGGCATTTTCATTGGAACGGACAATGCGAGCATTAAACACGTATACAAAATCGGGTAGATGGTCATCCCCAAACATCTGAAAACAGGAAGAAATCTAACCTCAACTCCATGGAACCCAACACCATTGTGTAGCTGCAGAATGGAGAGGTCAGGTTTTCAAATGTATTAAATTTTTTATATAGAAAAAGAAAAACACACGAATGCTGACATGCTGAAAATGCAGCAGGTTGATCAGCATCAGAACAGAAAAAGACAGATTAATGTTTGAAGTGGGATCCTCGCACCCAAAATATTCCCTTCCCAGTAGTTCCTATTTTATAAAGGTTGAGCTCGGGGGTACCAAGATGAACAAGATTAGCCATTCATGATCTGCAGCTAGCATTAGGGCTATGTGAATGCTAACAAACAAAAAACATTGAGAGTATAATCATGTTATAGGGTGCTCTGCAAATAAAATGGTGCATGCAAGTCCAAAGAGGTGGAAACGGCGACAGGATTGGATATTCTGGACAATAGCGGTTTGAGAGTGAATAGTTTTAGTCTGTCAATTTCCAAAAATGAATCCCCCTTTCCCAACTCCACGACAGTTTCTTTACATGATCCTCAACTTTACACACAAGGTGCAACTGCAAAACATCTGGTGGGGCAACAGCCAGTAAACACCATATTCAATAACATATTGGACTACATTGGACACCAAAGCATTGTCATGCAATTAAAAAAAAAAATGCAATTAAAAAAACAAAAAACCCTTCTGATTGACATCTTCAGAAGAAGCCGTACTGTCCCAGACACAGGGCGGCAGCAGTGTCTACAAAACATAAACACTAAAAGCTTCAAGTCTTTTTGCTTCCCAGAGACAGTTTGCGCCGAGGCAACTTCAGACTTAAAACATAAATCAGAAAGTTAACATCCTAACTGTACAAGATTACTGTTCAATATTTTAATCCTACTTTAAAAACCTTACCTGGGTGCAAACACATAAATATTAATCAATAGTGTAAACACCTTTGTAGACAGCAAATCCATAGCGTCCAACGGTGATAAAAGTTGTCTTGCAGACGCAGTAGTGCAGGAGTGCTTTCTCCCCCATCCTTTACAAAGTGTTTAACATAGCAGCCACAAGGGAGACTCAGACCAGACGTCTTCTGTTAGTTAACAGTGCAAGCTTATCAGCTAGTTACTGGGCAATTCTATTCATTTTTTAAATATATAAAAGGAGGTCTCCTAGGTCAAAATACTTGAGTCGAAAGCTCACTGTGATGAGTTGAGAGGCAATACAGGTATGAGTGAGTTTGGGTACCTAGGAAGGACATGCACATCCATGGGGTGTGAAACTGTTACAAGCCACAACGTATCCATCAAATAAGGCACCAGTAACATAGAAAAGTGTATTTAAACCAACTGCTAGCCCTGACGAAATATCAGGTGTATAGTACCTTTTCTTCCTCTCCAAATTAAGCAAATGGCACGCTTTTAAAGCTCCAGGATATGGGGGCACTGCCTCACAATTCTAGGCAACGCTCGAGAAAAGCTGAATTTTTTTATTTTGGGGAGGCACGGAACGCCTTGCTTTTTTGGTTTGGTCATGGGTAGCAAGATCGAGACTTATTTTCAAGGATTCATTCTTCAAACACTTCACAGATCTGTCGGGTCAAAAATAAACCCAAACCTTTTTTAAAAAAACTTTTTCAAGCAATTCTGGATCTTCGATTAGAACAGCATCAAGATGATCAGCCAGCGGTCAATTCTCAACATTTCAGAATGGGGAAACTCCCCCCATTTCGTTTCTTGCAGGCCACTGTTAAGTTAACGGTGACGCTGACGCTTCCTCCTCAAATAACGGGGGCTTCCGAAACAAAAAGCCTCAAGTGTACACAAGGGGTCATTTTTTTTTTGCTTCATTCATCAAACTTACTCCAAGGCAGATTTTTTTTTCCTCAAAAGAAAACACATTTTATTGATTTTGGTTGACAACATAATCAGCTCAACGCACGTGTGTCTGTGAAAGCCAGTATGCAGCTGGTCGAGCCCGAATAGCTTTTCCTTTTGCCCCCAGAAATCAGCTATAAACAGCACACAGCAGCAGATCATTTTCCCCTCAAACACAGGACCTGGTTTCACATTAGAAGATACAGGAACTTTTTATATATTTTTTTTTCCAAGCTGCCATTCCAGCTCTTTAAAAACAAACAACAGAAATCTTTTCCCCCTGCAAAAGGCCATTCTACTTCACACAAACACTGTCTTCGGCTTGCACTAAATTCCAGCGGAAGTCTCCTCCTCAGCTTTGCCATTCAAATATTCTGTCATTTGGGTTTTGCAGGAAAGAAATATCAAATTAGACACAAAAAAATACATGCAACAGCAGTTTCTTCTATATAACTAACAAGAATACAGTCATTTTACATATAGCCTCAAAATAAATCAGCACTAAAGAAATTCAGTTGGCATGCTACTGAACAACTGCTTCTCACTAAGGCACCAATAAGACCCTAGGTTTCTAAAACAAATTTTTGATGCAGAGTTGTCAAAGACACTGTCTAAAAGCTGATATTTGTCTCCAAGATAAAAGTCCTATGTTAAATAGTCCCTAAGCAAGGCTATCGGATGCAAGTCTGAAGACTTGCCTGAGGATTAAGCTCCTTTGCAGCGCTTCTTAATCCTCATTTACAGTGAGATTCTAACATTCTGGTTCATTTACAGTTTGAAAAATTGAAGACCACTTCTTCTCATGGGATGGGGATACCTGCACCAAAATGATTACGTGCCTGGGCTGCTGGGGATTGGGAAGAAAATAGCACGTTGGACATTAGAAGCATTGTAGCATTTTTATATTAACAATGGTGTCCAGGACCTGCCCTTTTCTAGGTCCCCTTAGACTCACATCACAGGCAATTCAAAAGATGTACCTAAATCTTACTGGCCCTCCAACCAATCAATAGAGAGCAGCAGCACACAGACTAGAAAATAAGATGGGGAGAGTGCCTCTTATAAGTCACAGGTCTCTGCTTGAGCACTACTCTCTCAGCATCCTACAGTCGACATTAAACAGATGCTCCACTGTGCAGTGGTACCATGTAGAACTGCCTAGTGTTCCCAATCTCAGCAGGAGATGGGGGAAAGGGGGAAAAACAGTATATAAAACAAAAGACAAAAATATTGGTTACCATGGCCATTCTGGAGCCTCCGTTCAGCTGGTTACAGTGGCAAAGGTCAATCCCTGGGGACGGGCTGCCTGCTTGCCTTCACAACCACAGACCGGTGAGTGGAGGGGAGCAGTTCTAGACTAAACAAGGTGAGGGCAGTAGGGACACTACCTAAACTTTAAAACTAAGCCTACAACTGCAACTTTAAAACTAAGCCTACACTGGATTCGGACTTTTGTCTTTCACAGCGGTCATAAAACTCTAGTGTAAGCGCTCCTTCTAAGAGATCGCCCTGTAACTTCACAGGGAAAAAAAAAATCACAGAATCCTTATACTGAAAACAGAAGCTCTATGGTTGGAACAAGACCGCTGCCTCACTGCTATGTGATGTTGAGAACGCCAACACCCACACACTCTTCTGCACCTATACTCTTTTCAGTCCAAAGTTGTTTAGGTTATCGCTACTGTATCGTAATATTGAAGTTAATCTAAATTATAGGACAACTGCAGCTTTTGTACACCTGCTCGAAACAACATGCCAACTGTTGAGGCATGTGCTCCAGATACTCCACACAATTTACACTGCATCTCAATTCCCTAAAACTCTACGATTGTGGTTAAACCAAAAACACTGGTGCCATTTTTCAAGTTTGCATTTCACCACTTTAAATTATTCAAAATAATACAGTGCACACGGACTTGCTTTAATAGATTTGAATTCCTTTCCTTTCAAATTGTTAAAATTTCCATGCCAATTTGATTAGACCAACAAGGCTCTGCAGTGTAGATGCGTCCACCTTCTTTCGTTTTGTGCATCTTTCCTATTTGACCCAAATCCCTTAAAGACAATGAAAGCACTCATTTTGGTTTTAGCACGCATGCGTACAGCTTTGTACACACGCGCACACACACCTAAATTTCAGTTAAAAAAAACTTGCCGTCACCACCCCTCGTGTCAAAACTGGTCATTGCTATATTAACATTTGTATTTGCTTAAGGTCATTAGCTCTGCCGGCTGGAAGCTACCATTAGCAAAGGCTAGTTATAGTGGAATGCGGATAAAATGATGCGAGGGATCAGTACATCCCAATGCCAACACTGCTGTATTCCAATGTGCAGGAAGCCTTTGTTTTATATAAACAATGTCTCCACAAGCACTTCCATGTGTGCGTACATACGCAAGGGATACGGCAAGTATATTTAGGGTTTTTATTTTGAACATCCTGCCCCTAATTCTCTCCCCTCGCCTGAATGCTCACATTCACACAGTTCCGCTGGCGTCGTCAGCCCCCCTTCACCTCTCCCCTCACTCAAGTGGCTATTTTTCCCATTGTGTCGCTAGACAGCGATTGGTGGCAGGTTACACAGGGATCACAGCCCAGCCTGATCCTCTTCCCATATAGCTGCACATGCACCACTTACTTGCCAGTGGGAGTCCGAATAGCACTGTGGGAGTACCTTCACCACACGGACTGCAGCGGTTTAAGGCGGCGGCTCATCACCACCTTCTCAAGGTCAACTAGGGATGGGCAATAAATTCTGGCCTTGCTAGTGACACCCATATCGTGAGAAGTTACTTTTTTTTAAATTCAAAAGAGGTGGCTAAATTTTACTCTCCCTAACACCGGGCCCAAAGGCCAATTGCCACACCCCAACTGATGTCTCGGCTCGGAGGAATTCAATCAGCACAGGGTGTGCTACAGCAGATGTACCACTGGGGGAGCCAGATACTTAGCTTGTATCATGCTGGTAGGCAGGCCAGTTTTTTCTTTTAAAAATAATACTGTGAAACAGTGGCAGTGTCCAGCTCTGTGACCTTGAGCACTGAGGACTCCTCAAACCAAAAACACTACAGGACCACAATTTAACTTTCCCTGAAAAAAATACATAATCTTTGCAAGGTAGTACTGATCATCAGTGCCCCAATGTCCCAAAAACAATTCGGGGGAGCTGGAGGTGGGAGAAGTACTTCCAACCAGTAAATGAGCAAAAACAGAAAAAGCTGACAACACAGCAGGTTAGTCAGCGTCTGTGGCAGCCCGCAACAGTGACTGCTCTCTTCAGACACTGACTGACCTGCTGCGTGTTTACAGTCCTTTCTGATTTTGTTCAGATTTCCAGCATTTTGGTTCTTATTTGTATTACATAAAGTCAGTGTGCACTTGCATATTTAATTATTTTTTCCATTGAAAGTATTTTTCTTTGTACCATATATAACATGCCTGTGTACTTGTTCAAACAGCATCTCCCATTAGTGCAAATCAAGTAGTTACCCACCTTGCACTGATATATTGAACAGCGGTTACCATTGGCTGTATGAATGGGATCACAGGTTGAGTTTCTTGCTGCATGAGGGAGAAACTACAAATGTCAAACTGTACATTTGGACAGTGCAGTATCAAAAACAGCAAATCTGAACTCTCTGCAAATTTGACTTGAAACTTATTCCTGTTTACAGACTCCAGTGAACACTTGTGTCATAGGGCTAGCTCCAGTTTGCTTTTCACTTCCTTCTCCAAATGACGTTATTCAATAAGGTATTGCCAAATTAAATCTGGCCAGATCATTTTGTAGTGGTTCCTGCTCGACTGGAAAACAATTTTTATAAAGCTTCCGAACATGGCTATCCAGCTCCTGTAACCACTCGCTGCAAAGGGCATCACACTATTACACAGTACAACTGGTCTGTCCACCTTGCTTCCTAAAGGTGCCGACGCTTGCTGGGCTGGTTCAATGGGCCAGTCACCCTGTTGCACCTCGCCCAGTGGTCATGTTTCATGTGAGTCTCAACAGGTTATTTGACTAAAGGACAACGCAGCCGAGCTTGAGCCAGTCTCTGCACTTTCCAGAAGTGGGGGGCGGGGGGGGGGCTGGATAATGACCATGGATTTTTCCCAAACCATCACTGTCCTCTGGTTTCTTCTCACTTCTCCCCCTCCCACAACTGACGAGCTAGCCCTCTAAAGAACAAGTACACAGGCACCTTTCCAGACATTCACACGAGTCCTTTTCAACCCAGGATTCTTGACACGCATAATCCATTGTTGCTTTTTTGCATGGCCTTTACTGCCCAGATCACTGGTTTTAAAAGCTTACACCGTTCTCTTTGGGTGTGTTAAACATTAATCAATCAATTTTGTAGCTTTTGGATTGAGATCCAAATGATTAAAAAGGTTTTCTGAACCATTAGGCAGGAAAGACAAAGTATTACCTTACTGTGTTTCAACTTTAGAGTTAGTTTGAGGATTACTGGTGCCCAGAAGATATTAAGTGCAAAAAAACAAAATAACTGCCTACAACTCTTACAGCACGTTACATAAAACAGTTTGCAAGGTGTCTGTACTCCAATATCAGTTATCTTATTTACAAAACTAGCAAACAACTGGGTTTTGAACAATTGTTTTGCCCTTCAATAAAGATCTCAATAATAACGTTAAAGGAGTATGACCCTTAGGACTCTGTTTCCAATAATGAAATCTGCTTGAAGAAAAAAACAACTACTGGCCTCTAGCACCGACAGGTAT
The DNA here is from genome assembly GCA_030390025.1 of Squalus acanthias. Lineage (NCBI taxonomy): Eukaryota > Metazoa > Chordata > Chondrichthyes > Squaliformes > Squalidae > Squalus > Squalus acanthias. The sequence goes on from CM059441.1 coordinate 32,294,096, forward strand.
GCACTACCTTAAACAATGCAGGAAGCATTCAAGCTTTGTACAATTCATGGGTTATGCTCAATAGTGACAGTGCTTGTGTATTTAAATGTAGTACGGGATACTTTTTGAAGGGGTTGAAGAAAAAGGAAGCAAGGCAAAAAAAATTACCACATGTATCTGTCATCTGAGGGTATCCTTTTAACTGGGGACAGGGAGACAAGGGTAAAGAAGGAGGGAAATAAAAACTTTAAAAATAAACATGTGGGCCACCTAGCCCAAAGGTGTTAGTGACCACATACCAGTTTAGTATTACTGTGACTGAATTTGGTGTTAGGCAGGGCACTAGTTGGGAGGGTAGGAGATCTCACACCGCTACCAATACTACTTTACTATCAGTTGGCAGAAGATGTACTTTTGCCAGTTCAGTTTTATTGCCGTTTGCGCAAGTAGAAAGGTAGGGCTCCTAACACGATGCAGTTAAAGTGTCTGACAGCTATGTTTAGCAATTTGGTGAACTTTGCCCTCTTTGTATCCCGTACACATCACAATACACAACGGTAGCACAGCAGACAGTACAATCTCAATTCTAAGCTGTACCACGTACAATTATTATAACTAGACAGTCTTCTTCAGATTTGGCCAGGGCTCGAGCAGGGGTTTGCAGATACTGTTGAGAAAAATCACATGGAGGGAAAGCATGAAGCACACCAGTGTGGTCTTTCTCTTTGCTTCCTCCAACAGGCAGGCTGATGACACCAGCAGCCTGCTTTTGTTTTAGATAGGACACCAAGTTCCTCAGGGGTCTCTGTGGTGAAGTGGCTTGCTCTATAGCAGAGGACATCCCTTCCACATTTTCCATGCTGTTCAATGCTGGTACGGCCAACAGGACACAATAGCCATTAGTGCCTGATGCCTTGATGCGTCTTGTTACCTCATCCAATTTAGGCTGATCTAGTCGTAAGCGCTGAGTGATTTTTAACTGTGCTACTTTTCCACCAGTTGAGATGTCCACTAATAAGTTGGTTGCAACACTCAGATCACCCTCGAGGAAGTGCATATTCGTGGAGAAAGAACTATTTTTTAGCACCAGCATTCCATGCCAGGCTACATTCAACTTGCGCTCATATTCCTGGAAGCTGTCAGATGCTTTGGCATTGGCGGAGTCAGATTTAGATTTGCTCCTCATGGGACTTGCACATTCTGTAGTTCTATGTTTGCGGTCTTTATCCTTTTCGATTAAGTTTATAGTTTTGATTTCGTGTTTACCACAAGAAACTTTTTCTGTGCTGTTACGGCGATCCCTACTGGGTGAATACCGTTCATTCTTGGCATCGCGGTCGGAGTCACTGTGACGTCCGCCATCACGGCTGCTATTACCCGGGCTGCGATCCGGCGAAATACAACGCCGCTTTCTGGACCGGTCGTTGCTGGGTGAACAATCAGTGGGGCGTGTGTCCGGAGGGCCTCTCCTTTTTCTTCTTTGGTCCCAATTTTGTAAAATATGGTCACGCCCACGTTCAAGAGACCAGCTATCCCGGACTTCACGATCGAGGTGATCAAATGGTTCGTGGCTATTCCGGTTTCTTTCCCGGACAGAAAGGACATGCCAGTCGTTGCCTGGAAAGAGGTCCCTTTCTCTGTAATGCATTGGGGGAGAATTCCTTTCCCTACCCCTCAAGCACTCCGCACCACGGGGAAGAAGGCCATCTCCAATCAAATCAAAATGAGGCAGAGGCAAGGCTTGCAGATATTGTTGAGGATATCGATGTTCTGTATCTGCAAAGTCAACTCTTAGCCGCCGATCTGGTCCACCCAAGGGAAAGCCACGCATCTGAGTACAAGCAGCTTGTGCTGCGTCTAAGCTTTCATACTGAATATAAGCCCAACTATCTCCCTTTCTGTAGTCAATAGACCTTATGGTCCCAAAGCGGTCAAATTCCCTTGCAAGACCAGCTACAGGAACCCAGGCACCCAATCCCCCAACCCACAAGCGAGTGGTGGGGGTCGCTTTCCCATAACCAATCTTGATAGGATTTCTCCCGATCACTTTGCCGGACATTGCAATCTTAGCTCTGTGGGCCATGTCCAAGTTTTCAAATTTCAGGAAGCCATATGAATTTCCTTGCCCACGAGGTGGCCGTTTGATATCCACCTCCAAGATAACTCCGAAGCGTTCAAATGCAAGCAAAAGGTCATTTTGTGAAACTGAAGGGTCCAAGTTGCCAATAAACAACGTCCTATTAGCTCTCTTGTCATCTTCTGGCAAGATTTCATCTTCCCTGAATGTAGTTCTGTCAAGTGTGTATGCAGCTCGCCCCCGGCCTTCATAAAAGGCATAATCCCGCTCTCTTTCCAAATCTCTCTGAGGAGGCGGAGGTGGAGGAGGTGGCGGTGGTATTTGACGCCCCAAAGAACTGCGCTGCTGAGCTCGGTGTTCTCTGTAACCAAGTCCTGCAGGGGAAAGAGATCTCTGCCTGTGACGGTTGCCCTGGACACTTGGTGCAGAATACCCATCCAGTTCAGGGGAGTAACTTCTTCCTTTTGGAGGAGGATAAACCGTTTCGATTTTCAGAGGGCGATCGTGCAGCACCAGCCTGCCCTTGGCATGCCTGGCAGCCTTGGCATCCTCAGAGTGCCTAAAATTCACCAGGGCCACCCTTTCATCCCCATCCCTGGATATTTTCACACTAACATCCCCAAACTTCTTAAACTCGTGGAACAGCCCATCCTCAATGGCACCGTCACTCAACTGGGAGCCCAAATTGCTGATCTTCAGAGTTTTGTATTCACCGGGTTGCCTCTCATTCCTACTAGTCCTTGAGGAAGCAGAGGAAATACTCAAGTTATTAGCAGTCCGGTTGGGAGGATAGACATCATAGTCTCTGTTGTTGGTCCTTTTGCCACTGATATTGCGAGTCCTCTTGGCATTGCCATGGTTCTTGTTGTTCCTGTTGATGCTGTTGTGATTATTCCCCATTTTCCTGGGCTGCTGGTGGTGGCCTCCTCGCCTGTCCTCCCCGCGTTTACCGCCAGCTTTGGGAGACACGTCTTTCTCCTTCATATTGCTTCGGTTTCACAATGATTAATGCAAGCTGTAGCGAAAGATCGGATTAAACTCGCTTTTAAAACGATTTATTGATATAAAATGCGGGTTGCGCGGCTCCCTCACTGCCGCTGCTTCATGTCGATTGCGGAGAGAATCGAAGCAATCGGCGCGTTTTAATCGACACACGTTACCTCACCGAATTGACCGATGTGCCGATTGGTTTGCTTCTTTCGCGGTTTCTGATGGTTTTTTTTCCCACTATCTTTCCCGGAGATTTTCACCGACGCCGAAAAGCCTCCCGCCTCGCCGCCGCCATTTTGTACCAAGCCCCGCCCCGTTGCCCCACGCTGATTGGTCGGAACCACCGGGCACCGCGCTCCGATTGGTCGGCCCGAGCTGTCACTCAGCCGACACCATGGTGACGCTGGGCGCAATCGCTCGCAGATCCTGCTTCAAATTTCAATCAGCGGCTGGAAATGGCCGAGTTTATGGAGGAGAAGCCGAGCTGGAGAGCTGGCAGGCGGAATGGCGGAGGTTGGTTGATGTTTCTTGAGCTGAACTCTGCTGTGATTGGGCCTGCTCATTGGCCAATCGCCTGGCCGAATTTTTGCAGAGTTTCTCTCTGACTAAAATGTTGGGAATTTGACAGATTCTGATGCGAAAAATCAGAATAAAAAATGACCTCAAAAAAGTGGCGCATTTCAGGGGCAAAACGCTGTTGCAATTCAAACGGGCGGACAGGTCGCCCCGCCCCTTTGCTGCGCTCCCATTGGCTCCACCCAAGCGCCCTGTCGCCTCATTGGCTACTTCACACGTCAAACAAACCGGAAGACCCGCCCCCCTCATTACGTGTAGAATCTCACAGCTCGGGAGGAGGCCACTTGGCCCATGGTGCCTGTGCTGGCTCTTTTTCTTTGAAACAGCTCTCCAATTAGTCCCACTCTCCCCAGAGTCCTGCAAATTGTTCCATTCCAGTATGTATCCAATTCCCTTTTGAAAGTTACTATTGAATCTGCTTCCACCTCCCTTTCAGGCAGCACATTCCAGATCACAACAACTGGCTGCGTAAAGAAAATTCTCTTCTTCTCACCTCCCCTCTGGTTCTTTTACCATTTATCTTAAATCTGTGTCCTCTGGTTACCGACCCTCTGGCCACAAGACTGTTTCTCCTTATTTACTCTATCTAAACCCTTCAACATTTTGAACACCTCTATCCAATCTCTCCTTAACTGTCTAAGGATGGAAAGTGTCGTCGACAGTGCTATCAAGCGGCACTTACCATTAACCTGCTCACCGATGCTCAGTTTGGGTTCCGCCAGGACCACTCGGCTCCAGACCTCATTACAGTCTTGATACAAACGTGGACAAAAGAGCTGAATTCCAATAGTGAAGTGAGAGTGACTGCCCTTGACATCAAGGCAGCATTTGACCGAGTGTGGCATCAAGGAGCCCTAGTGAAATTGAAGTCAATGGGTGTGGCGAGAATAAGGAACTTAAACAAATTATTATTAGTAAAAAAACAGTACTAGCAAAATTAATAGGACTAAAAGTCGATAAATCTCAAGGACTGGATGACCTACATCCTAGGGTTTTGAAAGAGGTGGCCATTGGGATAGTGGACGCATTGGTTGTCATCTTCCAAAATTCTATAGATTCTGGAACGGTTCCTGCAGATTGGAGGACAGCAAATGTAACCCCGCTATTTAAGAAAGGAGGGAGAGAGAAAACTGGGAACTACAGACCTGTTAGCCTCACATCAGTAGTTGGGAAAATGCTGGAATCTATTATAAAGGATGCAATAACTCGGCACTTAGAAACTAATAGTAAGATTGGGCAGAGTCAACATGGATTTATGAAAGGGAAGTCCTGTTTGACAAACCTATTGGAGTTCTTTGAGGATGTAACTAGTGGAGAAGACAAAGTGGAACCGGTAGATGTGGTGTATTTGGATTTTCAGAAGGCCTTCAATAAGGTCCCACACAAGAGGTTGGTGAACAAAATTAGGGCACATGGAATTGGGGGTAATATACTAGCATGGATTAAGAATTGGTTAACAGACAGAACACAATGAGTAGGGATAAACGGGTCTTTTTCAGGATGGCAGGCTGTGACTAGTGGGGTACCGCAAGGATCGGTGCTTGGGCCCCAGCTATTCACAATCTATATCAATGATTTGGATGAGGGGACTAAATGTAACATTTCCAAATTTGCTGATGACACAAAGCTAGGTGGCAGTGTCAGTTGCGAAGAGGATGTGAAGAGGCTTCAAGGGGATCTCGACAGGCTCAGTGAGTGGGTGAGAACATGGCAGATGGATTATAGAAACATAGAAGAAAGGAGCAGGAGTAGGCCATTCGGCCCCTCAAGCCTGTTCCGCCATTTAATGAGATCATGGCTGATCATCCAAATTCAGTACCCTGTCCCTGCTTTCTCCCCATATCCCTTGATCCCTTTAGCCTTAAGAAATATATCGAACTCCTTCTTGAATATATTTAATGAATTGGCCTCAACTGCCTTGTGTGGTAGAGAATTCCACAGGTTCACCACTCTCTGGGTGAAGAAATTCCTCCTCATCTCAGTCCTAAATGGCTTACCCCTTATCCTTAGACAGTGACCCCTGGTTCTGGACTCCCCCACCATCGGGAACATCCTTCCTGTATCTAGTCTGTCTAGTCCTGTTAGAATTTTATAAGTTTCAATGAGATCCCCTCTCATTCTTCTAAACTCTAGCAAATATTTGCCTAATCGACCCAATCTCTCCTCATACGTCATTCCTGCCATCCCAGGTATCAGTCTGGTGAATCTTCGCTGCGCTCTCTCCATGGCAAGAACATCCTTCCTCAGATAAGGTGACCAAAACTGCACACAATACTCAAGGTGTGGTCTCACCAAGGCCCTGTACAACTGCAGCAAGACATCCTTGCTCCTGTACTCGAATCCTCTCGCTATGAAGGCCAACATACCATTTGCCTTCTTAACTGCCTGCTGCACTTGCATGCTTACCTTCAGCGACTGGTGCACAAGGACACCGAGGTCTTGTTGCACTTCCCCTTTTCCCAATCTATTGCCGTTCAGATAATAATCTGTCTTCCTGTTTTTGCCACCGAAGTGGATAACCTCACATTTATCCACATTATACTGCATTTGCCATGCATCTGCCCAATCACCCAACCTGTCCAAATCATACTGGAGTTTCTCTGCATCCTCCTCACAGCACACACGCCCACCCAGCTTTGTGTCGTCTGCAAACTTGGAGATATTACATCTAGTACCCTCGTCTAGATCATTTATATATATTGTGAATAGCTGGGGTCCTAGCACCGATCCCTGCGGTACCCCACTAGTCACTGCCTGCCACTCGGAAAAAGACCTGTTTATTCCAACTCTTTGCTTCCTGTCTGCCAACCAGTTCTCTATCCAAGACAGTACCTTACCCCCAATCCCGTGTGCTTTAACTTTGCACGCTAATCTCTTATGCGGGACCTTATCGAAAGCCTTCTGAAAGTCCAAATACACCACATCCACTAGTTCTCCCTTATCTATTCTACCAGTTACATCCTCAAAAAATTCCAGTAGATTAGTCAAGCATGACTTACCTTTTGTAAATCCATGTTGACTTTGTCCGATCCTGTCACTGTTTTCCAAGTGCTCTGCTATTACATCTTTTATAATGGACTCTAGCATTTTCCCCACTACCGATGTCAGGCTTACCGGTCTGTAATTCCCCGTTTTCTCTCTACCACCTTTTTTAAATAGTGGGGTTACATTAGCTATCCTCCAATCCATGGGAACTGTTCCAGAGTCTATAGAATTTTAGAAGATGACCAGCAATGCATCTACTATTTCTAGGGCCACTTCCTTAAGTACCCTAGGATGTAGATTATCAGGCCCTGGGGATTTATCGGCCTTCAATCCCGTCAATTTCCCTAACACCATTTCCCTACAAATACTGATTTCATTCAATTCCTCCCTCTCATTAGACCCTATGTTCCCCGACATCTCTGGAGGTTATTTGTGTCCTCCTTTGTGAAGACAGAACCAAAGTATGTATTTAATTGGTCTGCCATTTCTTTGTTCCCCATTATAAATTCCCCTGATTCTGACTGCAAGGGACCTACACTTGACTTCACCAATCTTTTTCTCTTCACATATCTATAGAAGCTTTTACAGTCAGTTTTTATGTTCCCTGCAAGCTTACTCTCATAATCTATTTCCCCCTCTTAATTAATCCCTTTGTCCTCTTTGCTAAATCCTAAACTGCTCCCAATCCTCAGGTTTGCTGCTTTCTCTGGCCAAATTAAATGTCCTCTCCTTGGATCTTATGCTATCCCTAATTTCCCTTGTTAGCCTCGGTTGAGTCACCTTTTTTGTTTTATTTTTATGTCAAACAGGGATGAACAAATTCTGTAGTTCATCCATGCGATCTTTAAATGTTTGCCGTTGCCTATCCACCGTCAACCCTTTAAGTAACGTTCCCCAATCCATCCTAGCCAACTCGTGCCTCATACCATCGTAGTTTCCTTTATTTAAATTCAGGACCCTAGTCTCTGAGTCAACTACTTCACTCTCCATTTTAATGAAGAATTCTATCATATTATGATCGCTCCTCCCCAAGGGGCCTCGCACAACAAGATTGCTAATTAATCCTTTCTCATTACAACACGGCAACACGGTGGCATAGTGGTTAGCACTGTTGCCTCACAGCGCCAGGGACCCGGGTTCGAATCCGGCCTCGGGTGACTGTCTGTGTGGAGTTTGCACACTCTCCCCGTGTCTGCGTGGGTTTCCTCCGGGTGCTCCGGTTTCCTCCCACAGTCCAAAGATGTGCGGGTTAGGTTGATTTGGCTATGATAAATTGACCCTTAGTGTTAGGGGGGATTAAATACGTGGGGTTACGGGGATAGGGTGGGATATGTGTCGGTGCAGGCTCGATGGGCCGAATGGCCTCTATCTGCACTGTGGGGATTCTGTGATACATAATACCCAGTCTAAGATGGCCTGATCTCTAGTTGGTTCCTCAACATATTGGTCCAGGAAACCATCCCGTATACACTCTAGGAATTCCTCCTCCACAGTATTGTTACTAATTTGGTTAGCCCAATCTATATGTAGATTAAAGTCACCCATGATAACTTCTGTGCCCTTATTGCACGTGTCTCTAATTTCCCGTTTAATGCCATCCCCAACCTCAGCATTACTGTTTGGGGGTCTGTATACAACTCCCACTAACGTTTTCTGCCCCTTGGTATTTCTCAGCTCTGCCCATACAGATTCCACATCATCAGAGCTAATATCCTTCCTTACTATTGTGTTAATCTCCTCTTGAACCAGCAATGCTACCCCACCTCCTTTTCCTTTTTTCCTGTCCTTCCTGAATATTGAATACCCCTGGATGTTGAATTCCCAGACTTGGTCATCCTGGAGCCATGTCTCCGTAATCCCAATTATATCATATCCGTTTACATCTATTTGCGCAGCTAATTCTTCCACCTTATTACGAATGCTCCTCGCACTAAGACACAAAGGGGTAAAAATTCAGTTGGTTGCGCCTCCCGTTAGCGCCTTAAGAGGGCGCTAATGGGGCGCAAAGCCGCTAACGCCCGGGTGCAGCGATGTTTGCGCCGCTCGGGAACTTAACTAGACATTGTGCGGCGGCGCTAAACTTTACCGCTGCGACCACCTGCACACACAGATTGTGACGTCATTCCATGGTGCAACGCCCTTGTGGCGCCCCGGAGCGGAAATTGAGTGGTGCCCCCTGCCTTACCGCCTGACGCTAGCAACGACCAGAAGACTGGAACGCTATCAATCACTGTGGGGCTGGGGGGGGGCGCTATTTAAAGGGGGCCTCTTCCTGTCTTTTATTGTTGGTGGCATTTTTGAACTACGCATTCTGAGAGAGAGAGGGAGAGACTTCTGGAGAGATTCAACGTTGTGTGAAGGCGTTTTGGGTACTGAGCAGCACTTTGCAGGTTCATTTTGATTTGCCCTTCCTTGTATCGATTTAGCAGAGACTGTGGGAGCTGCACTCTGAGCTCTTTGCCTGGTACTCTCCATTGTTCTTTCCAGCACATTTGATGTGCAAGTCTCTCCAGGCCGAGATTCAAGGCTGCAATGAACAGGATGTGGATGGAAAGCAAGATTAACCATCCCCTTTAAGAACTGGCCCGTGCCATTGTGTGTGTGTTCCATTGCTGACTGACATTACATGAGCTTCGCCAGCGCTCTGAGTTAGCACCTCACTCCCTGGCCTTTGCGCCTTAAGACAGGTGTGCAGCGCCTGCTTTAGCGCTCCACTCACCTCCCGGGGCGGTAAAAGTGAAGTTTCCAGTCAGTGCCGATAATTAGCGCCAGGCGCTAATATTTGCGTCCAGACGATATTTGCGCCCCAAATGGGGCGCGACCTAATTTCTACCCCTTAGTCCTTTTAGAATTATTATTTACTGTGGCCCTGTTTGATTTACACCCTTGATTTCTCTGCCTTCCACTTTTGCTTTTCTCCTTCCTGTCTTTTGTTTCTATCCTTGCTTCCCTTTCCTCTGTCTCCCTGCACAGGTTCCCAACCCCCTGCCATTTTAGTTTTAACCCTCCCCAACAGCACTAGCAAACATAATGTGGATAAATGTGAAGTCATCCACTTTGGTAGAAAAAACAGAAAGCAGAGTATTTCCTAAATGGTGAAAGATTGGGGAATGCAGATGCTCAAAGGGTCCTGGATGTCCTTGTACATGAGTCACTGAAAGTGAATGTGCAGGTGCAGCAAGCCATTAGGAAGGCAAATGGTATGCTGGCCTTCATTACAAGAGGATTTGAGTACAGGAGTAAAGACATCTTACTTCAATTATATAAGGCCTTGGTGAGATCACACCTGGAGTACTGTGTACAATTTTGGTCTCTTTACCTAAGGGAGGATATACTTGCCATAGAGAGAGTGCAACGAAGGTTCACGAGATTGATTCCTGGGATGGCGGGACTGTTGTATGAGAAGTGATTGAGTAAACTAGACCTGTATTCTCTTGAACTCAGAAGAATGAGAGGGGATCTCTTTGAAGCATACAAAATTATTACAGGGCTTGATAGGGTGGATGCTGGGAGAATGTTTCCCTTGGCTGGGGAGTCTAGAACCAGGGGCCTCAGGATAAAGGGTAGGCCATTCAGGACTGAGATGAGAAGAAATTTCTTCACACAGAGGGTGGTGAATCTTTGGAATTCTCTACCCCAGAGGGCTGTGGAAGCTCAGTCATTGGAAGTCGATAGATTTCTGACTAGTAAGGGAATCAAGGGATATGGCGATAAGGCCGGTGAATGGAATTGAGGCAGAAGATCAGCCATGATCTCATTGAATGGCGGAGCAGGCTCGAAGGGCCGAATGGCCGACTCCTGCTCCTATTATGTTCTTATAAGAGGAAAACTCTCCACATGCTGGAGTCATACCTAGCACAAAGGAAGATGGTCGTGGTTGTTGGAAGTCAATCATCTCAGCCCCAGGACATCGCTGCAGGAGTTCCTCAGGGCAGTGTCCTAGGCCCAACCATCTTCATCTGCTTCATCAATGACCTTCCCTCCAGCATAAGGTCAGAAGTGGGGATGTTCGCTGATGATTGCACAGTGTTCAGTTCCATTCGCAACTCCTCAGATAATGAAGCAGTCCACGCCGGCATGCAGCAAGACCTGAACGACACTCAGGCTTGGGCTGATAAGTGGCAAGTAACATTTGCACCACACAAGTGCTAGACAATGACTATCTCCAATAAGTAAGAGTCTAACCACCGCCCCTTGACGTTCAACAGCATTACCATCGCCGAATCCCCCACCATCAACATCCTGGGGGGGGTCACCATTGACCAGAAATTTAACTGGACCAGCCACATAAATACTGTGGCAACAAGAGCAGGTCAGAGGCTAGGTATTCTGCGGTGAGTGTCTCACCTCCTGACTCCCCAAAGCCTTTCCACCATCTACAAGGCACAAGTCAGGGGTGTGATGGAATACTCTCCACTTACCTGGATGAGTGCAGCTCCAACAACACTCAAGAAGCTTAACACCATCCAGCACAAAGCAGCCTGCTTAATTGGCACCTCATGCACCACCTTAAACATTCACTCCCTTCACCACTGGCACACTGTAGCTGCAGTCTGTACCATCTACAAGATGCACTGCAGCAACTCACCAAGGCTTCTTCGACAGCACCTACCAAACCCGCGACCTCTACCACCTAGAAGGACAAGGGCAGCAGGCGCATGGGAACACCATCATCTGCAAGTTCCGCTCCAAGTCACACACCATCCTGACTTGGAAATATATCGCCGTTCCTTCATCGTCACTGGGTCAAAATCCTGGAACTCCCTTCCTAACGGCACTGTGGGAGTACCTTCACCACACGGTCTGCAGCGGTTCAAGAAGGCGGTTCACCACCACCTTCTCAAGGGCAATTAGGGATGGGCAATAAATGCTGGTATGCCAGCGACTCCCACGCCCGAGGAACGAATAATAAAAAAAAGAATAATCCCAGCTTCTCCAGCCTCTCCACATAGCTGAAGTCCCTCATCCCTGGAACCATTCCAGTAAATCGCCTCTGCACCCTCTCCAAGGCCTTGATATCCTTCCTAAATTGTGGTGCCCAGAATTGAGCACAGTACTCCAACCAGTGTTTTATAAAGGTTTAACAATAACTTCCTTGCTTTTGTACTTTATGCCTCTATTTATAAAGCTTTTGTAACAGCCTTCTCAACCTGTCCTGCCACCTTCAAAGATTTGTGTACATATACCCCCAGGCCTCTCCGTTCCTGCACCCCCTATACAATTGTACTATTTAGTTTATATTGCCTCTCCTCATTCTTCCTTCCAAAATGCATCACTTCACACTTCTCGGCATTAAATTTCATCTGCCATGTGTCTGCCCATTTCACCAGTCCCTCTATATCCTCCTGAAGACTTACTATCCTCCTCATTGTTTACTACATTTCCAAGTGTCAGATAGATTTCTTTCAGAAAGTTCTATTTTGGGATGCAGTATAAAGTAATTAGAGACAGGACGTATGATTAATCAAGAACTCCATTGTTGTATCATGCAACTACCAGACTGGTAGAATGTGAACTAGAGGGACCTGGTCATTTTTTATCAGCAATTCTTTATTCCTCGGGATGTCTGGTGTTCAAAGGGCCTCACATAGCAGATCATTGTACCGCAATGTAGGTGCATGGTCAGTGATTGACGCTGGATGGGAGGCTAGTCGCTGTATTAGCTTCAGCACGAAGAGTGTAGGATCCCAAGAGGCACCCACTAACACTCGACAGCCTCCTCACCCACTCCGAGGCAATACTTAGAGTGAGCAATAAGATTCTCACCGTACACACTCCTCAAGGGGAACAGTGTGTGAAATCTGGTGCCACATTATTTTAACTTTGTCCTGCGTTTTCTTCTGATGGTGCAGAATAAGATGTCAGCATGGTCATTGAGTTAGTGCAGAGGTGAGCTGTACATAGGTCCAACGGCCAACTTTACGGCTCAGGCACTTAAGTGAAAGTCTCGCCCATGAGAGAAAGGAAGGACTTGTATTTATACAGCGCCTTTCACATCCTCAGGACGTCCCAAAGTGCTTCACAGCCAACGGAGTCCTCTTGAACTGTAGTCAATGTAGGAAACACAGCAACCAATTTGAACACAGTAAGGTCGCGTGACTCTTCATGGCTGCAAAGTTATTTCAGCAGAGCCAAGTTCTGGGTCACTGTTGGGGGTCCTGCCTTGCCCTCAGCTGTGAGTGAGTCTCCTCCTATTCACTTGCTCCATGGTTAGACCTCCTGGATGGCAAAGTTGTGCAGCATTTAGCAACCAGTGATAATCTTGCAGATCTTGCTGGGGCCGTACTACAAAACTTAGAACCATCCAGGTCCCTGAAGTACTGCCTCAAGTTGGCTACAGTATTCTCAGTAATGGTGCTGGTGCGGCACACGTCTTGTTGTATCACTACTCAGCTGGTATTTGTGACTATCATAATCGTAATTAACCACAGCTGAATACTGTCCCCTGGTCTCCAGGAGCCATCCATCCAGTCTGCCTTATCCTTTAAATAGCCCCAGACAGAAGATTGTTTTATAGTGAATGAAGCATTAACTCCATGTTCCAGACCTGCTAGTCACTGACAGAGTGGAACAACACTTGCATTTATAGAGTGCGTTTAACGTAGTAAAACGTCTCAAGGCGCTTCACAGGAGCGTTATAAAACAAAGTTTGACACCAAGCCACATAAGGAGATATTAGAACAGGTGACCAAAAGTTTGGTCAAAGAGGGCAGTTTTAAGGAGCATCTTAAAGAAGGAGAGAGAGGCGGAGAGGCGGAGAGGTTTAGGGAGGGAATTCCTGAGCTTAGGGCCTAGGCAGCTGAAGGCACGGCCGCCAATGGGATTCATGAACCTCATGGGATTGTGTGAAGGAGCCTAATGCCAACAGGATGCTATGGATTTCTGACAATCCTTTGATGTGGAAGACTTTCTGTGCTCACTTTATTCTGCTGCCAGTTTACCAAAGGCAAAGTAATGAAGGTGTTGCAAACAATGCATCAGTGAGCTACTTCATAGGTCTGTCCACTGTGGATTGGCTGATGTTTGAATGAGTCAAAGGTTTAGGGCTGTGGTCACCTCCAGAGTGACTGGCAGTGCCAATCCTGCAGTGGGGGTGGTTTGCAGGTCAGATTGCGTCTGATGGTACAGGTCCACCATCGACTCCCTGGTGAAGTGGAACTTACGAAGGCAGTGGTGCCCAGACCTCCCCAGGTAGGTGTGTCTGCGTCTGTCCACACAGCTGTATCAAAAAGGCCGCCTGTCTCTGCTGCCTCACCTCTCTCCTTCCATCCTTTTCTTTCACCTGCAAGAAAAACAGAGAGAGAGAAATGTCTATATTCCAGTTTTTGACTCTAGAAATCAGGGATCCTGCTATCCACCACAAACAGTTAATTTCCTCAAAGCCCAAGGACATCCTGACCTTCATCGCCTGCTTTATATGGGCAGCACATCCCTGCGAGAACATTGGAGAATCGCACTGAGCCTCACTCTGCCCAGTGTTTGCACAGTATCAGCAGACTCTCACACGGAATGTGGAGGAATGTTTCAGACCAGCCTGAAAGGAGATGTGGTTTCTGCCGATTTCCCGGCTCCTACTCACCCGTTCGACAGCAGTGCAGTTGACCCTGCCCCAGGCTCCCCTCCCCCATTCGCAGACCTGCCTCCCCCACCCCACAATCATACTTACCCTGCGGGGACTGTTTCTCTGGGTCACCGGTGGCGATTTGACCCCCACCAATTTTATCTCCTGCCCACTGGAGTCATTCCCACTGGGAAACAGAGTTGGGGAATGTGAATGAGGCCAGGAATTAAAATCTCGCCGGTCTCACACTGCGGGGACCGGAGTGTTGGCCTCCCCTTTCAGACTCCAAACCCCCTGTATCCCAAAACCCCTATTTTCAGAACCCCATATACTTTTTTTTACATCTTTATAAACTTGTCCTCTCACTTTTAAAGATTTGTGTATCTGAACTCTCAAGTCTCTCCGCTCTTCTCCTTTTAGAGTTTTATCATTTAGTGTATAGATCCTCTCATTATTCATCCTCCCAAAATGTATCACCTCACTATCTTTCCAGCAATCTGTTTATTTAATAGGAATCATGGTGTGGAATCTCACAGCTGTTGGTGCTGTGGAAAGTCACAATCTCTCCACAAGATGTCAGTAAATGTCCATGGACCGGCCTCGGAGGGTGGCAGCGACCCTGGGATTGACGGACATTGTGATGCATCATTCCTTGCTTCCTGTTGGTGGCGACACCACGTCACATTTCAAAGCCCTTTCACTGCCTTCCTCCTCCAACGCCACCCTGTCTGAGTGACAGCTTGCCTCAGTTCCAACTGTTCTTGTTTGGGAGTCACACAAAAATATTCTAGCAAAGGTCTATGTCCGAAGCGTAATGTTACGTCAGAATATAAGAAATAGGAGTGGGAGTAGGCCATTCGGCCCCTCGAGCCTGCTCCGCCATTCAATGAGATCATGGCTGATCTTCTACCTCAACTCCACCTTTCTGCCTGATCCCCATATCCCTTCATTCCCTTCATATTCAAAAATCTATCGATCTCTATCTTGAATATATTCAACGACTGAGCCTCCACAGCCCTTTGGGGTAGAGAATTCCAAAGATTCACCAGCCTTTGAGTGAAGAAATTTCTCCTCATCTCAGTCCTAAATGGCCAACCCCTTATCCTGAGACTGTGACCCCTGGTTCTAGACTCCCCAGCCAGGGGAAACATCCTCCCTGCTATCTACCCTGTCAAGCCCTGTAAGAATTTTGTATGTTTCAATGAGATCACCTTTCATTCTTCTAAACTCTAGAGAATATAGGCCTAGTCTACTCAATCTCTCCTCATAAGACAATTCCCCCCCATCCCAGGAATCAGTCTGGTGAACCTTCATTGCACTCCCTCTATGGCAAGTATATCCTTCCTTAGGTAAGGAGACCAAAACTGTACACAATACTCCAGGTGTGGTCTCACCAGGGCCCTATATAATTGCAGTCTTTACTCTTATACTCAAATCCTCTTGTAATAAAGGCCAACATACCATTTGCTTTCCTAATTGCTTGCTGTACCTGCATGTTAACTTTCAGTGATTCGTGTACAAGGACACCCAGGTCCCTCTGAACACCAACATTTCCCAATCTCTCACCATTTAAAAAATACTCTGCTTTTCTATTTTTCCTACCAAAGTGGATAACTTCACATTTCTCCACATTATATTCCATTTGCCATGTACTTGCCTACTCACTTAGCCTGTCTATATCCCCTTGAAGCCTCCTTGCATCCTCCTCACAACTTACATTCCCACCTAGCTTTGTATCATCAGCAAACTTGGATATATTACATTTGGTCCCCTCATCCAAATCATTGATGTAGATTGTGAATAGCTGAGGCCCAAGCACTGATCCTTGCGGTACTCTACAGCCTGCCAACCCGAAAATGACCCGCTTATTCCCATTCTCTATTTTATGTCCGTCAACCAATCTTCAATCTGTGCTGCCAGTGAGACCGTTCTCCAACAGCACGGCCGGGATAATAAACCCCCCGGGTGTTGAGGATCCGTCTCCCAGTTAATATAGAGGCCTTTGGATCAGAAATTCCGGTGCATGACCCCTCCAAATCTCTCAACCGCCTTTTCTCTTCACAGATGTAACGAGCTGCTCTGTAATTTCAAACTTTGCACTTTTTTACCCCCACAATTTACAACTGCCTTTAATTCCATGTCTTATGACATGAAGTCAATAGTCTGGGACAGGTGGATGGAGTTAAGATACAGATCAGCCATGATCTCATTGAATGGTGGAACAGGCTCGAGGGGCTGAATGGTCTCCTCCTGTTCCTGTGTAACAGGCTCGAGGGGCTGAATGGCCTCCTCCTGTTCCTGTATAACAGGCTCGAGAGGCTGAATGGCCTCCTCCTGTTCCTGTATAACAGGCTCGAGGGGCTGAATGGCCTCCTCCTGTTCCTGTATAACAGGCTCGAGGGGCTGAATGGCCTCCTCCTGTTCCTGTGTAACAGGCTCGAGGGGCTGAATGGCCTCCTCCTGTTCCGTATAATGGGCTTGAGGGGCTGAATGGCCTCCTCCTGTTCCTGTGTAACAGGCTTGAGGGGCTGAATGGCCTCCTCCTGTTCCTGTGTAATGGGCTCGAGGGGCTGAATAACCTCCTCCTGTTCCTAATGTAACAGGCTCGAGGGGCTGGATGGCCTCCTCCTGTTCCTGTGTAATAGGCTCGAGGGGCTGAATGGCCTCCTCCTGTTCCTGTGTAATGGGCTCGAGGGGCTGAATGGCCTCCTGTTCCTGTGTAACAGGCTCGAGGAACTGAATGGCCTCCTCCTGTTCCTGTGTAACAGGCTCGAGGGGCTGAATGGCCTCCTCCTGTTCCTGTGTCATAGGCTCGAGGGGCTGAATGGCCTCCTCCTGTTCCTGTGTAACAGGCTCGAGGGGCTGAATGGCCCCCTCCTGTTCCTATGTAGCAGGCTCGAAGGTCTGAATGGCCTCCTCCTGTTCCTATGTAACGGGCTCAAGGGGCTGAATGGCCTCCTCCTGTTCCTTTTTAACAGTCTCGAGGGTGTGACTGGGCCTCCTCCTGTTCCTATGTAACAGGCTCGAGGGGCTGAATGGCCTCCTCCTGTTCCTGTGTACTGTGCTCGAGGGGCTGAATGGCCTCCTCCTGTTCCTGTGTACTGGGCTCGAGGGGCTGAATGGCCTCCTCCTGTTCCTGTGTACTAGGCTCGAGGGGCTGAATGGCCTCCTCCTGTTCCTGTGTACTAGGCTCGAGGGGCTGAATGGCCTCCTCCTGTTCCTGTGTACTGGGCTCGAGGGGCTGAATGGCCTCCTCCTGTTCCTGTGCAACAGGCTCCGTCCCATTGCGCCTGAGCCGATTTTCTGCTGACAATATTCTAGCTATGGAATAATGACCTGAGAGTTTATGGTGTGTGCCTGAACAGCGACAGGTGATCCTGACACCAAAATCTTGCATGCTTTGCTGTTTCTTAATTCTACCCAAAGGGGGTGAAATTGGTTATGGGCGGAATCACATAGATCACCCATTATCTGCCCCGCCCGCTGACTTCAATAGAACCCAATATCGGGCATCTCGCCAGTGTCCAATTTCCACTGCACCTCTCACCCTCACTCATAGACTTTCTTTCAACTGCTCAATATTGTCCTTTAGCAATATTGCTACCCCCTTCCTTCTTTCCCTATTTCCCTGTCCTTGCTAAAGACCTTATATCCTGGAACATTAAGCTTCCTTTCATATCCTGCTTGTAGCCATGTCTCTGTAATGAGTACTACTAATGAGCAGTTCAGAGGGTGCGCCGCACTGTCGGAGGGGCAGTACTGAGGGAGCGCTGCACTTTCAGAGGGGCAGTACTGAGGGTGCGTCGCACTGTCAGAGGGGCAGTACTGAGGAGGCGCTGCACTGTCAGAGGGGCAGTACTGAGGGAGCGCTGCACTGTGGGAGGGGCAGTACTGAGGAGGCGCTGCACTGTCAGAGGGGCAGTACTGAGGGGGCGCTGCACTGTCGGAGGGGCAGTACTGAGGGAGTGCTGCACTGTCGGAGGAGCACTACTGAGGAAGCGCCGCACTGTCAGAGGGGCAGTACTGAGTGAGCGCTGCACTGTCGGAGGGGCAGTACTGAGAGAGTGCTGCACTGTCGGAGGGGCAGTACTGAGTGAGCGCTGCACTGTTGGAGGGGCAGTACTGAGGAAGCGCCGCACTGTCAGAGGGGCAGTACTGAGTGAGCGCTGCACTGTCAGAGGGACAGTACTGAGGGAGCGCTGCACTGTCGGAGGGGCGGTACTGAGGGAGCGCCACACTGTCGGAGAGGTAGTACTGAGGGAATGCTGCACTGTTGGAGGGGCAGTACTGAGGGAGCGCTGCACTGTCGGTGGGGTAATACTGAGGGAATGCTGCACTGTTGGAGGGGCTGTACTGAGGAAGTGTCGCACTGTATTAGAGGCAGTACTGAGTGAGTGCTGCACTGTCGGAGTGGCAGTACAGAGGGAGCGCTGCACCGTCGGAGGGGCAGTACTGAGGGAGCCCTGCACTGTCGGAGGGGCAGTACTGAGGGAGCACTGCACTGTTGGAGGGGCAGTACTGAGGGAGCGCTGCACTGTTGGAGGGGCAGTACTGAGGGAGTACTGCACTGTCGGAGGGGCAGTACTGAGGGAGCGCTGCACTGTTGGAGGGGCAGTACTAAGGGAGTACTGCACTGTCGGAGGGGCAGTACTGAGGGAGTGCTGCACTGTCGGAGGGGCAGTACTGAGGGAGTGCTGCACTGTCGGATGGGCAGTACTGAGGGAGCGCCGCACTGTCGGAGGTGCCGTGTTTCGGATGAGATGATAAGTGAGGCCCCGTCTGCCCTCTCAGTTGGATGTTAAAGATCTCACAGCACTATTTCGAAGAAGAGCAGAGGTGTTCTCCACAGTGTCCTGGGTAATGTTTATCCCTCAACCAACATCACTAAAACAGATTTTCTAGTCATTATCACATTGCTGTTTGTGGGATCTTGTTGTGCAAAAATTGGCTGCCACGTTTCCTGCATTACAACAGTGACTAGACTTCAAAAGTACTTTATTGGCTGTAAAGCGCTTTAGGACGTCATGATCTCATGAAAGGCACTGTAGAAATGCAAGTTCTTCTATTGATTAATTTTTTAAAAAAGGACTGACACTGTTAGAGGAATTCTCCTCCAGTACCCCACCCCCTGCCAGGATCACTGTTGCCCACTTCTTCTGACCCCCAACATGCAAACACTGGCAGCAGGGGGACAGAGCTTGGGTCCCTGCTCTCCATCAAACTCCCTGGGAATTGGTGGTCAATACCCAACGGAGGGAGAGAGGATCGCAGCGAACTGCTCTACTCCTCTCCACCTACGTATTGACGGTCTCAATCTTACCAAAGCCTTCAGTGGGAGGCCACATTCTGATTCTTCGGGGAGTTCCTGCCTCTTTAAGTCAATCGTCGGATCTTCAGATGCTGTGGCAGTGACAAAGTTTCCTGGCGGGATCCTTCTGGGAGTCTAATGAACTTTACAGCAAATTAAGTACTTTTGAAGTGTAGTCACTGTCTGCGCACAGCAAGATCCCAATAACAGCAATGTGATATTGACCAGATAATCTGTTTTCGTGATGTTGATTGAGGGATAAATATTGGCCAGAACACCAGGGATAACTCTGCTGCTCTTCTTCGAATAGTGCCATGGAATCTTTTATGTCCACCAGAAAGAGCAGACGGGGCCTCAGTTTAACGCCTCATCCAAAAGAGGGCACCTCCGACAGTGCAGCGCTCCCTCAGTACTGCACTGGGAATGTCAGACTAGATTTTTGTGCTCAAGTCTCTGGAGTGAGACTTGAACCCTCAATCTTCTGACTCAGAGGCGAGAGTGCTACCCACTGAGCCACAGCTGACACAACTTTGTCTATTTGTTAAGCTTCTTTATGTCATGTAATTTGTAAATAAATATCATGGCAATTTTAGGCTGTATAAGTCTGCTTCTGCATGTGATGTCTCTAATTCTGAATAAGCTAAAGTTGTGCTGGGAATCCTATGAAATTTCCAGATCGCAATTTACTGCAGGTGGGTTTATTGTTAGAGATGTTCTACGTTAGCCACTGCAGGAATCTTCTTAGGCAGTCCCTCGGAACCGAGGATGACTTGCTTCCACATTAAAAATGAGTTCTCAGGTGACTGATGAGTCCAATGTGGGACATACAGTCACTGTCACAGGTGGGGCAGATGGTGGTTGAAGGGGCGGGTGGGTGGGGTGCTTGGGTTGACGTGCGCTGCTTGCGCTTGGCTTCTGCTTGCTCCCGGCGAAGAGACTCGAGGTGTTCGCCGCCTTCCCAGATGCTTCTCCTCCACTTTGTGCGGTCTTGGGCCAGGGATTCCCAGGTGTCGGTGTGGAAGTTGCACTTTTTCAAGGAGGCTTTGAGGGTGCCCTTGAAGTGTTTCCTCTGCCCACCTGGGGCTCTCTTGCCGTGTCGGAGCTCCGAATAGAGCGCTTATTTTGGGAGTCTCATATCGGGCATGCGGACGATGTGACCCTGTCCATCGGAGCTGATTGAGCGTGGTCAAAGCTTCGATGCTGGGGATGTTGGCCTGAGCGAGAACACTGACGTTGGTGCGCCTATCCTGCCAATGGATTTGCAGGATCTTGCGGAGGCAGCGTTGGTGGTACCTCTCCAGTGCTTTGAGGTGCCTGCTGTACATGGTCCATGTCTCTGAGGCATACAGGAGGGCGGGTATCACTACTGCTCTGTAGACCATGAGCTTGGTGCCGGGTTTGAGATCCTGGTCTTCAAACTCTCTTCCTCAGGCAACCGAAAGCTGCACTGGCACACTGAAGGCGGTGTTGGACTTCGTCATCGACGTCTGCCCTTGTTGACAGTAGGCTTCAGGTCAAGCATGGGCAAGGAAAAATCCTGCTGATTACAACCTACCACCCTCCCTCAGCTGATGAATAAGTACTCCTCCAAGTTGAACACCACTTGGAAGAAGCACTGAGTGTAGCAAGGGCACAGAATGTACTCTGGGTGGGGAATTTCAATGTCCATCACCAAGAGTGGCTCAGTAGCACCACTACTGAGCGAGCTGGCTGAGTCCTGAAGGACATAGCTGCCAGTCTGGGCCTGCGACAGGTGGTGAGAGAACCAACACGAGGGAAAAACCTACTTGAACTCGTCCTCACCAACCTACCTGTCGCAGATGCATCTGTCCATGACAGTATTGGTAGTAGTGACCACCGCACAGTCATTGTGGAGACGAAGTCCTGTCTTCACAATAAGGACATCCTCCATCATGTTGTGTGGCACTACCACCATGCTAAATGGGATAAGTTCAGATCAAATCTCGCAGCTCAAAACTGGGTATCCATGAGGCGCTGTGGGCCATCAGCAGCAGCAGAATTGTATTCCACCACAATCTGTAACCTCATAGCCTGGCATATCCCTCACACTACCATTACCATCAAGCCAAGTGACCAACCCTGGTTCAATAAAGAGTGTAGAAGAGCATGCCAGGAGCAGCACCAGGCATACCTAAAAATGCAACACAGGACTACATGCATGCTAAAAAGCAGAAGCAGCATGCTATAGATAGGGCTAAGTGATCCCACAATCAACGGATCAGATCAAAGCTCTGCAGTCCTGCCACATCCAGTCGTGAATGGTGGTAGACCATTAAACAACTAACGGGAGGAGGAGGCTCCATTAATAACCCATCCTCAATGATGGTGGAGCCCAGCATGTGAGTGCAAAAGACAAAGCTGAAGCATTTGCAACCATCTTCAGCTAGAAGTGCCAAGTGGATGATCCATATCGGCCTCCTCCTGAGGTCCCCACCATCACAGAAGCCAGTCTTCAGCCAATTCAATTCACTCCACGTGATATCAAGAAACGGCTGAACGCCCTGGATGCAACAAAGGCTGTGGGCCTCGACATCATCCCAGCTGTCGTGCTGAAGACTTGTGCTCCAGAACTAGCCGCGCCTATAGCCAAGCTGTTCCAGTACAGCTACAACACTGGCATCTATCCGACAATGTGTAAAACTGCCCAGGTATCACCTGTCCACAAAAAGCAGGACAAATCGAATCCAGCCAATTACCACCCCATCAGTCTACTCTCAATCATCAGCAAAGTGATGGAAGGTGTCATCGACAGTGCTATCAAGTGGCACTTACCAATAACCTGCTCACTGATACCGAGTTTGGGTTCTGCCAAGACCACTCGGCTCCCAACCTCATTACAGCCTTGGTCCAAACATGGACAAAGGAGCTGAATTCCAGAGGTGAGGTGAGAGTGACTGCCCTTGACATCAAGGCAGCATTTGACCGAGTGTGGCATGAAGGAGCCCGAGTAAAATTGAAGTCAATGGGAATCGGGGGGAAAACGCTCCACTGGCTGGAGTCATACCTAGCACAAAGGAAGATGGTTGTGGTAGTTGGAGGTCAATCATCACAGCCCCAGGACATCGCTGCAGGAGTTCCTCAGGGCAGTGTCCTAGGCCCAACCATCTTCAGCTGCTCCATCAATGACCTTCCCTCCAACATAAGGTCAGAAATGTGGATGTTTGCTGATGACTGCACAGTGTTCAGTGCCATTCACAACTCCTCAGATAATGAAGCAGTCCATGCCCACATGCAGCAAGACCTGGACGACGTTCAGGCTTGGGCTGATAAGTGGCAGGTAATATTCATGCCGCACAAGTGCCAGGCAATGACTATCTCCAACAAGCGAGAGTCTAACCACTGCCCCTTGACATTCAATGGCATTACCATCGCCGAATCCCCCACCATCAACATCCTGGGGGGGTCAACATTGACCAGAAACTTAACTGGACCAGCCACATAAATACTGTGGCAACAAGAGCAGGCCAGAGGCTTGGTATTCTGCAGCAAGTGCCTCAGCTCCTGACTCCCCAAAGCCTTTCCACCATCTACAAGGCACAAGTAAGGAGTGTGATGGAATACTCTCCACTTGCCTGGATGAGTGCAGCTCCAACAACACTCAAGAAGCTCGACACCATCCAGGACAAAGCAACCCACTTGATTGGCATCCCATCCACCGCTTTAAACGTTCACTCCCTCCAACACCCGCGCACCGTGGCTGCAGTGTGTACCATCTACAAGATGCACTGCAGCAACTCGCCAAGGCTTCTTTGGCAGCACCTCCCAAACCCGCGACCTCTTCCACCTAGAAGGACAAGGGCAGCAGGTGCATGGGAACACCACCACCTCCAAGTTCCCCTCCAAGTCACACACCATCCTGACTTAGAAGTATATCGCTGTTCCTTCATTGTCGCTTGGTCAAAATCCTGGAACTCCCTCCCTAACAGCACTGTGGGAGTACCTTCACCACACTGCAGCAGTTCAAGAAGGCGGCTCACAACCACCTTCTCAAGGGCAATTAGGGATGGACAATAAATGCTGGCTTTGCCAGCGACGCCCATATCCCATGAACGAATATAAAAAAAAATACTAATTAACTTTTAATTATCTTCGCAAGCAGTTTTGTTAAGCGAACTCCAGTTCCTACCTAAGCATTATAACATGGTTGTTAGTAATGATAGAAGAAACGTAGGCGTTGGGCCTTAGTTGGTCAAATTAGAGATAGATAAACAATGTCAAAATCCTAACTGGAGAATAGCAGATAGCTCGCTTGGAAACAAGATTATATATAACTGTCACAGTGCGGAATGCTATAACACCCGCAGGGAACCAAAAACAGAAGCAAATTCTAAGCATCTATCCAGTTATTCTGATAATAGTCTGAAGAGACTTCTGTCTCAAGTTCTAATACAGTCATGTAAACACAGTCTTATTTGCGTCACAATTTCATTCGCATAACCCCATATAATTTGGATACCCTAATTTCTAACGCACTGACCATCCACCGTACTGACCAATCACAGCATTAACCATCCACCGTACTGACCATCCACCGTACTGACCAATCACAGCATTAACCATCCACCGTACTGACCATCCACTGTACTGACTAATCACAGCATTAACCATCTACCGTACTGACCATGCACATTACTGACCATCCACCGTACTGACCATCCACCATACTGACCATCCACCGCACTGACCATCCACCATACTGACCATCCACCATACTGACCATCCACCGTACTGACCATCCACCATACTGACCATCCACCATACTGACCATCCACCATACTGACCATCCACCGTACTGACCATGCACAGTACTGACCATCCACCGTTCTGACCATCCACCATACTGACCATGCACAGTACTGACCATCCACCGTACTGACCATCCACCGTACTGACCATCCACCGTACTGACCATCCACCGTACTGACCATGCACCATACTGACCATCCACCATACTGACCATCCACCATACTGACCATGCACCATACTGACCATCCACCATACTGACCATCCACCGTACTGACCATCCACCGTACTGACCATCCACTATACTGACCATGCACAGTACTGACCATCCACCATACTGACCATGCACAGTACTGACCATCCACCATACTGACCATACACCGAACTGACCATGCACAGTACTGACCAATCACAGCATTAACCATCCACCGTACTGACCATGCACAGTACTGACCATCCACCGTACTGACCATCCACCGTACTGACCATCCACCATACTGACCATCCATCGTACTGACCAATCACAGTACTGACCAATCACAGCATTAACCATCCACCGTACTGACCATGCACAGTACTGACCATCCATCTTACTGACCATCCACCGTACTGACCAATCACAGCACTGACCAGTCACAGCACTGACCATCCATCGTACTGACCAATCACAGCACTGACCATCCACAGCACTGACCAATCACAGCACTGACCAATCACAGCACTGATCATCCACAGCACTGACCAATCACAGTACTGACCAATCACAGCACTGACCATCCACAGTACTGACCAATCAAAGCACTGACCATCCACAGCACTGACCAATCACAGCACTGACCATTCCCTGTACTGACCATCCACCATACTGACTGATCACAACACTGACCATCCACAGTACTGACCAATCAAAGCACTGACCATCCACAGCACTGACCAATCACAGCACTGACCATTCCCTGTACTGACCATCCACCATACTGACTAATCACAACACTGACCATCCACGGTACTGACCAATCACAGCACTGACCATCCACACTACTGACCAATCACAGCACTGACCAGCCACCGTACTGACCAGTCACAGCACTGACCATCCACAGTACTGACCAGTCACAGCACTAACCATCCACAGTACTGATCGATCAAAACACTGACCATACCCAGTATATACAACATGGAAAACTTCAAAGGCAGGTATTTTTCAAACTCTTACTAAGTAAGGTAGAAGGACCACACCCACAGAGTGACAGAATGTGACAGCCACAAGATACTGACTGAGTAAGAATAATGTGAGCAATTATTACAGGTGTGAGATTCATTTAGGAGATGGCAAAAGTCATAACAGTAAGTTATTGTGGATATTGCAGTAGCATCTATGCAGCGACTTGTGATCTGGAATGCGCTGCCTGAAAGGGCGGTGGAAACAGATTCAATAGCAACTTTCAAAAGGGAATTGGATAAATACTTGAAAAGGAAAAATTTGCAGGGCCATGGGGAAAGAGCAGGGGGCTGGGACTAATTGGATATCTCTTTCAAAGACCCGACACAGGCACGATGGGCCGAATTGCCTCCATCTGTGCTGTAAGATTCTGACTGGCCTGTAGTTGCCGGATTTATCCCTCCCCCTATTTGAACAAAGGTGTAATGTTTGCAACCCTCCAGTCCTCTGGCACCACTCCCATATCTAAGGAGGATTGAAAGATTGTGGCCAGAGCCTCCGCAATTTCCACCCTTACTTCCTCAGCACCCTTGGATGCATCCCATCCAGACCAGGTGACTTTTTTACTTGAGCTTTGCCAACCCTTTTAGTACCTCCTCTTTATCTATTTTTTATCCTATCCAATATCGATACTGCCTCCTCCTTTACTGCTACATTGGCAGCATCCTCTTCTTTAGTGAAGACAGATGCAAAGTACTCATTTAGTGCCTCAGCCATGCCCTCTGCCTCCACAGAAAGATCTCCTTTTTGGTTCCTAATCATCCCCACACTTCCTTTGACTACCCTTTTACTATTTATGTGTTTATAAAAGATTTTTGAATTCCCTTTTATGTTAACCGCTAATCTATTCTCACAATCTCTCTTTGCCCTTATTTCCTTTTTCATTTCTCCTCTGTATTTTTTCTATTCAGCTTGGTTCTCTATTGTATTACGCACCTTACAATTATCATAAGCCTCCGTTTTCTGTTTCATTTTAATCTCTATATCTTTAGTCATCCAGAAAGCTCTAGCTTTGGATGCCCTTCCTTTCCCCCTCGTGGGGATGTGCCTAGTCTGTACCCGAACTATCTCCTCCTTGAAGGATATATTGCTCATTTACTGTTTTACCTGCCAATCTTTGATTCCAAACCACCTGGGCCAGATCCCTTTTCAAATCACTGAAATTAGCCTTCCTCCAGTTGAGTATTTTCACAGTTGATTTTTCCTTGTCCTTTTCCATAACTACTCTAAACCTAATGACCACTGTTTCCCAAATGTTCTCCCACTGAAACATGCTCCACTTGCCCCACTTCATTCCCCAGAACCAGGTGCAGCACTACTTCCTTCCTTGTTGTGCTGGAAACACACTGATCAGGAGAGTTCCCTTGTACACATTTCAGGAATTTGGCCCTCTCTTTGCCTTTTACACTGTTACTATTCCAGTGTATATTAGGATAATTGAAGTCCCCCATTATCACTACTCTAAAGTTCTTTCTGCAATTTTCCTACAAATTTGCTCCTCTATCTCCTTTCCACTATTTGGTGGCCTATAGTATACATCCAGCAGCGTAACAGCTCCTCTATTGTTCCTTAACTCTAACCAAATAGATTCTGTCTTTGAACCATCAACTACATCATCCCTTTCTAGTGCTGTAACAGTATCTTTGATCAATACTGCCACTCCTCCCTCCTTTTTTTCCTTCCCTATCTTTCCTGAATTCATTGTAGCCAGGAATATTAAGTTCCCTTTCCTCCCCTTCTTTGAGCTAGGTCTCTGTTATTGCCACTGTATCATAATCTTAAATCTTAGCAGTATAAGTAAGGGAGGCTAGAGTGCAGTTTGTCACGGAGTTCAGATCGGAACAGAGTGTTAAGCTGCGAGTTTGGTGAGTGAGGGAGTTCGGGGAGGGAGGTGTTCCTTTCTTTTTCCATTTTTGTCAGCTTCCAGGAGAGCAGGAGTTAAAAAGCTGCACAACAGGGGACAGAGAACCAGCGGTGAGTATTTCTACAGTATTTCTACATTCCAGTCATTAAAGTAAAAGTAAGGTCTCTAGTTTAGAGTAACTAGTGTTTAAAGGGAAGTAAGGTCCCTAGTGTATTTCATATTCTTTAATTTAAAAGGAGTAAATTAAGGGTTGTACATGGCAGGGCAGCTCGGCAGCGCGGAGTGCTCCTCCTGTGCTATGTTGGAAGTCAGGGATACTTTAGGTGTCCAGGGTGAACACATGTGCCGGATCTCCAGCTGCAGCTACTTGAAATCCGCGTTTCGGAGCTGGAGCTGCGGCTCGAGTCACTGTGGAGCATCCGCGAAGCTGAGATCTTTGTGGATAGCACGTTTAACAAGGTGGTCACACCGCAGGTAAAGAGTGCACAGGCAGACAGGAATGGGTGACCACCAGACAGAGTAAAAGAACTAGGCAGGTAGTGCAGAAGTCCCCTGGGTCAATCTCCCTCTCTGACAGATTTTCCATTTTGGATACTGATGGGGGAGATGGTTTCTCAGGGGAATGCAGCAAGAGCCAGTCCATGGCACTACGAGTGGCTCAGCTGCACAGGAGGGGAGGAAAAAGAGTGGGAGAGCAATAGTGATAGGGGATTCTATCGTAAGGGGAACAGATAGATGTTTCTGTGGCCGCAGACGTGACTCCAGGATGGTATGTTGCCTCCCTGGTGCCAGGGTCAAGGATGTCACTGAACGGCTGCAGGGCATTCTGAAGGGGGAGGGCGAACAGTCAGAGGTCGTGGTTCACATTGGTACCAACGACATGGGTAGAAAGAGGGATGAGGTCCTGCAACAAGAATTTAGGGAGCAAGGTAGCAGATTAAAAAGCAGGACATCAAAGGTTGTAATCTCTGGATTACTCCCGGTGCCACGTGCTAGTGAGTATAGGAATAAGAGGATAGAGCAAATGAATGCGTGGCTAAAGAGTTGGTGCAGGAGGGAGGGCTTTAGTTTCCTGGATCACTGGGTCTGCTTCTGGGCAAGGTGGGATCTGTACAAGTTGGACGGGTTGCACCTGAACCGGAACGGGACCAACATCCTTGCGGGGAGGTTTGCTAGTACTGTTGGGGGGGTTTAAACTAACTTGGCAGGGAGATGGGATACAGAGTGGAGCTATAGTAGGGGTGATGCACAGCCAAATATAGAGGAAAAAACAAGTCAGCCTGGAAGGCAGAGCAAATATGTAACGGCACAAGGGAGTATGGCAAGGCTGAATGGCATTTATTTTAATGCAAGGAGTCTTGCAAGTAAGACAGATGAATTGAAGGTGTTGATGAACACATGGGAGTATGATATTGTTGCTATCACAGAGACATGGTTGAGGGAGGGGCAGGACTGGCAGCTCAATATTCCGGGGTATAGAATCTTCAGGTGAGACAGAGGTGGGTGTAAAAGAGGTGGGGGTGTCGCAATATTAATCAAGGAGTCAATTACTGCTGTAAGGAGGGATGATATCTTAGCAGGTTCCTCTAATGAGGCCATATGGGTAGAACTTAAAAACAAAAAGGGGGCAAGCACTTTGCTGGGAGTGTACTATAGGCCCCCAAACAGTCAGGGGGAGATAGAGGAACAGATATGTAGGCAAATCTCAGAGAAGTGTAGAAATAATAGGGTAATAATAGTTGGGGATTTCAACTTCCCCAATATTAACTGGGATAGTCAGAGTGTGAAAGGCTTAGAGGGTGCGGAATTCTTAAAGTACATCCAGGAGAGCTTTTTGAGCCAGCATGTAGAAAGTCCTACAAGAGAGGGGGCAGTACTGGACCTAATTCTAGCGAAAGTAGCCGGGCAAGTGGTAGAAGTGTTAGTAGGAGAGCATTTTGGTGACAGTGACCATAATTCGGTGAGATTTAAGGTAGTCATGGAAAAGGACAAAGATGGACCAGAAATAAAGGTTCTAAATTGGGGGAAGGCCGATTTTAATATGATAAGGCAGGATCTGGTCAAAGTGGACTGGGATCAGCTACTTGTCGGAAAATCCACATCAGAGCAGTGGGAGTCTTTCAGAAAGGAAATAGAGAGAGTACAACGGCAACATGTTCCCGTAAAGGTCAAGGGTGGGACCAACAAGCCCAGGGAACCCTGGATGTCAAGGGATATACGATAATGGATTAGGAAAAAAAGTGAGGCTTTTGGCAGATACAAAGGACTAAAAACAGTGGAAGCCCTAGAGGAGTATAGAAAGTGCAGGGGGGTACTTAAAAACGAAATTAGGAGAGCGAAGAGGGGGCATGAAATAACACTGGCAGGCAAAATAAAGGAAAATCCCAAGGTGTTTTATAAGTATATTAAGGACAAGAGGATAACCAGGGAAAGAGTAGGGCCCATTAGGGACCAAAGTGGCAATCTGTGTGTAGAGCCAGAAGATGTAGGTGGGGTTTTAAATGAATATTTTGCATCTGTGTTCACTATGGAGAAGGACGATGTAGGCATAGAAATCAAGCAGGGGGATTGTGATATACTTGAACAAATTAGCATTGAGAGGGAGGAGGTACTAACGGTTTTAGCGGGCTAAAAAGTGGATAAATCCCCAGGCCCAGACGAGATGTATCCCAGGCTGCTGTGTGAGGCAAGGGAGGAGATTGCAGGGGCTCTGACACAAATTTTCAGAACCTCTCTGGCCACAGGGGTGGTGCCAGAGGACTGGAGAACAGCTAACGTAGTACAATTATTCAAGAAGGATAGTAGGGATAAACCAGGGAATTACAGGCCAGTGAGCCTAATATCAGTGGTAGGGAAATTATTGGAAAAAATTCTGAGGGACAGAATTAGTCTCCACTTGGAGAGGCAAGGATTAATCAAGGATAGTCAGCATGGCTTTGTCAGGGGGAGATCATGTCTGACCAATTTGATTGAATTTTTCGAGCGGGTGACTAGGTGTGTGGATGAGGGTAGTGCAGTTGATGTAGTCTACATGGACTTCAGTAAGGCTTTTGACAAAGGCCCGCATGGGAGACTGGTCAAGAAAGTAAGAGCCCATGGGATCCAGGGCAACTTGACACATTGGATCCAAGATTGGCTTAGTGGCAGGGGGCAGAGGGTGATCGTCGAAGGATGTTTTTGTGACTGGAAGCCTGTGTCCAGTGGTGTACTGCAGGGATCAGTGCTGGGTCCTTTGCTGTTTGTAGTGTACATTAATGATTTAGATATGAATGTAGGAGGTATGATCAGTAAGTTCGCAGATGACACGAAAATTGGTGGAGTGGTAAATAGCGAGGAGGGAAGCCTCAGGCTACAGGACGATATAAACGGGTTGGTCAGATGGGCAGAACAGTGGCAAATGGAATTTAACCCTGAAAAGTGTGAGGTGATGCATTTTGGGAGGACTAACAAGGCAAGGGAATACACAATGAATGGTAGAACCCTAGGAAGGACAGAGGATCAGAGGGACCTTGGTGTGCATGTACATAGATCCCTGAAGGCAGCAGGACAGGTAGATAAGGTGGTTAAGAAGGCATATGGGATACTTGCCTTCATTAGCCGAGGCATAGAATATAAGAGCAGGGAGGTTATGATGGAGCTGTACAAAACGCTAGTTAGGCCACAGCTGGAATACTGTGTGCAGTACTGGTCGCCACACTATAGGAAGGATGTGATTGCATTGGAGAGGGTGCAGAGGAGATTCACCAGGATGTTACGTGGGCTGCAGCGCTTCAGCTATGAAGAGAGACTGGACAGGCTGGGGTTGTTTTCCTTGGAGCAGAGAAGGCTGAGATGGGACCTGATTGAGGTGTACAAAATTATGAGGGGCATAGATAGGGTAGATAGAAAGGAACTTTTCCCCTTAGTAGAGGGGTCAATAACCAGGGGGCATAGTTTCAAGGTAAGGGGCAGGAGGTTTAGAGGGGATTTGAGGAAAAACTTTTTCACCCAGAGGGTGGTTGGAATCTGGAACTCACTGCCTGAAAGGGTGGTAGAGGCAGGAACCCTCACAACATTCAAGAAGCATTTAGATGGGCACTTGAAACGCCATAGCATACAAGGCTACGGACCAAGTGCTGGAAAATGGGATTAGAATAGACAGGGCTTGATGGCCGGTGTGGACACGATGGGCCGAAGGGCCTCTTTCTGTGCTGTATAACTCTATGACTCTATAATCCCATGTGGCTACTTGTGCCTGCAGCTCACCAACCTTATTTACCACGCTCCATGCATTCACGCACATGCACTCCAAACCCATCTTAGTCTGCCTCGCATTTCCCCCTTGACTGATCCCTCCTATTTCTGAACTATTCTGTACTCTAGTGCTGTTTGTCTCTCCCAATCCTCTGTGCACCTTTTTTCTCCTCTCTAATGCTTCATCCTGGTGCCCCTCCCCCTGCCAAATTAGTTTAAATCCTCCCACACAGCACTAGTTAAACTTCCCACGAGAACATTGGTCCCAGCTCTGTGGAGTTGCAACCGGTCCATCTTGTATAGGTCCCTCCTGCCCCAGAACTGGTCCCAATGCCCCAGGAAACTGAGTGGTTGAAGCGAATAGCATAAATGCATATAAGGGGAAGCTAGATAAGCACATGAAGGAGAAAGGAATAGAAGGATATGCTGATAGGGTGAGATGAAGTAGGGTGGGAGGAGGTTTGTGTGGAGCATAAGCACCAACATGGACCAGTTGGGCCGAATGGCCTGTTTCTGTGCTGTACATTCCATGTAATTTCACATAGGACCCTTGCAGCTGGCAAAAAAAGGAGACTCCGCTGCATTTAAACTCAGTCGCACCCCCAGGGCTAAGGGTACCATAGTGTAGAGGGTCTGGTACTGGACTAGCTAGAGGTCATGAGTTCAAATCGACTATGGCAAGTTGTGAAAGTTAACTCAGGTATTCTAGTAATTTGTGGGCTGACCCCAGAAAAGCTGAGGGACTGTTCACTAATGGACAGGGACAGGGGCCTGTTACCCCAACCTGATCAGCCTATACGTGACTCCAGTCCCACACTGTGTGGTTGATTCTGTAGTGGCCACTCAGTTGTACAAACCAGGATTAAACACTCCCACCTCCTGAGAACAAATTAATTCCTAGACAACGCACCTTTAATCGAGCCCTCTGCACTTAATACCTCACACTCAGCTAACAGCAATTACATGCTTCTTGTTACATCAATAATTTATCCAATGACAGTGGGATTTAGGTCTGACTGACTGGTAATCAGTTGTTCCAGGTTAACGATTTGCACTGCAGAATGTGAAATTCATTCTCCATGAATTACTGGCCCAGGCGCACATTGGGTGAGATGGGATTGGGTGAGGGTGGGATTGGATTTAGCTACATGTCTTCATTGCCGAATAGCCTACCAGCATTCCCTGTTCCCGTTCACACTTGAAGACTGGTCACTTGGGGGCACTATCGGAGGAGGGGGAGGACCAGACCGTACTGCAGGCGAGAAGCAACACCTTCAGGACAGAAGTGGAAAATATTTGGGAGTAAATTGGGGCAGAAATTCGGGTCTCCACGGGTGAGTACGCGCTGTGTACTCACCCGTAGGGCCACTGGAAGTGCCGGTTTCGCGCATGCATGGGAAACCGGAACTTCCGTTCTCGTGAAAGAAGGGGTTCGAGGGTCAACCGCGTGCGCCGGAGAGGCAGCGCGCACGCAGCGAACTTCGTTTTTTTTTCAGGTTTCTCCGTGAGGGTAAATTCGGAGAAGCTGCGCAGGAAAAAAGGAGGCGCAAAGCCTGCTTTTAACAAGGTAAGTGGTGAATTAAGTACAATTTAAACATTTTTTCCACAGGTTTATCTTTTTTACATACTTTAAAGAAAGGTAAGTTTATTTTTAGCACCGTTAAAAAGTGTAATTAATTTTTTCAAAAATTAAAATTTTTGTTTAAAGCAGTTAATTTATGTAATTTATAGTTATTTTTAAAATGTGATTTAAAAAAAAGAATTATTTGAAGTTTTAGTGAGGTTTTGGGGCCGATCTCTAGTCATAGATTTGACAGGTCTTCCTGTCAAAATCTATGAATGGAGATTCCCTGCTCCGATTGGCTCTCCATGGCCCACGTGATCCCAGGGGACGCTTCGAACTAACTGCGCCCCTGGGATACGCAAGCACTGCGCGCCGGCAGCTGCAGGAGATCCAGGAGCCGAAGTCCACGCGGGCCCGAAGCACAACGGCAGGCGCGGTAGGTAAGTACGCGCGCGATCCTTGCACCCGCGGGAAGCCGGAGAGCCGAATTTCTGGCCCAATATTCCTACACACAGATACATCCGTGCAACAACAACAATAACTTGCATTATATAGCGCCTTTAATGTTGTAAAACGTCCCAAGCTGCTTCACAGAAGCGATTATCAAACAAAAATTTGACATCGAGCCACATGAGATATTAGGACAGGTGACCAAAAACTTGCTCAAAGAGGTAGGTTTTAAGGAGCGTCTTGAAGGAGGAAAAAGAGGCGGAGAGGTTTAGGGAGGAAATTCCAGAGCTCAGGGCCCAGGCAGCTGAAGGCACGGCCACCAATGATGGAGTGACTAAAATCGGGGATGCGCAAGAGGCCAGAATTGGAGGAGCGCAGAGATCTCGGTTATTGAAATTGCATTTCAGAATGCAATCTTATTACCAGATGTAGGAGTTCATTTTGTTAATTCAGAGAGAGTTCTACTCAACACCACAACAATAAAATCACACATCATTCTGAAATGGGAAACTGACTGTTTCATAAATATATTTATATAAAAATTTCTAGAGTGCCCATCACATTCCAGATATCACATTTTGTACAAACACCAATAAATCACAACTGAACTTTTTTTTTAAAGTATGCAAAAAGCAAAAGAAAACCAGTCATTCCCTGCTGGTTTTTCTGACGTTGTGCTGATGAAAGATCATTGACCTGGAACGTTAACTCTGTTTCTCTCCCCACAGATGCTGCCTGACCTGCTGAGTATTTCTAGCATTTTCTGTTTTTATTTCAGATTTCCAGCATCCGCAGTATTTTGCTTTTGTATTTCTAACATTGATCTTACCCGGAGAGATTGTTAAGATAACAAGAAGAAACAAGTATCTGCCAATCAAGAGAAACTTCCAAAGAGCAATTGCAATTAGTCTCTAAGTGACCTCTATATCTATTTAGCCCAGTTCCCCATTAGGAGTACCTACTCGCCACACAAGTGCCAGGCAATGACTTTCTCTAACAAGAGAGAGTAACCACTGCCCTTTGACATTCAACAGCATTACCATTGGCGAATCCCCCACCATCAACATCCTGGGGGTCACCATTGACCAAAAACTTAACTGGACCAGCCACATAAATACTGTGGCTACAAGAGCAGGTCAGAGGCTGGGTATTTTGCAACGAGTGTCTCACCTCCTGATTCCCAAAGCCATTCCACCATCTACAAGGCACAAGTCAGGAGTGTGATGGAATACTCTCCACTTGCCTGGATGAGTGCAGCTCCTACAACACTAAAGAAGCTCAACACCATCCAGGACAAAGCAGCCCGCATGATCGGCACCCCATCCACCACCTTAAACATTCACTCCCTCCACCACCAGCGTACCGTGGCTGCAGTGTGCACCATCTACAAGATGCACTGCAGAAACTCGTCAAGACTTCTTCAACAGCACCTCCAAACCCACGACCTCTACCACCTAGAAGGACAAGGGCAGCAGGCGCATGGGAACACCATAACCTGCAAGTTCCCCTCCAAGTTACACACCATCCTGACTTGGAAATATATCGCCATTCCTTCATCGTCCTGGAACTCCCTAACAGCATTGTGGGAGTACCTTCACCACACGGACTGCAGCGGTTCAAGAAGGTGGCTCACCACCACCTTCTCAAGGGCAATTAGGGATGGGCAATAAATGCTGGCCTTGCCAGCGACGCCCACATCCCAGGAATGAGTAAAAAAAAAGGCTAAAACGGATTGGCCAAGGTAGCAGCTGAACATTACAACAATGATCCAGACCACATGTGCGCCAAGCTATAAGAGATCAACTAGATATTCAACTGTTTCACATTGAATGGTTTCTTCTCATGAAAGTGGAATCATGTGGCAGAATAACTGCCATTCAATGATTTTATATCTGATCCCGGGTGGTAGACCAAGGTAACGCACTAATGGAACATTGTGGTTCACGTGTTGTTGGGTGAAGAGAAGGATTATTGCACTGGGATTGATGTCTGTGAAGAGCAGCTGGGATTGGACTGAAGAGTAAGGTGGTGAAGATAGATGGACATTTGGAATTTTTGCTTGATGACCTTTGGAAATCAGGGAACATTTATTCCTCAGGTTACCTGGGTGCAGTGGAGCCCAAATTAAGATGGATTGTGCATGGTCTGTAGAAGGATTAAGCTTCCTGTCTGACTGCCCTTTCATATCCCAGGTTTTCTTATGGTTATGTTGTCAATTTCATGCTTCTAATCACTTTCAGGAAAACTGAAACTGACACTATCATGAACCTACAAGATCAAAGTCTTGCTCATGTAACTGAGGCTGACAGACTGTCTCACACATTCTGTGTACATCCAACAAATAATCATTGTCTTTGGCAGATGAAGTTCATCATGCAATTGGGATTGTAAATTGTAATTGATACATTACTGTCCAGCCTCCCCTCAATTAACAACGAGTTGTGTAAAAGGAGTGTGAGTTTATAATTTAACGGGCAGTTGCCCACTTTGATTAAGCCACTCGTAAGGTCCAAGATGCTTACAATGTTTGACCGATTCATTGTGACTCTGCAGCCTTCCACTGTAACGTGAGATGTTTGGAGAGCATTACCAATGCTTCAGGCCAGTTCGGGTACAATTGAGGCAGGGGCACTGATCTGGGGCAGGACTCGGTTATGTAGGATCTTCGCCGCACTTAGGCTGCGCCGGACTTTCCTTGGGGTCTGACGGCGGGGCCCTGAGTCCAGCACCTTGACCAGTGATATCAGGGAGAGAGACGGGATCGGCGGAATGACATCTTCTGCCAGAATTCCCAGCAGTTGTGCCGCTGCTGCGCACTGCACGGGGTCCCCTGCATAAAGCAGGCGTGCAGTATTTACCAGGGCCCACCCTGACTAAAGTGGCCCACTGCTTGCTGAAAGGCCACTTTCGTTGCTGCCGGAAATCTATATAAATCCGCCAGAATGTATCACCGTAACCTGGGGACAGAATTATTATCCTACCCCCATCCCCTTCACATGAAGATTACACTTGGGGCTTTGACTCCCTGAGAGCAACTCCATGGACAGAGACCAGAATATTTGGAGAGTTCGATTTACGGGTCTAAATATCCATCTATTCAGTATGTTTTATCTCTATAAATATGCATTAATCCCATACTTGTTTAGTGTGGTTATATCTAGACATTTGTGAATGTATCTGGATAAATGAAGAGCTATATCTATATGTGTTTACCCACATAATCTGTCTGTCTAGCTCCCTCTTTCTATCCACCCATCTCTTCCTCTATTTATCTGTAGCTCTATCTCTCACTTCGATCCGTGCATTGCTAACTAATCTGTCTGATTTTACACTCAATGCCGAGAGCTCACACTCAGCCTGTCAGAGCTCACACTCAGCCTGTCAGAGCTCACACTCAGCCTGTCAGAGCTCACACTCAGGCTGTCAGAGATCACACTCAGCCTGTCAGCTCAAACTCAGGCTGTCAGAGCTCACACTCAGCCTGTCAGAGCTCACACTCAGCCTGCAGAGCTCACACTCAGGCTGTCGAGAGCCCACACTCAGGCTGTCAGAGCTCACACTCAGCCTGTCAGAGCTCACACTCAGCCTGTCGAGAGCTCACACTCAAGCTGTCAGAGCTCACACTCAGCCTGTCGAGAGCTCACACTCAGCCTGTCAGAGCTCACACTCAGCCAGTCGAGAACTCACACTCAGCCTGTCAGAGCTCACACTCAGCCTGTCAGAGCTCACACTCAGCCTGTTGAGAGCTCACACTCAGGCTGTCAGAGCTCACACTCAGGCTGTCGAGAGCCCACACTCAGCCTGTCGAGAGCTCACACTCAG
Source organism: Squalus acanthias (assembly GCA_030390025.1). Classification (NCBI taxonomy): domain Eukaryota; kingdom Metazoa; phylum Chordata; class Chondrichthyes; order Squaliformes; family Squalidae; genus Squalus; species Squalus acanthias. The sequence continues at coordinate 32,331,491 of CM059441.1, forward strand.
CCTGTCGAGAGCTCACACTCAGGCTGTCAGAGCTCACACTCAGCCTGTCAGAGCTCACACTCAGCCTGTCGAGAGCTCACACTCAGGCTGTCAGAGCTCACACTCAGCCTGTTGAGAGCTCACACTCAGCCTGTCGAGAGCTCACACTCAGGCTGTCGAGAGCTCACACTCAGGCTGTCAGAGCTCACACTCAGCCTGTCAGAGCTCACACTCAGGCTGTCAGAGCTCACACTCAGGCTGTCAGAGCTCACACTCAGCCTGTTGAGAGCTCACACTCAGGCTGTCAGAGCTCACACTCAGCCTGTCGAGAGCCCACACTCAGCCTGTCAGAGCTCACACTCAGACTGTCAGAGCTCACACTCAGGCTGTCAGAGCTCACACTCAGGCTGTCAGAGCTCACAGGCTGTCGAGAGATCACACTCAGCCTGTCAGAGCTCACACTCAGCCTGTCAGAGCTCACACTCAGCCTGTTGAGAGCTCACACTCAGCCTGTCGAGAGCTCACACTCAGGCTGTCAGAGCTCACACTCAGCCTGTCAGAGCTCACACTCAGGCTGTCGAGAGCTCACACTCAGGCTGTCAGAGCTCACACTCAGGCTGTCAGAGCTCACACTCAGGCTGTTGAGAGCTCACACTCAGCCTGTCAGAGTTCACACTCAGCCTGTCGAGAGCTCACACTCAGCCTGTCAGAGTTCACACTCAGCCTGTCGAGAGCTCACACTCAGGCTGTTGAGAGCTCACACTCAGCCTGTCAGAGTTCACACTCAGCCTGTCGAGAGCTCACACTCAGGCTGTTGAGAGCTCACACTCAGCCTGTCAGAGCTCACACTCAGCCTGTCGAGAGCTCACACTCAGCCTGTCGAGCGCTCACACTCAGCCTGTCGAGCGCTCACACTCAGCCTGTCGAGAGCTCACACTCAGGCTGTCGAGAGCTCACACTCAGGCTGTCAGAGCTCACACTCAGCCTGTCAGAGCTCACACTCAGGCTGTCAGAGCTCACACTCAGGCTGTCAGAGCTCACACTCAGCCTGTTGAGAGCTCACACTCAGGCTGTCAGAGCTCACACTCAGCCTGTCGAGAGCCACACTCAGCCTGTCAGAGCTCACACTCAGCTGTCAGAGCTCACACTCAGGCTGTCAGAGCTCACACTCAGGCTGTCAGAGCTCACACTCAGGCTGTCGAGAGATCACACTCAGCCTGTCAGAGCTCACACTCAGCCTGTCGAGAGCTCACACTCAGGCCTGTCAGAGCTCACACTCAGCCTGTCAGAGCTCACACTCAGGCTGTCAGAGCTCACACTCAGCTGTCAGAGCTCACACTCAGGCTGTCAGAGTTCACACTCAGGCTGTCAGAGCTCACACTCAGCCTGTCAGAGCTCACACTCAGGCCTGTCGAGAGCTCACACTCAGGCTGTCAGAGCTCACACTCAGGCTGTCAGAGCTCACACTCAGGCTGTCAGAGCTCACACTCAGGCTGTCGAGAGCTCACACTCAGCCTGTCAGAGCTCACACTCAGCCTGTCGAGAGCTCACACTCAGGCTGTCAGAGCTCACACTCAGGCTGTTGAGAGCTCACACTCAGCCTGTCAGAGTTCACACTCAGCCTGTCGAGAGCTCACACTCAGGCTGTCAGAGCTCACACTCAGGCTGTTGAGAGCTCACACTCAGCCTGTCAGAGCTCACACTCAGCCTGTCAGAGCTCACACTCAGCCTGTCGAGAGCTCACACTCAGCCTGTCGAGAGCTCACACTCAGGCTGTCAGAGCTCACACTCAGGCTGTCAGAGCTCACACTCAGCTGTCAGAGCTCACACTCAGCCTGTCAGAGCTCACACTCAGCCTGTCGAGAGCTCACACTCAGCCTGTCAGAGCTCACACTCAGCCTGTCGAGAGCTCACACTCAGCCTGTCAGAGCTCACACTCAGCCTGTCAGAGCTCACACTCAGGCTGTCGAGAGCTCACACTCAGGCTGTCAGAGCTCACACTCAGCTGTCAGAGCTCACACTCAGGCTGTCAGAGCTCACACTCAGCTGTCGAGAGCTCACACTCAGCCTGTCAGAGCTCACACTCAGCCTGTCAGAGCTCACACTCAGCCTGTCGAGCGCTCACACTCAGGCTGTCAGAGCTCACACTCAGGCTGTCAGAGCTCACACTCAGCCTGTCAGAGCTCACACTCAGCCTGTCAGAGCTCACACTCAGCCTGTCAGAGCTCACACTCAGGCTGTCGAGAGCTCACACTCAGCCTGTCAGAGCTCACACTCAGCCTGTCAGAGCTCACACTCAGCCTGTCAGAGCTCACACTCAGGCTGTCGAGAGCTCACACTCAGGCTGTCAGAGCTCACACTCAGGCTGTCGAGAGCTCACACTCAGGCCTGTCAGAGCTCACACTCAGCCTGTCGAGAGCTCACACTCAGGCTGTCAGAGCTCACACTCAGCCTGTCAGAGCTCACACTCAGCCTGTCAGAGCTCACACTCAGGCTGTCAGAGCTCACACTCAGCCTGTCAGAGCTCACACTCAGGCTGTCGAGAGCTCACACTCAGGCTGTCAGAGCTCACACTCAGCCTGTCAGAGCTCACACTCAGCCTGTCGAGAGCTCACACTCAGCTGTCAGAGCTCACACTCAGCCTGTCGAGAGCTCACACTCAGCCTGTCAGAGCTCACACTCAGCCTGTCGAGAGCTCACACTCAGGCCTGTCAGAGCTCACACTCAGCCTGTCAGAGCTCACACTCAGCCTGTCGAGAGCTCACACTCAGGCCTGTCAGAGCTCACACTCAGCCTGTCAGAGCTCACACTCAGCCTGTCGAGAGCTCACACTCAGGCTGTCAGAGCTCACACTCAGCCTGTCAGAGCTCACACTCAGCCTGTCGAGAGCTCACACTCAGGCTGTCAGAGCTCACACTCAGCCTGTCGAGAGCTCACACTCAGCCTGTCGAGAGCTCACACTCAGGCCTGTCGAGAGCTCACACTCAGGCCTGTCAGAGCTCACACTCAGCCTGTCAGAGCTCACACTCAGGCTGTCAGAGCTCACACTCAGCCTGTCGAGAGCTCACACTCAGCCTGTCAGAGCTCACACTCAGCCTGTCGAGAGCTCACACTCAGCCTGTCAGAGCTCACACTCAGGCTGTCAGAGCTCACACTCAGGCCTGTCAGAGCTCACACTCAGGCTGTCAGAGCTCACACTCAGGCTGTCGAGAGCTCACACTCAGCCTGTCAGAGCTCACACTCAGCCTGTCAGAGCTCACACTCAGCCTGTCGAGAGCTCACACTCAGCCTGTCGAGAGCTCACACTCAGGCCTGTCAGAGCTCACACTCAGGCTGTCAGAGCTCACACTCAGGCTGTCGAGAGCTCACACTCAGCCTGTCAGAGCTCACACTCAGCCTGTCGAGAGCTCACACTCAGGCTGTCAGAGCTCACACTCAGGCTGTCGAGAGCTCACACTCAGGCTGTCAGAGCTCACACTCAGCCTGTCAGAGCTCACACTCAGCCTGTCGAGAGCTCACACTCAGGCTGTCAGAGCTCACACTCAGCCTGTCGAGAGCTCACACTCAGCCTGTCAGAGCTCACACTCAGCCTGTCGAGACTCACACTCAGCCTGTCAGAGCTCACACTCAGCCTGTCAGAGCTCACACTCAGCCTGTTGAGAGCTCACACTCAGGCTGTCAGAGCTCACACTCAGCCTGTCAGAGCTCACACTCAGCCTGTCGAGAGCTCACACTCAGGCTGTCGAGAGCTCACACTCAGCCTGTCAGAGCTCACACTCAGCCTGTCGAAGAGCTCACACTCAGGCTGTCAGAGCTCACACTCATCCTGTCCGAGTCACACAGCCGTCGAGGAGCTCACACTCAGGCTGTCGATGAGCTCACACTCAGGCTGTGAGAGCTCACACTCAGGCCTGTCAGAGCTCACACTCAGCCTGTCAGAGCTCACACTCAGGCTGTCAGAGCTCACACTCAGCTGTTGAGAGCTCACACTCAGGCCTGTGCAGAGCTCACACTCAGCCTGTCGAGAGCCCACACTCAGCCTGTCAGAGCTCACACTCAGCCTGTCAGAGCTCACACTCAGGCTGTCAGAGCTCACACTCAGGCTGTCAGAGCTCACACTCAGGCTGTCAGAGATCACACTCAGCCTGTCAGAGCTCACACTCAGCCTGTCAGAGCTCACACTCAGCCTGTTCGAGAGCTCACACTCAGCCTGTCAGAGCTCACACTCAGGCTGTCAGAGCTCACACTCAGGCTGTCAGAGCTCACACTCAGGCTGTCGAGAGCTCACACTCAGCTGTCAGAGTTCACACTCAGCCTGTCGAGAGCTCACACTCAGGCTGTCAGAGCTCACACTCAGGCTGTCTGAGAGCTCACACTCAGCCTGTCAGAGCTCACACTCAGCCTGTCGAGAGCTCACACTCAGGCTGTCAGAGCTCACACTCAGGCTGTTGAGAGCTCACACTCAGCCTGTCAGAGCTCACACTCAGGCTGTCAGAGCTCACACTCACGCTGTCAGAGCTCACACTCAGGCTGTTGAGAGCTCACACTCAGCCTGTCAGAGTTCACACTCAGCCTGTCGAGAGCTCACACTCAGGCTGTCAGAGCTCACACTCAGGCTGTTGAGAGCTCACACTCAGCCTGTCAGAGCTCACACTCAGCCTATCAGAGCTCACACTCAGCCTGTCAGAGCTCCCACTCAGCCTGTCAGAGCTCACACTCAGCCTGTCAGAGCTCACACTCAGCCAGTCGAGAACTCACACTCAGCCTGTCAGAGCTCACACTCAGCCTGTCAGAGCTCACACTCAGCCTGTTGAGAGCTCACACTCAGGCTGTCAGAGCTCACACTCAGGCTGTCGAGAGCCCACACTCAGCCTGTCGAGAGCTCACACTCAGCCTGTCGAGAGCTCACACTCAGGCTGTCAGAGCTCACACTCAGCCTGTCGAGAGCTCACACTCAGCCTGTCGAGAGCTCACACTCAGGCTGTTGAGAGCTCACACTCAGGCTGTCAGAGCTCACACTCAGGCTGTCAGAGCTCACACTCAGGCTGTCAGAGCTCACACTCAGCCTGTTGAGAGCTCACACTCAGGCTGTCAGAGCTCACACTCAGCCTGTCGAGAGCCCACACTCAGCCTGTCAGAGCTCACACTCAGACTGTCAGAGCTCACACTCAGGCTGTCAGAGCTCACACTCAGGCTGTCAGAGCTCACACTCAGGCTGTCGAGAGATCACACTCAGCCTGTCAGAGCTCACACTCAGCCTGTCAGAGCTCACACTCAGCCTGTTGAGAGCTCACACTCAGCCTGTCGAGAGCTCACACTCAGGCTGTCAGAGCTCACACTCAGCCTGTCAGAGCTCACACTCAGCCTGTCAGAGCTCACACTCAGGCTGTCAGAGCTCACACTCAGCCTGTCAGAGCTCACACTCAGCCTGTCAGAGCTCACACTCAGGCTGTCGAGAGCTCACACTCAGGCTGTCAGAGCTCACACTCAGGCTGTCAGAGCTCACACTCAGGCTGTTGAGAGCTCACACTCAGCCTGTCAGAGTTCACACTCAGCCTGTCGAGAGCTCACACTCAGGCTGTCAGAGCTCACACTCAGGCTGTTGAGAGCTCACACTCAGCCTGTCAGAGTTCACACTCAGCCTGTCGAGAGCTCACACTCAGGCTGTCAGAGCTCACACTCAGGCTGTTGAGAGCTCACACTCAGCCTGTCAGAGCTCACACTCAGCCTGTCAGAGCTCACACTCAGCCTGTCGAGCGCTCACACTCAGCCTGTCGAGCGCTCACACTCAGGCTGTCGAGAGATCACACTCAGGCTGTCAGAGCTCACACTCAGCCTGTCAGAGCTCACACTCAGCCTGTCAGAGCTCACACTCAGCCTGTCGAGAGCTCACACTCAGCCTGTCAGAGCTCACACTCAGCCTGTCAGAGCTCACACTCAGGCTGTCGAGAGCTCACACTCAGGCTGTCAGAGCTCACACTCAGGCTGTCAGAGCTCACACTCAGGCTGTCAGAGCTCACACTCAGCCTGTCGAGAGCTCACACTCAGGCTGTCAGAGCTCACACTCAGCCTGTCAGAGCTCACACTCAGCCTGTCAGAGCTCACACTCAGGCTGTCAGAGATCACACTCAGCCTGTCAGCTCAAACTCAGGCTGTCAGATCTCACACTCAGCCTGTCAGAGCTCACACTCAGCCTGTCAGAGCTCACACTCAGGCTGTCGAGAGCCCACACTCAGGCTGTCAGAGCTCACACTCAGCCTGTCAGAGCTCACACTCAGCCTGCCGAGAGCTCACACTCAAGCTGTCAGAGCTCACACTCAGCCTGTCGAGAGCTCACACTCAGCCTGTCAGAGCTCACACTCAGCCTGTCGAGAACTCACACTCAGCCTGTCAGAGCTCACACTCAGCCTGTCAGAGCTCACACTCAGCCTGTTGAGAGCTCACACTCAGGCTGTCAGAGCTCACACTCAGCCTGTCAGAGCTCACACTCAGCCTGTCGAGAGCTCACACTCAGGCTGTCAGAGCTCACACTCAGCCGGTCAGAGCTCACACTCAGCCTGTCAAGAGCTCACACTCAGGCTGTCAGAGCTCACACTCAGCCTGTTGAGAGCTCACACTCAGCCTGTCGAGAGCTCACACTCAGGCTGTCGAGAGCTCACACTCAGGCTGTCAGAGCTCACACTCAGCCTGTCAGAGCTCACACTCAGGCTGTGAGAGCTCACACTCAGGCTGTCAGAGCTCACACTCAGCCTGTTGAGAGCTCACACTCAGGCTGTCAGAGCTCACACTCAGCCTGTCGAGAGCCCACACTCAGCCTGTCAGAGCTCACACTCAGGCTGTCAGAGCTCACACTCAGGCTGTCAGAGCTCACACTCAGGCTGTCAGAGCTCACACTCAGGCTGTCGAGAGATCACACTCAGCCTGTCAGAGCTCACACTCAGCCTGTCAGAGCTCACACTCAGCCTGTCGAGAGCTCACACTCAGGCTGTCAGAGCTCACACTCAGCCTGTCAGAGCTCACACTCAGGCTGTCGAGAGCTCACACTCAGGCTGTCAGAGCTCACACTCAGGCTGTCAGAGCTCACACTCAGGCTGTCAGAGCTCACACTCAGGCTGTTGAGAGCTCACACTCAGCCTGTCAGAGTTCACACTCAGCCTGTCGAGAGCTCACACTCAGGCTGTCAGAGCTCACACTCAGGCTGTTGAGAGCTCACACTCAGCCTGTCAGAGTTCACACTCAGCCTGTCGAGAGCTCACACTCAGGCTGTCAGAGCTCACACTCAGGCTGTTGAGAGCTCACACTCAGCCTGTCAGAGCTCACACTCAGCCTGTCAGAGCTCACACTCAGCCTGTCGAGCGCTCACACTCAGCCTGTCGAGCGCTCACACTCAGGCTGTCGAGAGATCACACTCAGGCTGTCAGAGCTCACACTCAGCCTGTCAGAGCTCACACTCAGCCTGTCAGAGCTCACACTCAGCCTGTCGAGAGCTCACACTCAGCCTGTCAGAGCTCACACTCAGCCTGTCAGAGCTCACACTCAGGCTGTCGAGAGCTCACACTCAGGCTGTCAGAGCTCACACTCAGGCTGTCAGAGCTCACACTCAGCCTGTCGAGAGCTCACACTCAGGCTGTCAGAGCTCACACTCAGGCTGTTGAGAGCTCACACTCAGCCTGTCAGAGCTCACACTCAGCCTGTCAGAGCTCACACTCAGGCTGTCAGAGCTCACACTCAGGCTGTTGAGAGCTCACACTCAGCCTGTCAGAGTTCACACTCAGCCTGTCGAGAGCTCACACTCAGGCTGTCAGAGCTCACACTCAGGCTGTTGAGAGCTCACACTCAGCCTGTCAGAGCTCACACTCAGCCTATCAGAGCTCACACTCAGCCTGTCAGAGCTCCCACTCAGCCTGTCAGAGCTCACACTCAGCCTGTCAGAGCTCACACTCAGGCTGTCGAGAGCTCACACTCAGCCTGTCAGAGCTCACACTCAGCCTGTCAGAGCTCACACTCAGGCTGTCGAGAGCTCACACTCAGCCTGTCAGAGTTCACACTCAGGCTGGTTTTGCAGTGGTCTCTCTGTAACAGAGGGTGAAGCGACTCCCAGTCCGGCATTGAGCAGGTTCTGGAACTGTTGGATAAATAGGTTTGTTTTCATTATTTAGCCGACATAAATCCAGTGCAGGCTTCCAGTCCCTGTGTGTGTTTGAAATTGGCGAGAGTGAGGCTGCATGATGCCCTGGATCCCTGGGGGTGGGATTGACAGGGAATTATTCTCAATGGACAGGATGTCTGGGTTTTAACATCAGCAGCTGTAATTTGCAGTTTCCATTCATTGAGATTCCGCTCGCTCGCTGCCACTGGCGGCAGAAAGGAGCAATTTATAAAAATAGATTTTTCAAAAAAATTGCATCTTCGAGAATCCAAGAATAATGTTTTAAAACCCAGGAAGATAAAACATGGAAAAGAAAAATGACGAGAAAGTGTGGAGCTTGTTCACAGTAACTCCTGGGTCCGGGGGAGGGGCATCCCCTGAGCTTCACTGATCGAGGAGCTCGGGCAGCATGAACTGTCAATGGGCAATGTAGCAAATCAATAATTGGCGATTAATCGATTGCCCGACTCCCCTGGCAAGGCCTGGGCTGTGGGGGAAATGTTTAAACTGTGACTCTGGAGGTGGACAGCCCAGGAGGCGAGGGAGACAGACTGACCCCACCCCAGACACCCACATCCAGAGACTGACCCCACCCCACCTCCAGAGACTGACCCCACCCCACCTCCAGAGACTGACCCCACCCCACCCCACCTCCAGAGACTGATCCCACCCCACCTCCAGAGACTGACCCCACCCCACCTCCAGAGACTGACTCCACCCCACCCCACCTCCAGAGACTGACCCCACCCCACCCCACCTCCAGAGACTGACCCCACCCCTCCCCACCTCCAGAGACTGATCCCACCCCACCCCACCTCCAGAGACTGATCCCACCCCACCTCCAGAGACTGACCCCACCCAACCCCACCTCCAGAGACTGACCCCACCCCACCTCCAGAGACTGATCCCACCCCACCTCCAGAGACTGATCCCACCCCACCTCCAGAGACTGATCCCACCCCACCCCACCTCCAGGGACTGATCCCACCCCACCCCACCTCCAGAGACTGATCCCACCCCACCCCACCTCCAGAGACTGATCCCACCCCACCCCACCTCCAGAGACTGATCCCACCCCACCTCCAGAGACTGACCCCACCCCACCTCCAGAGACTGACCCCACCCCAATCCCAGACACCCACCACCAGACCCCGACCCACAGAGATTGACCCACAGCCCAGTAATCTGTTCCAGCACCGCCCGGCCCTACAGGAACCGCCGGGGGGAGCCGGGATATTTCCACCGGACACTTGTCGGAGCGGCTGATCCGAAACAGCAAATCCTCACATTCCAAAACTCCGACAAACAGGATCGAGACCTCGGCACAGCTCTCACTTTCTGCATTCTGTCTCTTGTATTACTCGAGTTTCTCACCCAGAGATTGTTGGATAGTGAAGCTGCTCGCAATCTCATCTAAAGACTCAACTAGTGAAATAAAGCTGATTGTGGAAATCTGTTTCTGGGCACCGGGGCAGAGGGAACTGTTCCCGGGCTGTGGACAAACCCCTTCAACCATCCACATCTCCATTGTACACAGGCTCAGAGGGCAGTGGCTGGTCCGCTGACATTAACAGGTGGTTGAAAGTGAGGAGCCCCGGGGAGGAGGTGAGGTGTGGGTGGGGAGAGCGGGTGGGGCGTGGGTGAGGGAGGGGAGAGGGTGGGTAGGGTGAGCGGGGTAGGGTGAGGGTGGGGAGTGGAGAGGGTGGAGTTGAGGAGAAGGTGGGGGGACGGGGGTGAGGGTGAGGTGGGGGGACGGGGGTGAGGGTGGGGGGCGGGGGTGAGGGAGGGCAGAGGGTGGGTGGGGTGAGGATCGGGTGGGTGGGGTTGATAGAGGGTGGGTGGGGGTGAGGAGAGAGGATGGAGAGGGTAAGTTTAGGGAGAGGAGGTGAGGGTGGGGAAAGCGGGTGATGGAGGGAAGAGGGTGGGTGGGGGTGAGGAGAAGGTGGGTGGGGCGGAGGTGAGGGAGGAGAGAGGGTGGGTGGGGTGAGGGTGGGGCGGGGGTGAGGGTGAGGAGAGGGTGGTGGGGGAAGAGGGTGGGAGTGCGGAGCCCCTCCTGTGCCCTGTCGGGGGAGGTGCATCTTTCGATCTCTCGGTGGCTCTTTGCTCCAATCGCTCTCTGCCAGTCCTGCCAATATCATCGATACTGACACAGCGACTATTCTTCTGACTTCTCTGATCGTTTTGTCCTCTCTCCAGAAACTTGATCCGGATTTTTACAATAAAAGAGGGAGAGGAAATCAGGAATAAAAGCCAAGCCCTGGGAGGGAGTTTGTTGAGCGAGAGACGCCAGAATCCGCATGATAAGCTCGGTGTGTGTCTCATCTTACCGGGGACGCAAGCCAGGGAACAAACCTCCTTCTAAACCATGTCTGAAGGAAGATATGGGCAAGGGGGAGGACAGCGAGAGAATCACAATCAATGTCGGAGGAACCAGGCATGAAACGTACAGGAGCACCCTGCAAACACTGCCCGGGACGCGGCTAGCCTGGCTCGCAGACCCTGCCGCCCGAAACAACTCCCACTTCGACGCCAAGTCCAGCCAGTTCTTCTTCGATCGTCACCCCGGGATCTTCGCCTATGTGCTGAATTATTACCGGACGGGCAAGCTGCACTGCCCGGCCGATGTGTGCGGACCCCTGTTCGAGGAAGAGTTAGCTTTCTGGGGGCTGGACGAGACGGATGTGGAGCCCTGTTGCTGGATGACCTACAGGCAGCACCGAGATGCCGAGGAGGCGCTGGACATCTTCGAGCCGCCTGATCCCAACTGCAACGGCACCGAGAGGGAGGAGGACGCGGATCGGGATCCGGACTCGAGCCGGATCCTGGGGCTGGGGGAGTGTAACCCCCATCGCTCGGCTCTGGCCAGCTGCTGGAGGAGGTGGCGACCCAGAGTGTGGGCACTTTTCGAAGACCCTTACTCCTCCAGGGCGGCTCGGGTAAGGAACGGGTTAACCCGCTGCTCAATTTCACCGCCTTTAGTCAGTTTCTGATAAACAAACCTATTTCCTCCCAAATCCACAATGGATATTCCCAGTCTCACAGCTCGGCATTTTTACATTTCAATCCCGTGAAAAACGTTTGTTTATTAGAAAGCAGAATTTATACAGATGTTCACTCACTGAACCCCAGTTTTAGGTTAAACGGAAACAGATGTTTATGTTTTTAGAAAATGTATATCCAGAAATAGTTTAACATTATAATTTTGCTCTGAGGGATGATTCCCGTCCAATCGCCTGTTGAATCAACGCATGGACCGAGGAATCAGTCTGGCCTGAAATAAAGAATATTTAGAAATATATTTTATATTGATGCTGAAAGATGTCAGACGTGCTGGTGGTCTGTGAGGACCAGTCAGTGACTCCGGTATAAAGCAATAAGAATACTGGAGACAGAATCATTCTAGAAAGGGAGTTCTGTCAATTATTTAGCAATAAATCTTGACTTCTTAAACTACAATTCCAGTATGGAGGATTTATCCATCAGTTTGGCATCTATCGATTGAGAGGGAGATGGAGTGTAGGTACAGAGACAGAGAGAGATACAGAGACACAGACAGACATGCACACACAGACACACACGGAGACACACACAGACGGAGACACAGATACACACACAGAACCACAGACAGTCACACACACAGACAGACACACACACACATACACAGACATAAACACAGACACAACACAGACAGAAGCAGGGACAGACACAGACACGCACACTATATATAAAGACTGGCATGGTGACCAGTTAATAGAGACAGGGAGAGGACTGATTCTCACAGCTGCTGTCTGGCAGCAGTCTCCCTGGTTCCTCGAAGCTATGGCTCGAAGCCAGACACAGAAGCTTTCTGCCTGTAAATATTGTCAGATAATTGAGCCAGTTAGAGAATAAAACTGGCATCAAATTCAGCAAAACGTCGACTGACCCAGGAGAAACTTGACAAAGTTGGAATGAGCAATCTGTCCATAACAATTAAATTAAAGTTCGGGTCAGGAACACAAATCCACCAGCAGTGTCCTTAAATTAAGATTTAGTTTGAATTTAATCAATTAAAAGTATTGAATAGGCTGAAGATGTTTAGGAAGAAACCCTCTGGATGATTTTTTTAGATCCTCCGTTTTTATTTTGAATGTTTTCAACCCTTTAGTTGTGTTTTGAGAGGAGCTGTGCGATATCTGGTTCACTGGGGCCAGGCTCAGGGATGAGCCCGTGGACATTTTGTGTGAGTGTTTGTCATTGGGCAAGGAAAGGTCGGCTGGTATTTTATTAATGGAGGTGCTGCCCCTTTATATAGCCAGCCTGTGAAGAAATAGATCCGTTTTATTGTGTGTGTGGGGGGTTGTTAAACTGCAGCTTCTAACACTATAGCCCCCTCACTGAGGCAAAACCAGGTGAGGTGCTTCACAGAGGGACACGGGCCATGGGCAGGGGTGGGAGAGGAGTTTGGGGGAGGGGCGACCAAATACATGGTCAAAGAGGAGGCTTTTGAAAGAGGGGGGAGAGATAACAAAGGGAGGGGAGACCAAACTCAGAGTAAGTGTCAAGACAGGTGAAGGCTTGGTCAGAAAAGGAGAGCTGGAGAGGGAAACATAAGAAGATAAGAAATAGGAGCAGGAGTAGACCATTCGGCCCCTCGAGCCTGCTCTGCCATTCAATAAGATCATGGCTGATCTTCTACCTCATCTCCACTTTCCTGAACTATCCTCATATCCCTTGATTCCCTTAATATCCAAAAATCTATCAATCTCTGTCTTGAATATACTCAATGACTGAGCCTCCACAGCCCTCTGGGGTAGAGAATTCCAAAGATTCACCACCCACTGAATGAAGAAATTTCTCCTCATCTCAGTCCTAAATGGCCGACCCCTTATTCTGAGACTGTGACCTCTGGTTCTAGACTCCCCAGCCAGGGAAAACATCCTCCCTGCATCTACCCTGTCAAGCCCTGTAAAAATTTTGTATGTTTCAATTAGATCACCTCTTATTCTTCTAAACTCTAGATAATATAGGCCTAGTCTACTCAATCTATCCTAATAGGACAATCCCCCCATCCCTGGAATCAGTCTGGTGAACCTTCGTTGCACTCCCTTTATGGCAAGTATATCCTTCCTTAGGTAAGGAGACCAAAACTGTACACAATACTCCAGGTGTGGTCTCACCAGGGCCCTATATAATTGCAGTAAGACGTCTTTACTCTTATACTCAAATCCTCTTGTAATAAAGGCCAACATACCATCTGCTTTCCTAATTGTTTGCTGTACCTGCATGTTAACTTTCAGTGATTCGTGTACAAGGACACTCAGGTCCCTCTGAACACCAACATTTCCCAATCTCTCACCATTTAAAAAATACAATGCTTTTCTGTTTTTCCTACCAAAGTGGATAACTTCATATTTCTCCACATTATATTCCATTTGCCATGTTCTTGCCCATTCACTTAGCCTGTCTATATCCCCTTGAAGCCTCCTTGCATCCTCCTCACAACTTACATTCCCACCCAGCTTTGTATCATCAGCAAACTTGGATATATTACATTTGGTCCCCTCATCCAAATCATTGATGTAGATTGTGAATAGCTGAGGCCCAAGCACTGATCCTTGCAGTACCCCACTAGTTACAGGCTGCCAACCCGAAAATGACCTGTTTATTCCTACTCTCTGTTTTCTGTCCATTAACCAATCCTCAATCCATGCTAGTATATTACCCCCAATCCCATGAGCCCTAATTTTGTTTAATAACCTCTTGTGTGGCACCTTATCGAATGCCTTCTGAAAATCCAAATACACCACATCCACTGGTTCCCCCTTATCTATTCTGTTGGTTACAACCTCAAAAAACTCTAATAGATTTGTCAAACACGATTTCCTTTTCATAAATCCGTGTAGACTCTGCCCAATCCTATTATTATTTTCTAAGTGCCCTGTTACCATGTTCTTAATAATAGATTCTGGCATTTTCCCTACTACTGATGTGAGGCTAACTGGTCTGTAATTCCCTGTTTTCTCTCTCCCTCCTTTCTTAAATAGTGGGGTTACATTTGCTACCTTCCAATCCACGGGAACCGTTCTTGAATCTATGGAATTTTGGAAAATGACAACCAATGCATCCACTATCTCTATAACCAACTCTTTCAAACCCCTAGGATGTAGGCCATCAGGTCCAAGGGATTTATTGGCTTTCAGTCCCATTAATTTCTCCAGCACTACTTTTTTACTTAAACTAATAACTTTCAGTTCCTCATTCTCAGACCTTTGGTTCTCCACTATTTCCGGGAAGTTTTTTACGTCTTCTTCCATGAAGACAGACACAAAGTATTTGTTTAATTTCTCGGCCATTTCCTTATTCCCCAATATAATTTCTCCTGTCTCAGCCTGTAAGGGACCCACATTTACTTTCGCTAATCTTTTCATTTTTACATACCTATAGAAGCTTTTACAGTCTGTTTTTATGTCTCTTGCTAGTTTACTCTCATATTCTATTTTCCCTTTCTTTATCAATTTCTTGGTCCTCCTTTGCTGAATTCTAAAATCCTCCCAATCCTCAGGCTTACTATTCTTCTTGGCAGCATTATAAGCCTCTTCCTTTGATCTAATACTATCTTTAACTTCTCTTGTTAGCCACGGTTGGACCACTTTTCCTGTGGGGTTTTTGTGCCTAAAGGAATGTATATTTGTTGTAAATCATGTATTAATTCTTTAAATGCTAGCCATTGCTCGTCCACTATCATACCTTTTAATGTAGTTTCCCAATCTACCTTAGCCAACTCGTCCCTCATACCTACGTAGTTTGCTTTGTTTAGATTTAAGACCCTAGTTTTGGATTCAACAAAGTCACTTTCAAACTCAATATAAAATTCTATCATATTATGGTCACTCTTCCTAAAGGCCCCTTTACTACAAGGTTATTAATTAACCCTTTCTCGTTGCACAATACTAGACCTAAAATAGCCTGTTCCCCAGTTGGTTCCTCAATATACTGGTCTAGAAAACGATCTTGCATACATTCCATGAATTCATCCTCCACACTATTACTGCTTCTCTCTGAGGGATGCTGATTGATCCCAGTGGTTGGGGAAGGGGTGTGTTATTGCTGAGCAGCACGGGTTATATTGGACAATATTCACAAGATGTTCCCTTCATCAAAATGTGTTCCACAAACCGTTTCCATTTATTCACAAGTGCTGCAGATAAGGATCCAAATCAGGTCAAATTTGGTTTGTCCAGACTATATGTAGATTAAAGTCCCCCATGATTGCTGTATTACCCTTGTTACATGCTTGGGAGATACACAGGAGGGCAGAGTGGGGATGGGGAAATGTAGAGGAGGGCAGTGTGGGGAGAAGGGAGCTACACAGGAGGGCAGAGCGGAGGAGCAGGTGTGGGGAGATGTAGAGGAGGGCAGTTTGGGGGAGGGGAGATACACTGGAGGGCAAAGTGGGGGAGCGGGGGAGAAGGGGAGATGTACTGGAGGCGAAAGCTGGAGAGTATAGCATTGGCTGGGTATGTAGGGCTGCAGGAGGTTGTCGAGGTCTGGTTGGATATGTCTGTGAGAGATTTGTAAGTGAGGATAGGGATGATGAAATGGCAGAGCAGCTTCTCTCTGAGGGATGCCGATTGATCCCAGTGGTTGGGGAGGGGGTGTGTTATTGTTGAGCAACACGGGTTATAGTGGACAATATTCACAAGATGTTCCCTTCATCAAAATGTGTTCCGCAAACCATTTCCATTTGTTCACAAGTGCTGCAGATAAGGATCCAAATCAGGTCAAAACAGCTCAGCACATCATCAGAATCTGCTCTTGTGATATAATTGGAGGCGATTTAACTCCAGAAACTGGTATATCCAATAATAATACAAAATAGTACAACAGACTTTAAAGATTTGCCAAATATATATTCCAGTGAAGGTGACGCTTTCCTTGGCTCTCCCGGTTGCATTAGCAACTTTTAAAAGTGTTTCGCTTCTGAATGCTCTCAATGGTTCATTTGGCAAATGTGTTGTCCACAAACAAGCTGAGCCAAACAGACCAGAAGATGCCGAGTTAGACTGATCAGTGCCAGGTTAGTTGATCCCAGAAGAGAAGCACCAAGGTCATTTGACTTCAGCACACCTGAGTTAGAGAGAGGGGAATTTAGCCAGGGTTCCTGCTCCTGATCACTGCCCAGTGTCCCCTGGGTTAGAGAGAGGGGGAAATCAGCCAGGGTTACTGCTCCTGATCACTGCCCAGTGACCCCTGGGTTAGAGAGAGCGGAAATCAGCCAGGGTTCCTGCTCCTGATCACTGTCCAGTGACTCCTGGGTTAGAGAGAGAGAGGAAATCAGCCAGTGTACCTGCTCCTGATCACTGTCCAGTGACTTCTGGGTTAGAGAGAGGGGAGATCAGCCAGGGTTCCCACTCCTGATCACTGCCCAGCAACCCCTGGGTTAGAGAGAGGGGAAATCAGCCAGTGTTCCTGCTCCTGATCACGGTTAAGTGACCTCTGGGTTAGAGAGAGGGGGAAATCAGCCAGGGATCCTACTACTGATCACTGTCCAGTGACCCCTGGGTTAGAGAGAGGGGGAAATCAGCCAGGGTTCCTGCTCATGATCACTGTCCAGTGATTCCTGGGTTAGAGAGAGAGGGGAAATCCACCAGGGTTCCTGCTCCTGATCACTGTCCAGTGACCTCTGGGTTAGAGAGAGGGGAGATCAGCCAGGGTTCCTGCTTCTGCCCAGTGATTCCTGGGTTAGAGAGAGGGGAGATCAGCCAGGGTTCCTGCTCCTGCCCAGTGATTCCTGGGTTAGAGAGAGGGGAGATCAGCCAGTGTTCCTACTCCTGATCACGGGTAAGTGACCTCTGGGTTAGAGAGAGGGGAGATCAGCCAGGGTTCTTGCTCCTGCCCAGTGACCCCTGGGTTAGAGAGAAGGGAAATCAGCCAGGGTTCCTACTCCTGATCACTGTCCAGTGATTCCTGGGTTAGAGAGAGGGGAAATCTGCCAGGGTTCCTGCTCCTGATCACTGTCCAGTGACCTCTGGTTTAGAGAGAGGGGCTATCAGCCAGTGTTCCTGCTCCTGATCACTGTCCAGTGATTCCTGGGTTAGAGAGAGGGGAAATCTGCCAGGGTTCCTGCTCCTGATCACTGTCCAGTGACCTCTGGTTTAGAGAGAGGGGCTATCAGCTAGTGTTCCTGCTCCTGATCACTGTCCAGTGATTCCTGGGTTAGAGAGAGGGGAAATCTGCCAGGGTTCCTGCTCCTGATCACTGTCCAGTGACCCCTGGTTTAGAGAGAGGGCAAATCAGCCAGTGTTCCTGCTCCTGATCACTGTCCAGTGATTCCTGGGTTAGAGATAAAGGGGCAATCAGCCAGTGTTCCTGCTCCTGATCACTGTCCAGTGATTCCTGGGTTAGAGATAAAGGGGAAATCTGCCAGTGTTCCTGTTCCTGATCACTGTCCAGTGACCCCTGGTTTAGAGAGAGGGCAAATCAGCCAGTGTTCCTGCTCCTGATCACTGTCCAGTGATTCCTGGGTTAGAGATAAAGGGGCAATCAGCCAGTGTTCCTGCTCCTGATCACTGTCCAGTGATTCCTGGGTTAGAGATAAAGGGGCAATCAGCCAGTGTTCCTGCTCCTGATCACTGTCCAGTGAACCCTGGGTTAGAGAGAGGGGAGATCAGCCAGTGTTCTTGCTCCTGCCCAGTGACCCCTGGGTTAGAGAGAGGGGAGATCAGCCAGGGTTCCTGCTCCTGATCACTGTCCAGTGACCCCAGCTGGGAAGTGCCCGAGTGGACATGAGTTGACAACATGGTTGGGCTTGACACGGATTTCCCTCCGGTCGAATTGCCCGCTGTTCCTCACAGTCCAGACTCACACAGGAAGAATGGCCAGGTTGGAAAAGGTAGCAGAAGGTAACAATCCTCCTGTGGACCGAAACCCCAGGAACAGTCAAAACCATCGAGAGTAAACTGGAAGGACAAAGAACAGCTGCCTCTCGGCAATTGTAACAGGAATGGTGGTTGTGAATCAGTCATTTTATTAATGATCTGCTACCTCTTCACTGAGAAATAGGATCCTTGGAAGCTTTGGACACTGAGCATGATCCCGCTCAATGCCGGCCCCTCTCTGCTCAATGCCGGCCCCTCTCTGCTCAATGCCAGGCCCCTCTCTGCTCAATGCCGGCCCCTCTCTGCTCAATGCCAGGCCCCTCTCTGCTAAATGCCAGGCCCCTCTCTGCTCAATGCCGGGCCCCTCTCTGCTCAATGCCGGGCCCCTCTCTGCTCAATGCCGGCCCCTCTCTGCTCAATGCCGGGCCCCCCGGTCAATGCCAGGCCCCCCGGGCAATGCCAGGCACCCCGGTCAATGCCAGGCCCCCCGGTCAATGCCAGGCCCCCTGGTCAATGCCAGGCCCCTCGGTCAATGTCGGGCCCCTCCCGGTCAATGCCAGGCCCCCCAGTCAATGCCAGGCCCCCCCGGTCAATGCCAGGCCCCCCGGTCAATGCCGGCCCCTCTCTGCTCAATGCCGGGCCCCCCGGTCAATGCCAGGCCCCCCGGTCAATGCCAGGCCCTCCCGGTCAATGCCAGGCTCCCCGGTCAATGCCGGCCCCTCTCTGCTCAATGCCGGGCCCCCGGTCAATGCCAGGCCCCCCGGTCAATGCCAGGCCCCTCGGACAATTGCGGGCCCCTCCCGGTCAATGCCAGGCCCCCCGGTCAATGCCAGGCCTCCCGGTCAATGCCAGGCCCCCCCGGTCAATGCCAGGCCCCCCCTGGTCAATGCCAAGCTCCCCGGTCAATGCCAGGCTCCTCTCTGCTCATATAACTCAGCCCCCTGCCCACCCAAAAGAAGGGAAGAGGGGCTTATTGAAAGAAGCAACCAATACACAACAACCTGGCATCCTCTGATGGTTCAGTGTGTTTAACTAGCCAATGGTGGAGTACACAGGCCAGAAGGGACCCAGAATCGATCCCCAGTTTTAGCAGAGTTCCTATTTTCAGTTTGAACAAGCTGGGGGGCGACCTGATAGAGGTCTTTAAAATTATGAAATGGTTCGATAGGGTAGACGTAGAGAAGATGTTTCCACTTGTGGGGGGAATCTAGAACTAGAGGCCATAAATATAAAATAGTCACTAATATTTTTTTAAAATTCGTTCCTGGGATGTGGGCATCGCTGGCAAGGCCAGCATTTATTGCTCAAATCCAACAGGGAATTCAGAAGAAACTTCTTTACCCAGAGAGTGGTTAGAATGTTGAACTCGCTACTGCAGGGAGTGGTTGAGGCGAATAGCGTAGATGCTTTCAAAAGGAAACTAGACAAGAAAAGGCAAAAGAAAGATATGCTGAAAGGCTGAGATGAGGCGGATGGAGTGGGAGGAGACTGGTGTGGAGAATAAACACCAGCACAGACTGGTTGGGCCGAATGGCCTGTTTCTGTGTTGTAAAATTCTATGTAACTTGGTTAAGTACTGTGGAATGGTCGGTGTCTGTGGAACTACATGGTGAGCAGGCGATGGGTTCAGGAGGGGAGGGGCTGGGACAGAATTAACAGAGAAAGTTGGTGAGAAAAATAACTGAAGCCTGTAGTGATCTCCTGCAGCTGCAGCCAAACCAAACTGAACAGCCCATAAAAGACAACGAGAGTTTAAAACCCTCACTCCATCGGGATTAGGGCACTTAGTGTCCATCAAACCGCCCTTTCCCCAGAAAATTATTCTGACTGGCAAAGCATGAGTGCAGAACCCTGTTGAGCCCCCAAAGGGAGGGTATTTCTGTCCATGCTGTTCTCATCTGAACGCACTGGCACTAAATTGCTCTGTGTGTTTCTTTCACGCGAACATTAACCCACCGTGGCAAACAAAGATACAGAGGAATGTAGTGCAGTGTTGGAAAATATACCCTGAACTCTCCAGGCCAGTCTGGGTTCAAGCCGTGAGGGTGGCAGGGGTGGAGTGGGAGGCAGAATACTGCGTGAGTTTAAAACATGTCTTATTAATATAAGTTTTAAAAAAATAACTAAGTACAGGCTATACTGTTACCATAGAATCATAGAATAGTACAGCACAGAAGGAGGCCATTTGGCCCATCGAGTCTGCACCGGAGTGACTTATTGAGAAAGCCCTTTTGTTTATTGGGAAACCGAGGTGAAGATTTAAAAGAGTTGGAGAGAGAAGGTCTATCTGGAAACCGGTTCAGTTTAACAAGTATCTGAGGAAGGATGGCTGAGTTCTAGAGGTCCCGGGATAGATTGAATTACAGGAGGAGACAGATTGATAAGTCTGGATTTAAACACGGAGCAAGAAGAATGAGTAGGAACAGGGAGATTGCAGCTTCGAAAGAGTAAGAAGGAAGTTCAGAGGAATAATGACTAAAGGAGTTTTGATAAAATGGAGAGAGACAATACAGGTTGTAATGGAGGGTGAAGGGATGGAAAAGCAGCGGAGGGTATGTGTCGTGAGAGCACAGACACCTGGCCCTGTCGCGGACCCTTGCTGGACTCGCCAGGGCGGAGGTGATGTGTGACTGCAAAAATAGTTGTGTATCTATCTGCCTACCATCTACTCCTCTTAATTCAAAGCACCAAGTCCTGTTCATGGATCACCCCCTGTGCTCACTGGCCTGCATTGGCTCCTGGTCCGGCAATGCCTCGATTTAAAAATTCTCATCCTTGTGTTCAAATCCCTCCATGGCCTCTCCCTATCTCTGCAACCACCTCCAGCCCTACAACCCTCTGAGATTTCTGGACTCCTCCAATTCTGGCCTTTTGCGCATCCCCGATTTTAATCGCTCCACCATTGGCGGCCGTGCCTTCAGCTGTCTGGGTCCTAAGCTCTGGAATTCTATCCTTAAACCTCTTTGCCTCTCTACCTCTCTTTCCTCCTTTAAGACGCTCCTTAAAACCTACCTCTTTGACCAAGCTTTTGGTCGCCTGACCTAATGTCTCCTCATGTGGCTCGGTGTCAAATTCTGGTAATGTTCCATTGAAGCGCCTTGGGATGTTTTACCACGTTAAAGGCACTATGTAAATGCAAGTTGTTAATTTAAACTATCATTAATTTGAATTGAAATGTGACCAAGAAATGCTCTCGTGCTATTTTATTAATATTGCTTCATTCGATTCATTGGATAATTCAACTATTTTTTGAGCAAAAAATGACTTTGACTTAACATAAGTAGACCGTATCTATATCTATCTTTCTGGGACCAATCCCAATGCTGACAGCCTAACTCACATTCTACAACCCCAGCATTGGCCTTCCCACTCCCTCCCAGCACAGGCCTCAGCCTCTCCGTTGTTCCTGCCACCACATCCCTGGCCTCCTAGCCCACCCTCAGCACTGCCTGTCCCACGATCTGAGTCGCCTGGCTCCTTCCTCGCCTAGTTTAATCTGGCAGTCGCAGGCCTATGGTATGAGGTCGAGCCTGCTCTGCTCCATCATGCCAAGCTTCTTGGCTTTTATTTTATTCGTTTATGGGATGTGGGCATCGCTGGCAAGGCCAGCATTTATTGCCCATCCCTACTAGCTCTTGAGAAGGTGGTGGTGAGCCGCCTTCTTGAACCGTTGCAGTCCATGTGGTGAAGGTACTCCCACAGTGCTGTTAGGGAGGGAGTTTCAGGATTTTGACCCAGCGACGATGAAGGATCGGCGATATACTTCTAAGTCAGGATGGTGTGTGACTTGGAGGGGAATTTGGAGGTGGTGGTGTTCCCATGCACCTGCTGCCCTTGTCCTTCTAAGTGGAAGAGGTCGCTGGTTTGAGAGTTGCTGCTGAAGAAGCCTTGGTGAGTTGCTGCAGTGCATCTTGTAGGTGGTACACACTGCAGCCACGGTACACCAGGTGGTGGAGGGAGTGGATGTTTAAGGTGGTGGATGGGGTGCCAATTAAGCGGGTTGCTTTGTCCTGGATGGTGTCGAGCTTCTTGAGTGTTGTTGGAGCTGCACTCATCCAGGCAAGTAGAGAGTATTCCATCACACTCCTTACTTCTGCCTTGTAGATGGTAGAAAGGCTTTGGGGAGTCAGGAGGTGAGACACTCGCTGCAACATACCCAGCCTCTGACCTGCTCTTGTTGCCACTGTATTTATGTGGCTGGTCCAGTTAAGTTTCTGGTCGATGGTGACCCCCAGGATGTTGATGGTGGGGGATTTGGCGATGGGAATGCCATTGAATGTCAAGGGGCAGTAGTTAGAAGCTCGCTTGTTGGAGATAGTCATTGCCTGGCACTTCTGTGACGCGAATGTTACTTGCCACTTATCAGCCCAAGCCTGAATATCGTCTGGGTCTTGTTGCTTGTGGGCATGGACTGCTGCATTATCTGAGGAATTGCAAATGGAACTGAACACTGTGCAGTCATCAGCGAACATCCCCACTTCTGACCTTATGATGGAGGGAAGGTCAACATTTATCCCTCAGCCAACATCACTAAATAGATTATCTGGTCATTATCACATTGCTGTTTGTGGGAGCTTGCTGTGTGCCAATTGGCCGCTGCGTTTCCTACATTACAACAGTGACTACACTTTAAAAGTATTTCATTGACTGTAAAGCACTTTGGGACATCCTGAGGTCATGAAAGGCACTGTAGAAATGTGAGCCTTTCTTTCTTTTTTCAATGACCTGACAATCTGTTTTTAGTGATGTTGGTTGAGGGATAAATATTGGCCCCAGGACATCTTGAGAGGCCGTCAGGATCCTCTTTGTCTTTGATTGTGTGACACCTTCTCTTTTAAGAAGAAAGCAGATTGTGTCAGGACACTCCTCACGTCGGAGGGAATCCAACCCAGGTGTGAGTGAGCATTCCGTAATGGGGGTGCGAACAGGTCACGTGCGTCACGGCATGTGGGTGCAGTGGAGGGAAGTGTCTCGAGGTCCCTCATTGATATTTCATGGAAATAGTAGATGGTGTTCAACAGAGGGAAGAAAGGTGGTGGAATGGTGAAAAGGTGCTGCGAACATTGCATTCTTACAATGGCTAATTCGGAGAGAAAATTGAGAGGTCGCACAACACCAGGTTATAGTCCAACAGTTTTATTTGAAATCACAAGCTTTCGGAGCTATCGATTGCT
This sequence comes from Squalus acanthias, assembly GCA_030390025.1. Classification (NCBI taxonomy): domain Eukaryota; kingdom Metazoa; phylum Chordata; class Chondrichthyes; order Squaliformes; family Squalidae; genus Squalus; species Squalus acanthias. Next base: position 32,354,653 of record CM059441.1, read on the forward strand.
CCTTCCTCAGGTGAAGTAAATTGGATACAGAATCGCCAGAGCATATATAGATAGAAAACAAAGCATGAAACTGATAGCCAAGTTCCGCACTCATGAAGACGGTCTCAATCGGGATCTTGGGTTTATGTCACGATACATGACGTGATCCGGACTCGAGTCGTCGTTAGCTTGTTCACAGATGTGATTCCCAGTAAAAAAGTAAAAATTTTCCCAGTAAAAAAGTAAAAATTTTTTTAAGCTTTTCGTTTTACATACAGACGGCAGCTTTTGACACGTTAGAACCCCTGCGACTACACCTCATTGTCTCAGTTGTATCTTGCTATGTCTTTTGATGTGGTACCTTCCTGGCTGACTTAATTAACTTTATCACACCTCGGCAGATAGTCAGGATGATTTAATTTATTGGTCTGCAATTGTAAAGTACACATGCTTTATTTTCTATCTATATATGCTCTGGCGATTCTGTATCCAATTTACTTCACCTGAGGAAGGAGCAATCGATAGCTCCGAAAGCTTGTGATTTCAAATAAAACTGTTGGACTATAACCTGGTGTTGTGCGACCTCTCAATTTTGTCCACCCCAGTCCAACACCGGCATCTCCGCATCATAATTCGGAGAGGTCATTGACTTACTCTGGCCTTGAGTACTCATGCAGGTTTGGTAGAGGTTGCACTCACTGCCCAAGGCTGTGTCAGCAACATCCCTTTGGTTGGTTTCCTTTCCAAATATCTGTTGTCTCTGTTGCCTTAATTTGGACAATCAAACCGCTACAGATGAGTCAGAAAACATGGGGGCTCTGGGCCTGGGTACATCCATCTCAGCCTCACTAACTTCTTCACCTCAGAACTCCTATTTGCTGCAGCTAATAACTGCCTTGCTCCTCCCCCGAGAGGCAAGCTCTCAATATTGGGCTGGGAGCCTGCCCTCAATATTAAAATTAAACTGACCCAGGAAGATGCAAGAGAGTGAGAGCAGGAGAGCGGTCCTGATGTAGGTCCAGCAATAAACTGGAGGAAAATCCAGCCCTTCCTCTTCAGGCTAACAAAGAAAGGTCACTTGGGTAAGAGAACATAAGAACATAAATAGGAGCAGGAGTAGGCCCTTCGGCCCTTCGAGCCTGCTCCGCCATTCAGTGAGATCATGGCTGATCTTCTGCCTCAACTCCATTCACCAAAAAAGAGCGCAGTTGTACCTCGACACGAGTCCACCTTTAGAAAAGGAGGGGACAAAGCTGGGGGGAAAGGTGAGCTTTCGAACAGTGATACTTTACAGAATCAGTGGGAATTACACTGAGATTAGAAACAAATGCATTAGTAGCCGTCAGAAATTCCTGTGTTTGCTATTTAACAAAACTGTTACAAGTGGGTTAACACCTCTGTGTTCTACAAAACAACAGTGAAAGCTCTGACGAAAGGTCATCGAGCGGAAACCTTAACTCTGTTTCTCTCTCCACAGATGCTGCTGAGTGTTTGCTGCATTTTCTGTTTTTATTTCAGATTTCCAGCATCGGCCGTTTTGCAAAAGCTTTTCATTTCTTGTGACCCCTTTAAGGGCGTATTGAGGCCAAGATAAGGCACTGTATAAATGCAAGGTCTTTCTTACACTGGCTGCTCGAGGAACTTTGTACAAACATCCAGTACTAACACTGCATACGTCAAACTACAAGAATCTGAGGCCTAGTTTGTATCCAAAATATGTGCAAGGTTGAGGAAGTTTGCTAAATTAGGCACTTTTACACTTTGGGAAATAATGTTTGAAGTTGCTCAATCAAATAGTTAACAGTTGGAGTCTCTTCCAGCAAATAACATCAGCGAGGAAACATAAACTGAAACCTGTTGCTGGGTCTGTGGTTAATCTTAACCCAATGAACTCAAAGACCGAAGGAACATCATGAATTGGCTTCTCTTACAGTACATAGCTGGACTGGATGTAATTACAATCAGGCACATTGAACACTGCAGCTCACGGCTTTAGCACATGTGGACTGTATGTCTTGTTAGAACACGAGCTATTAAGGAACGAGAGAAGGTCAATCGGCCTATCAAGATCATGCCCTTTTTCATAGATCGAAACCAAATCCCCATGGACCCACTTTCTCTCAATCTGTTCTCATTATCTGAGGAGTTGTGAATGGCACTGAACATCCCCATTTCTGAACTTATGTTGGAGGGTTGGTCATTGATGAAGCAGCTGAAGATGGTTAGGTCTAGGACACTGCCCTGAGGAACTCCAGCAGCAATGTCCTGGGGCTGTGCTGATTAACATTCTATCACCACAACCATCTTCCTTTGTGCTAGGTATGACTCCAGCCAGTGGAAAGTTTTCCCCCCGATTCCCATTGACTTCAGTTTTACTAGGGCTCCTTGATGCTACACTCGGTCAAAAGCTGCCTTGATGTCAAGGGCAGTCACTCTCACCTCACCTCGGGAATTCAGCTCCTTTGTCCATGTTTGGACCAATGCTGTAATGAGGTCGGGAGCCGAGTGGTCTTGGCGGAACCCAAACTGGGCATCAGTGAGCAGGTTATTGGTGAGTAAGTGCCACTTGATTGCATTGTTAATGACACCTTCCATCACTTTGCTGATGACTGAGAGTAGACTGATGGGGCGGTAATTGGCCGGATTGGATTTGTCCTGCTTTTTGTGGACAGGACATACCTGGGCAGTTTTCCACATTGTTGGATAGTTGCCAGTGTTGTAGTTGTACTGGAACAGCTTGGCTCGAGGCGTGGCTAATTCTGGAGCACAAGTCAACAGCACGATAGCCGGGATGTTGTCGGGGCCCATAGCCTTTGCTGTATCTAATGCACTGAGCCGTTTCTTGATATCACGCGGAGTGAATCAAATTGGCTGAAGATTGGCTTCTGTGATGGTGGGGACCTCAGGAGAAGGCCGATATGGATCATCCACTCGGTACTTCTGGCTGAAGTTGGTTGCAAACGCTTCAGCCTTGTCTTTTGCACTCCTGTGCTGGGCTCCACCATCATTGAGGATGGGGATATTCATGGAGCCTCCTCCTCCTGTTAGTTGGTTAATGGTCCACCACCATTCATGACTGGATGTGGTAGGACTGCAGAGCTTTGATCTGACATCTACACACTTGCCGGGGGAGTCATTGGATAATGGTCAGGGGTGAGAGTTCAGGCTAATTTATCATCTCCCTAGGGGTGCTCAGGCTAGTTGTACACCCCTTAAATATACCCTAGTTAATGTCAGTTAACTCGAACTTGGACAATTTCTAGTCATATGGTTTGATGCTACTCCAGACGCTGCCTTTACCCCTTTAAAGAAGCTGGCAATATACATTTCAAACAGTGGCACAGTTTATAGCAATGACCTAATTGTTTCTCATCTGAATGGAAGACTTCTTATTTTTTTGATGGTAAAGTGTGAGACTAGTTCCACTAGTAAAACACTAGTTCGGCCCCAGCTGGAGTATTGTGTCCAAATCTAGGCACCACACATTAGGAAGGACGTGAAGGCTTTGCAGAGGGCACAGAAGAGATTTACTGGAATGGTTCCAGAGATGAGGGAATACAGTTACGTGGATAAACTAGAGAAGCTGGTGTTGTTCTCCTTAGAGCAGAGAAGGCTAAGAGGAGATTTGATAGAGGTGTTCAAAATCATGAAGGGTTTAGATCGAGTAAATAAAGAGAAACTGTTTCCAATGGCTGCAGGCTCCATAACCAGAGGGCACAGATTTAAGGTGATTGGCAAAGGAACCAGAGGCAACATGAGGAAAAGCTTTTTTATGCAAAGAGTGGTTAGGATTTGGAATGTACTGTCTGATAGGGCGGTGGATACACATTCAATAGTAGCCTTCAAAAGGGAATTGGATAAATACTTGAAGGAGAAAAAATTGCAGGGATTTGGGGAAAGAGCCGGGGAGTGGGACTAACTGGATTGTTCTTCAAAAGAGCCGGCGCAGACTCGATGGGCCGAATGGCCTCCTTCTGTGCTATGCTATTCTATGCCCTCGATGCCAGAGAGGGTCTGTGCCAGCTGACAAAACAAGTGTTTATCAACTAATGAGGGAGCTGCACACCATTTGTGTGAATGTTATGCCCATCTGAAATAAACAATGGGCCGTATTTTGCGGCCCCTACTGGTGCGTACACGCCTCGTACACACCTGTAGGGGCCGCGCAAGTTCCGGGTTTTCGCGCGTGAAGCGCATGCGCAAAAACCCAGAACATGTGATCTGTCAACGAATCCCCGGGAAAAGGGCATCTGCGGGCGGAGAGTTCTGCCCAGCGAATGCCCGTGAAATTCTTATGCCTGGTAAAAGCGTAAGGCCTGCTTTTAAGAGTTTAAAAAAACATGAAAATACATTTTTATCATTCATTGAAACATTAAAAAACCTGTGCAAAAGGTAAGGTTATTTTTAGCCCCTTTAAAACATTTTAAAACATTTTTTTTTAAATACATTTTAGTTTTAAATATTTAATTAAATGGCATTTTGATTAATTTTAAATATGTAATTTTTTTTATTTATTTGCTGTGTAGATGTATTTTTTGGGGGTATTCTCATTCATGCTTATGGGGTTTCCGTACATATGAAATCCCCATAAGCAGCAATGGGGATTCCCTTCTTTTATTGGTTGAGCCGGCCCACGTGATCCCAGTGGCGAACCGCCTGCGCCCCTGGGCTATGTGGGTCTCTACCCGCGGGTACTCGGAGAGGCCCAGGATCGCGAGTCTCTGTACCTCCCGGTCCACCAGGTACGCCGGCATTTTATTTACGGATCGGAGGCATTTCCCCGCAGGAAGCTTCCGACCACAAATTCAGGGCCAATGTATTAATTGTATCTCAACATCCAGCAATTAACAGAGCTGCACTCCCCTGGCTCCCGGCTCCTCTGGGGTCACAGCTCCTCTGGGGTCACAACTCCTCTGGAGAATGAGCTTCTCTGGGGTCACAGCTAATCTGGAGAATGAGCTCCTCTGGAGAATGAGCTCCTCTGGGGTCACAGCTCCTCTGGAGAATGAGCTCCTCTGGGGTCACAGCTCCTCTGGGGTCACAGGTCCTCTGGAGAATGAGCTCCTCTGGGGTCACAGCTCCTCTGGAGAATGAGCTCCTCTGGGGTCACAGCTCCTCTGGAGAATGAGCTCCTCTGGGGTCACGGCTCCTCTGGGGTCACAGGTCCTCTGGAGAATGAGCTCCTCTGGGGTCACAGCTCCTCTGGAGAATGAGCTCCTCTGGGGTCACAGCTCCTCTGGAGAATGAGCTCCTCTGGGGTCTCACCAGCAATTAACAGAGCTGCACTCCTCTGGTTACATCGATTATACCTTTACTTCCCTCAGTAACCTGGGATGCATCCAATCCGGACTGGGTGACATTTCTACTTTGAGAACTGCCAAACTTTTAAGTACTTCCTCTTTATCTATTTTTATCCTATCCAATATCGCTACTGCCACCTCCTTTACTGTTACATTGGCAGCATCCTCTTCTCTAGTGAAGACAGATGCACAATGCTCATTTAGTACCTCAGCCATGCCCTCTGCCTCCACAAGATCATCTCGTTTTTGGTCCCTAATCGACCCCATCCTTCCTTTGACCACACTTTTACTATTTATGTGTTTATAAAAGACTTTTATGCTACCACTAATCTATTCTCATACTTTCACTCTGCCCCTCTTATTCCCTTTTATAGATCTTTCTATATTCAGCTTGGTTCTCTACTGTATTATGAACCTTGCATTTGTCATGTGAGCCATGTGGTGTCGGATGGGAGTGAATCATTCCCTTTAACATGGTGTGTGATTGTCTGTCTGTGTATGGGAACTGCTGGCCTTTACCTGGTGTTCCTGCATTTTCAATGTAGACAAGCATCATCTATACCTTGTGAAATCATTATTGTTACACAGGCCCTTGCTTATAATCCAGCTTTTTTACCTATGTGTCTGTGTGTGCGTGTGTCTGTGTGTGCGTGTGTGTCTGTGTGTGCGTGTGTCTGTGTGTGCGTGTGTGTCTGTGTGCGCGTGTCTGTGTGCGCATGTCTGTGCGTACGTGTGTGTCTGTGAGTGTGTGAGCGCGTGTGTCTGTGCGTGCATGTGTGTCTGTGTGTGAGTGTGTCTGTGTCTGCGTGTGTGCATGTGTTTGTGTGTGCGTGTATCTGTGCGTGCGTGTGTCTGTGTGCGCGTGTCTGTGTGCGCGTGTGTCTGTGTGCGCGTGAGTCTGTGTGCATGTGTGTCTGTGTGCGAATGTCTGTGCGTACATGTATGTCTGTGTGTGAGTGTGTGTGTGCGTGTGTGTCTGTGCGTGCGTGTGTGTCTGTGTGTGAGTGTGTCTGTGTCTGCGTGTGTGTCTGTGTGTGCGTGTGTGTCTGTGCGTGCGTGTGTGTCTGTGCGTGCATGTGTGTCTGTGTGTGTGTGTGTCTCTGAGTATGTGTCTGTGTGTGTGTGTGGGTAGGTTGAACAGTGCAGAGTGTGTGAATAGAATCACAGAACGGTAACAGCACAGAAGGAGGCCATTCAGCCCGTCGAGCCCGTGCCGGCTCTCTGCAAGAGCACTTCAGCTAGTCCCACTCCCCCGCCCTTTCCCCGTACATATAGTGAGTGATGTGCACAGCAATAATTTTCACCAGTTTATAATAGAAAAATGTAATTTGACATTTAAAAATTATTTGATTGATACGAATGGTTGTTTGTGAGTCATTGCTGACCCTTGACCCTGGGATTATTGATGGAATCTCAGCATTCTCAAGCAATTCAGACCAGCTCGTTGTCTTCGCTTCACATCGGTCACTGGGAGAACCTAACTGGCCCTGGGCTGCGAGCTCTGCTGCATTCCCCGACCGACGGAGCCAAACCTGTCAATCAGACCGGCTTCTGGGCAGGGAAAATAAACACGCACTCCATGGAGTTAAAATGTTCAGGGAAACCTGGACCCCAACCAAAAATCCTCCCCCCGCTTGGAAATCCCGCCCAGTAGATATCAGGGCCATTATCTCGGTTTCTCCAATATTCAAAGTATCCCTTCACTGTGTTTTAAGACTCATTACCTCATCTCCGAGTTAGCTGATCTGAGGCGGGTGAAGCACAATTGCCCGAATACCCCTGTGTTGGGGAAAAGAAAGTTAAATGAGGTAGTGTTCTCCCTCCGATTGCGCAGGGTCCAGTGGTCTGGTGAGACTCAGCACTGGGCTCAGGCAGGAAGGAGAGTCACAGGGCGGAGGTTTCAGATGTAACACTGTCCCTCCTGGAACTCATTCACACAATTCCTTGACTTGTAGATCCCCCAATCGAGTGGCTTTGCCTGGGGAGGTAGGTGACTGAGTGCATGAGGGAAAGAACCCTGACCAACCTGGCCTGATCTCAGGGAGAGGGCCTCCTCGGGGAGATGCTTCACTGCCGCCCCTTTCTGTGTCTAAACTGCCTATTTCCACCTCCGTAACATCGCCTGTCTCAGCCTCTGCCTCAGCTAATCCGCTGCTGAAACCCTCATCCATGCCTTTGTTACCTCTAGACTTGACTATTCCACGCACTCCAGGCTGGCCTCCCACGTTCTACCCTATGTAAACTTGAAGTCATCCAAAACTCAGCTACCCGTGACCTAACTCGCACCAAGTCCCGTTCACCCATCACCGCTGTGCTCGCTGACCTACATTGGCTCCCGGTTAAGCAGCGCCTCGATTTCAAAATTCTCATCCTTGTTTTTAAATCCCTCCATGGCCTCACCCCTCTCTATCTCTGTAATCTTCTCCAGCCCCACAACCGCCACCCCCCCCCCGCCCCGAGATATCTGCACTCCTCTAATTCTGCCCTCTTGAGCATCCCTGATTATAATTGCTCAACCATTGGTGGCCGTGCCTTCTGCTGACTAAGCCCTAAGCTCTGGAATTCCCTGCCTAAACCTCTCTGCCTCGCTACCTCTCTTTCCTCCTTTAAGATGCTCCTTAAAACCTACCTCTTTGACCAAGCTTTTGGTCACCTGCCCTAATTTCTCCTTATGTGGCTCAGTGTCAAATTTTTTGTCTTATAATACGCCTGTGAAGCGCCTTGGGACGTTTTACTATGTTAAAAGCGCTATATAAATACAAGATGTTGTTGTTATTCACCATCACTGATCAAGTGGTGGAGGATGCCTCGCCAGTGCTGATTACTGACTCATGCTGTTGAATCGCAGTGTTGGTTCGGCAGGTCGAGGGAGCCAATCATGGAGCAAATGAAAAGTTCACCGGAGAGTGAGGAGAATCAAATCAATGAGAGTCCGGACTATTGACTGACGTCCATCTTGTTGAATATATTCAGCTTCGATGTTGGGAATCATCACTTTATTCCCACCTGAGAAGATAGTTTTAGTTAAACTTTATTTCAATATTGTGAGATAGTGACACACTGGCTCCGATTACCTAAAAATAACAATCACTTAGTCTGCAGCTTAAATACAGTAATACAACTTAAGAAGTTCGTATGAAGTTACATTTGCACAAAGCGATGCTGATGTCCTTCTTAAATGAACTCATCACATCAGCAAACCCAGCGCTACCTGTGGGAATGAGAATGGGTTTGGACAAACCCTGACGAGCTGGGCTCAAAAGTGTCAACTGAGCAATTTATTGTAACCGTTAGCTTTGCTCAATAAGGGTGTTTCCCAATTAAAGAGTGGCTACTAATGACACCAGCACGGGAGAGAGGGTATTAAAGGAGCGATAGCCTAAAACAGAGAAGGCATGATAGAAAGAATGCTAAAATGGCAGTGGATACAAAAGGTGGAGGATTTGAGAAATAACAGGGAGATGAGAAAGCAAGAAGTGGAGAGCGATTAAAATCGAGCAGGAGCAAGATGGTGAGGAGTTGGATACCGCCATGGGCAGGAGGGGAGAAACTCGAACTGAGGAGTAGGAGAGAGGCTGGGGTAAAGCGGGAGGGTTGGGCAGGTGGCACAGCTTGGATTTTAAACACTGAAGGAAGAAGGGGAGACTGAGGGGCGGGAGAGTTTCACTGCTTACACTTATCCAGAAAAGTTGTGGGAAACAGACCACTTGTGTTTCTGCTTTCATTTCCAGAGCTGTTTCCTAAAGATCCGTTCAATAACTAATGAGTCAGCTGCAGCTCAGTGGGTAGCACTCGCACTGTAAGGGTTCAAGTCCCACTCCAGGAAACATGTGATTGCACCAGAGAGGGTACAGAGGAGATTTACCAGGATGTTGCCAGGACTGGAGAATTTTAGCGACGAGGAAAAATTGGATAGGCCGGGTTTGTTTTCTTTGGAACAGAGGAGGTTGAGGGGAGACCTAAGAGGGGTGTATAAAATTATTAGGGGCCTAGATAGAGTGGCTAGGAAGGACCTATTTGCATTAGCAGAGAGGTCAATAACTAGGGGGCAGAGATTTAAAGTAATTGGTAGAAGGATTAGAGGGGAGTTGAGGAGAACTTTTTTCACCCAGGTTGGTGGGGCTCTGGACCTCACTGCCTGAAAGGGTGTCACCCGTGAGGGATTATGGAGTGTCCTCCTCAAATTCGGCTGCCCTCAAAAGTTTGTCACCATCCTCCGCCTGCTTCACGACGACATGCAAGCCGTGATCCTGACCAACAGTTCCACCACAGACCCAATTCACGTACGAACCGGGGTCAAGCAAGGCTGTGTCATCGCACCAACGCTCTTCTCGATCTTCCTTGCTGCAATGCTCCATCTCACCCTCAGTAAGCTGCCCGCTGGAGTGGAGCTAATTTACAGAACAAATGGACTCTACCCATTTCCTCCAAATTAAAGGTGTTGCTATGGGTACCCGCATGGGTCCTAGCTATGCCTGCCTTTTCGTGGGATATGTGGAACACTCTTTGTTCCAGTCCTACTCGGGTCCCCTCCCTCACCTCTTTTTCCAGTACATTGATGACTGTATCGGTGCCGTCTCCTGCTCTCGCCCTGAACTAGCACATTTCATTCACTATGCTTCCAATTTCCACCCTTCCCTCACCTTCACATGGTCCATCTCCGACTCTTCCCTTCCCTTCCTCGACTTCTCCATCTCCATCTCTGGGGATAGGTTATTGACTAACATTCACTACAAGCCCACTGACTCCCACAGCTACCTGGACTACACTTCCTCCCACCCCGCCTCCTGTAAGGACTCTATTCCATTCTCCCAGTTTCTCCGTCTCCGCCGCATCTGCTCTGATGATGCCACCTTCCATACCAGTGCTTCCGACATGTCTTCCTTTTTCCTCAACCGAGGATTCCCCTCTACCGTGGTCGACATGGCCCTCGACCGTGTCCGTTCTATCTCCCGCACTTCTGCCCTCACCCCTGCCCCTCCCTCCCGGAACCACGATAGGGTTCCCCTTGTCCTCACCTTTTACCCCACCAGCCTCCACATTCAACAGATCATCCTCCGCCATTTCCGCCACCTCCAGCGTGATCCCACCACCAAACACATCTTCCCCTCACCTCCCCTTTCAGCATTCCGCAGGGACCGCTCCCTCCGCGACACCCTAGTCCACTCCTCTACCACCCCCAGCACCCCTTCCCCTTCGCCCGGCACCTTCCCGTGCACGCGCAGGAGATGCTACACATGCCCTTACACCTCCCCTCTTCCCACTGTCCAGGGCCCCAAACACCCCTTCCAGGTGAAACAGCGATTTACTTGTACTTCCTGCAATTTAGTATACTGTATTCGCTGCTCACGATGTGGTCTCCTCTACATTGGGGAGACCAAACGCAGATTGGGTGACTGCTTTGCGGAACACCTCCGTTCAGTCCGTAAGGGGGACCCCGAGCTCCCGGTGGCCTGTCACTTTAATTCACCGCTTCACTCCCACTCTGACCTCACCGTCCTCGGCCTATTACACTGTTCCACGGAAGCGCAGCGTAAGCTCGAGGAACAGCACCTCATCTTTCGTTTAGGCACGCTACAGCCCTCTGGACTCAATATCGAGTTCAACAATTTTAGATCATAACCTCAGCTCCAATCACATTTATATTTTATTTTTTCCACCCTTTTATTTGCCCCCCCCCCACCTTTTTTTTCCTCCTAGAAGCTGGCAGCTGTCCTTCATTCTGCCAGTGGATTTCACACTTCTTTCAGCCTTAATCTGTCACATTTACACCACCTCTAGCCTTGCATATCTCTTAATGTCTCTTAATGTCTCTTCATCTCCCCCTTTGTTCTTTTATCCCCTCCCCCTTTTCCCAGCTTTACTCTGGCCTTAAATCTATTTGATTTCCGGCTCTTCACAGTTCTGATGAAAGGTCATCGACCTGAAACGTTGACTCTCTTTCTCTCTCCACGGATGCTGCCTGGCCTGCTGAGTTTTTCCAGCGTTTTCTGTTGTTATTTCAGATTTCCAGCATCCGCAGTATTTTGCTATCGGAAACTGTTCAACCTCTGTCGCCTCCAGTCCAGATCCAAGGTCGTCCCATCCTCTGTCGTCGAATTACAATATGCAGACGATGCTTGCGTCTGCGCTCACTCGGAGGTCGAACTCCAAACCATCGTCAACACCTTCACCGAAGCGTACGAGAGCATGGGCCTTACACTAAACATCCGTAAGAAAAAGGTCCTCTACCAACCTGCCCCCGCCACACAGTACTGCCCCCCTGATTATCAAAATCCACGACAAGGCCTTGGACAACGTGGACCACTTTCCATACCTCGGGAGCCTACTGTCAACAAGGGCAGACATCGACGACGAAGTCCAACACCGCCTTCAGTGTGCCAGTGCAGCCTTCGGTCGCCTGAGGAAGAGAGTGTTTGAAGACCAGGACCTCAAACCTGACACTAAGCTCATGGTCTACAGAGCAGCAGTGATGCCCGCCCTGCTGTATGCCTCAGAGACATGGACCATGTACAGCAGGCACCTCAAAGCACTGGAGAGGTACCACCAACGCTGCCTCCGCAAATTCATTGGCAGGATAGGCGCACCAACGTCAGTGTTCTCGCTCAGGCCAACATCCCCAGCATCGAAGCTTTGACCACGCTCAATCAGCTCCGATGGACGGGTCATATTGTCCGCATGCCCGATACGAGATTCCCAAAACAAGCGCTCTACTCGGAGCTCCGGCATGGCAGGAGAGCCCCAGGTGGGCAGAGGACATGCTTCAAGGACACCCTCAAAGCCTCCTTGAAAAGTGTAACATCCCCACCGACACCTGGGAATCCCTGGTCCAAGACCGCACAAAGCGGAGAAGAAGCATCCGGGAAGGTGCCAAACACCTCGAGTTTCTTCGCCGGGAGCAAGCGAAAGCCAAGCGCAAGCAGCGCAAGGAGCGCACGTCAACCCAAGCACCCCACCCACCCGCCCCTTCAACCACCGTCTGCCCCACCTATGATTCCAGAGACTTGAGCTCATAATCTAACCTGACACTCCGGTGCAGTACTGAGGGGGCGCTGCACTGTCGGAGGGGCAGTACTGAGGGAGCACTGCACTGTCGGAGGGGCAGTACTGAGGGAATGCTGCACTGTCGGAGGGGCAGTACTGAGGGAGTGCTGCACTGTCACAGGGGCAGTACTGAGGGCATGCTGCACTGTCGGAGGGGCAGTACTGAGGGAGCGCTGCACTTTCGGAGGGGCAATACTGAGGGAGCGCTGCACTGTCGGAGGGGCAGTACTGAGGGAGTGATGCACTGTCAGAGGGGCAGTACTGAGGGAGCGCTGCACTGTCGGAGGGGCAGTACTGACGGAGCGCTGCACTGTCGGAGGGGCAGTACTGAGGGAGCGCTGCACTGTCGGAGGGGCAGTACTGAGGGAGCGCTGCACTGTCGGAGGGGCAGTACTGAGGGAGCGCTGCACTTTCGGAGGGGCAGTACTGAGGGAGCGCTGCACTGTCGGAGGGGCAGTACTGAGGGAGTGATGCACTGTCGGAGGGGCAGTACTGAGGAAGCGCTGCACTGTTGGAGGGGCAGTCCTGAGGGAGCGCTGCACTGTCGGAGGGGCAGTACTGAGGAAGCGCTGCACTGTCGGAGGGGCGGTCTTTCAGTATGAAATGGAGGCCTCGTCCATCAGTTCTGGTAGATATTAAAGACTCCGCGGCAATATTCGAAGAACAGGGGAGATCTCCTGGTGACCAGGCAAACATTCCTCTCTCAAACTAAACAAACACGAACAGATTAATTGGTAATTCACCTCAATTGCTGTTGGTGGGACCTTGTTTTGAATGAATTGGCTGCTTTGTTTCTATAACAAAAGTGACTGCACTTGAAAAAGAAGGAAGTCTTTGGTTATCAGGCACTTTGGGATGTGCTGAGGGTGTGATCAGTGTTCTATATAAAAGCAACCTCGTCCTTCACTGCACGGAATAGAATTCTTCACCAACTGAACTCACAGGCAAGCTGGATACGCTCATTCTGGATGTTCTGTCTGATGGGATTATCATCTCCACAGCAGTGTTGCTATGGTGCTGTGAGATGTGTTGCTATGCCTGTTTACAGATGAGGATGCAGCAACAGAACCAGTGACAGCACAGCACGGGCACAGGTGTGACCTGTTTATCAAGTGATTTGCTGGTTAATTAATCCCAGACGTCTGCCAGATCCAGGAAATTTCGTGTCGCACTGGGCTGGGGTTCTGGAGAAGTATTACAGTCAAAAATCTATTCAGACAATGGATTGATTATTGTCACGTTCTTTAACCTTTCTTCATAAAATCCCATGTGTTGGGAATGAGAATTCATTTCCCCGTCGGCTTTCAAGAGTAACAATATGAGAGAGAGAAAAGAAAGAACAAACAGAAATTCACCACCTTATTCTGTAAAACTTGAAATCTCCTTGGCCTCTCCTTTTTCCCAATAAAAATAAGCCTTTTAAAGGGAATGTTCACGTCTGGACAGCAACAGAAGGAAGTTGATCAGAGAACAGGTTAAATCCCTCCTGTAAATTATAAAATAAAATCACCATGGAGAGAAGTCTGGAGGTGCAATGTCACACAGCCTGTTAATGACTTTAATGCTCTTGTATCCAACTCCAATTCAGAAGAAAAAACTTGCATTTCTGTAGCACCTGTTGCGACCTCAGGACGTCACAAGGCACTTCACAGCCAATGAAGTACTTTTTGAAGTGTAGCCACTGTTATAATGTAGGAAACACATGAGCCAATTTGCGCACAGCAAGATCCCACAAACAGTAAGTAGATAAAATGACCAGTTAATCTATTTTGTGATATTGGTTGAGGGATAAATATTGGCCAGGACACTGAGGAGAACGCCCCTGCTCTTCTTCGAATAGTGTCATGGGATCTTTTATGTCCACCTAAGAGGGCAGACGGGGCTTCGGTTTAACGTCTCATCTGAAAGACGGCACATCCGACAGTGCGGCGCTCCCTCAGTACTGCCCCTCTGACAGTGCAGCGCTCCCTCAATACTGCCCCTTCTACAGTGCAACGCTCATTCAGTGCTGCCCCTCCGACAGTGCAGCGCTCCCTCAGTACTGCCCCTCTGACAGTGCAGCGCTCCCTCAGTACTACCCCTCCGACAGTGCGGCGCTCCCTCAGTACTACCCCTCCGACAGTGCAGCGCTCCCTCAGTACTGCCCCTCTGACAGTGCAGCGCTCCCTCAGTACTACCCCTCCGACAGTGCAGCGCTCCCTCAGTACTGCCCCTCTGACAGTGCAGCGCTCCCTCAGTACTACCCCTCCGACAGTGCAGCGCTCCCTCAGTACTGCCCCCGCCACCAATGCAGCGCTCCCTCAGTACTGCCCCTTCTACAGTGCAACACTCCCTCATTACTGCCCCCGCCAACAATGCAGCGCTCCCTCAGTACTGCCCCTCCGACAGTGCAGCACTCCCTCAGTACTGCCCCTCCGACAGTGCAGTAGTCACTCAGTACTGCCCCTCTGACAGTGCAGCATGCCCTCAGTACTGCCCCTCCGACAGTGCAGCGCTCCCTCAGTACTGCCCCTCCGACAGTGCAGCGCTCCGTCAGTACTGCCCCTCCGACAGTGCAGCGCTCCCTCAGTACTGCCCCTCCGACAGTGCATCGCTCCCTCAGTACTGCCCCTCCGACAGTGCATCGCTCCCTCAGTACTGCCCCTCCGACAGTGCAGTGCTCCCTCAGTACTGCCCCTCCGACAATGCGGCACTCCCTCAGTACTGCCCCTCCGACAGTGCAGCACTCCCTCAGTACTGTAGCAAAATAATGCGGATGCTGGAAATCCGAAATAACAACAAAAAACGCTGGAAAAACTCAGCAGGCCAGGCAGCATCCGTGGAGAGAGAAACAGAGTTAACGTTTCAGGTCGAAGACCTTTCGTCAGAACTGGAAAAAAGCAGGAAATGAAATAGATTTAAAGCAAGTATAATGCTGGGAAAAGATGGAGGGGATGAAAGAACAAAAGGCAAGGTCAGTGGTGGGATCGAAAGCAGGAGAGATTAAGAGGCATTAAGAGATAATAAAGGCAAGAGGAGGTGGTAATGTGACAGGTAGAGGCTAGATGAAGTGTGAACTGCGCTGGCAGTTTCTGGGAGGGAAAAAAAAGGCCAAACAAAAGGGTGGATGAAAAAATAAAATAAAAAAATATATATATGTGATAGGGGCCAAGGTACTCCCTCAGTACTGCCCCTCCGACAGTGCATCGCTCCCTCAGTACTGCCCCTCCATCAGTGCTGCATTCCCTCAGTACTGCCCCTCCGACAGTGCAGTGCTCCCTCAGTACAGCCCCTCCGACAGTGCGGCGCTCCCTCAGTACTGCCCCTCCGACAGTGCAGCGCTCCCTCAGTACTGCCTCTCTGACAGTGCATCGCTCCCTCAGTACTGCCCCTCCGACAGTGCAGCGCTCCCTCAGTACTGCCCCTCCGACAGTGCAGCGCTCCCTCAGTACTGCCCCTCCATCAGTGCTGCATTCCCTCAGTACTGCCCCTCCGACAGTGCAGTACTCCCTCAGTACAGCCCCTCCGACAGTGCGGCGCTCCCTCAGTACTGCCCCTCCGACAGTGCAGCGCTCCCTCAGTACTGCCTCTCTGACAGTGCATCGCTCCCTCAGTACTGCCCCTCCGACAGTGCAGCGCTCCTTCAGTACTGCCCCTCCGACAGTGCAGCACTCCCTCAGTACTGCCCCTCTGTCAGTGCATCGCTCCCTCAGTACTGCCCCTCCGACAGTGCAGCGCTCCCTCAGTACTGCCCCTCCGACAGTGCAGCGTTCCCTCAGTACTGCCCCTCCGACAGTGCAGCGCTCCCTCAGTACTGCCCCTCGGACAGTGCAGCGCTCCCTCAGTACAGCACCGGGAGTGTCAGATACTGATTGAGCCACACTGACATGTAGTGATATGAGCCACACAAAGCAGTGAAGAAAATGGAGTGGCTAAAGGTTAGGAAATGTAGTTCTTTATTCACCTGTTTGGATGCCTATCAGATGGGACAGCGACGGTCTACAGAGAGCATAATGTGAAACAGAAAGAGCTGTTTGCTTTAAAAGCCGGAATGCTGATGGGGTAAGTACAGTCTGAAGTGTATTTACACTACGGCAGTCGCTGTGTTTGTTGTGGTGTGTTACAGATTGTGAAATGCGTGAACCCTTGCCCTGGCGATGATGCTGCCGACTGATTAGAAGCGGCAGAGATTCTCCACATTCATTGCAACATCACTGTGAAATTACAGACAGGAACAGCCAGGGCGTCTTGGGTCTGTGAACATCTCCCTCTTATCTGCTCCCTAAATGTCTATTGCTCTTATGGACAATTTTCCTCTCCCATTCCCCCTCTAGCTTTGCGTTTGGGTGTGGTACAGGAGCCACGACTACTCCTGGTCCAATACAAACCGGTACTCAACATAACGGTGCGTGTTAGCTGGACAGTGTGTTACACAGAGAGCTGTGTGTACTGAACAGTGTGTTACACAGAGCTGTGTGAACTGAACAGTGTGTTACACAGAGAGAGAGCTGTGTGTACTGAACAGTGTGTTACACAGAGAGAGAGCTGTGTGTACTGAACAGTGTTTTTTAACACAGAGAGCTGTGTGAACTGAACAGTGTTTTTTAACACAGAGAGCTGTGTGAACTGAACAGTGTGTTACACACAGAGAGCTGTGTGTACTGAACAGTGTGTTACACACAGAGAGAGCTGTGTGTACTGAACAGTGTGTTACACAGAGAGAGAGCTGTGTGTACTGAACAGTGTGTTACACACAGAGAGCTGTGTGTACTGAACAGTGTGTTACACAGAGAGAGAGCTGTGTGTACTGAACAGTGTGTTACACACAGAGAGCTGTGTGTACTGAACAGTGTGTTACACACAGAGAGCTGTGTGTACTGAACAGTGTGTTACACACAGAGAGCTGTGTGTACTGAACAGTGTGTTACACAAAGAGAGCTGTGTGTACTGAACAGTGTGTTACAGAGAGAGCTGTGTGTACTGAACAGTGTGTTACACACAGAGTGCTGTGTTTACTGAACAGTGTGTTACACAGAGAGAGCTGTGTGTACTGAACATTGTGTTACACAGGGAGAGAGAGCTGTGTTTAATGAACAGTGTGTTACACAGAGAGAGCTGTGTGTACTGAAAAGTGTGTTACAAAGAGAGAGCTGTGTGTACTGAACATTGTGTTACACAGGGAGAGCTTTGTGTACTGAACAATGTGTTACAGAGAGTGAGTTGTGTGTACAGAACAGTGTGTTACACAGATACAGCTGTGTGTACTGAACAGTGTGTTACACAGAGAGAGCTGTGTGTACTAAACAATGTGTTGCACAGAGAGAGCTTTGTGTACTGAACAGTGTGTTACACACAGAGAGCTGTGTGTACTGAACAGTGTGTTACACAGAGAGAGAGAGCTGTGTTTAATGAACAGTGTGTTACACAGAGAGAGAGAGCTGTGTTTAATGAACAGTGTGTTACACAGAGAGAGAGAGCTGTGTTTAATGAACAGTGTATTACACACAGAGAGCTGTGTGTACTGAACAGTGTGTTACACAGATACAGCTGTGTGTACTGAACAGTGTTACAAAGAGAGAGCTGTGTGTACGGAACAATGTGTTACAGAGAGTGAGTTGTGTGTACAGAACAGTGTGTTACACTGAGAGAGCTGTGTGTACTGAACAGTGTGTTACACAGATACAGCTGTGTGTACTGAACAGTGTGTTACACAGATACAGCTGTGTGTACTGAACAGTGTGTTACACAGGGAGAGCTGTGTGTACTAAACAATGTGTTGCACAGAGAGAGCTTTGTGTACTGAACATTGTGTTACACACAGAGAGCTGTGTGTACTGAACAGTGTGTTACACAGAGAGAGCTGTGTGTACTGAAAAGTGTGTTACACAGGGAGAGCTGTGTGTACTAAACAATGTGTTGCACAGGGAGAGCTGTGTGTACTGAACAGTGTGTTACACAGAGAGAGCTATGTGTACAGAACAGTGTGTTGCACAGGGACACATGTGTGTACTGAACAGTGTGTTACACATGGAGAGAGCTGTGTGTACTGAACAGTGTGTTACACAGAGAGAGCTATGTGTACAGAACAGTGTGTTGCACAGGGACAGCTGTGTGTACTGAACAGTGTGTTACACATGGAGAGAGCTGTGTGTACTGAACAGTGTGTTACACAGAGAGAGCGCGGTGTGTACTGAACATTGTGTTACACAGGGAGAGTTGTGTGTACTGAACAGTGTGTCACACAGAGAGAGCTATGTGTACTGAACAGTGTGTTACACAGAGAGAGAGCTGTGTGCACTGAACAGTGTGTTATAGAGAGAGAGCTGTGTGTACTGAACAGTGTATTACACAGAGAGAGAGTTGTGTGTACTGAACAGTGTGTTACACAGGGAGTGCTGTGTGTACTGAACAGTGTGTTACACAGAGAGAGCTGTGTGTACTGAACATTGTGTTACACAGGGAGAGCTGTGTATACTGAACATTGTGTTACACAGGGAGAGCTGTGTGTACTGAACAGTGTGTTACACACAGAGAGCTGTGTGTACTGAACAGTGTGTTATACAGAGAGAGAGCTGTGTGTACTGAACAGTGTGTTACACAGTGAGAGCTGTGTGTACTGAACAGTGTATTACACAGAGAGAGAGTTGTGTGTACTGAACAGTGTGTTACACAGGGAGAGCTGTGTGTACTGAACAGTGTGTTACACAGAGAGAGCTGTGTGTACTGAACAGTGTATTACACAGGGAGTGCTGTGTGTACTGAACAGTGTGTTACACAGAGAGAGCTGTGTGTACTGAACAGTGTGTTAAACAGAGAGAGAGCTGTGTGTACTGAACAGTGTATTACACAGGGAGTGCTGTGTGTACTGAACAGTGTGTTACACAGAGAGAGCTGTGCGTACTAAACAATGTGTTGCACAGAGAGAGCTTTGTGTACTGAACAGTGTGTTACACACAGAGAGCTGTGTGTACTGAACAGTGTGTTACACAGAGAGAGAGAGCTGTGTTTAATGAACAGTGTGTTACACAGAGAGAGAGAGCTGTGTTTAATGAACAGTGTATTACACACAGAGAGCTGTGTGTACTGAACAGTGTGTTACACAGATACAGCTGTGTGTACTGAACAGTGTGTTACAAAGAGAGAGCTGTGTGTACGGAACAATGTGTTACAGAGAGTGAGTTGTGTGTACTGAACAGTGTGTTACACAGAGAGAGCTGTGTGTACTGAACAGTGTGTTGCACAGGGAGAGCTGTGTGTACTGAACAGTGTGTTACACAGGGAGAGCTGTGTGTACTAAACAATGTGTTGCACAGAGAGAGCTTTGTGTTCTGAACATTGTGTTACACACAGAGAGCTGTGTGTACTGAACAGTGTGTTACACACAGAGAGCTGTGTGTACTGAACAGTGTGTTACACAGAGAGAGCTGTGTGTACTGAAAAGTGTGTTACACAGGGAGAGCTGTGTATACTGAACATTGTGTTACACAGGGAGAGCTGTGTGTACTGAACAGTGTGTTACACAGGGAGAGCTGTGTGTACTGAACAGTGTGTTAAACAGAGAGAGCTATGTGTACTGAACAGTGTGTTACACAGGGAGAGCTGTGTGTACTGAACAGTGTGTTACACAGAGAGAGCTGTGTGTACTGAACAGTGTGTTACACAGAGAGAGCGCGGTGTGTATTGAACATTTTGGTACACAGGGAGAGTTGTGTGTACTGAACAGTGTGTCAATCAGAGAGAGCTATGTGTACTGAACAGTGTGTTACACAGAGAGAGAGCTGTGTGTACTGAACAGTGTGTTACACAGTGAGAGCTGTGTGTAGTGAACAGTGTATTACACAGAGAGAGAGTTGTGTGTACTGAACAGTGTGTTACACAGGGAGTGCTGTGTGTACTGAACAGTGTGTTACACAGCGAGAGCTGTGTGTACTGAACAGTGTGTTAAACAGAGAGAGAGCTGTGTGTACTGAACAGTGTGTTACACAGTGAGAGCTGTGTGTAGTGAACAGTGTATTACACAGAGAGAGAGTTGTGTGTACTGAACAGTGTGTTACACAGGGAGTGCTGTGTGTACTGAACAGTGTGTTACACAGAGAGAGCTGTGTGTACTGAACAGTGTGTTAAACAGAGAGAGAGCTGTGTGTACTGAACAGTGTATTACACAGGGAGTGCTGTGTGTACTGAACAGTGTGTTACACAGAGAGAGCTGTGTGTACTGAACAGTGTATTACACAGAGAGAGCTGTGTGTACTGAACAGTGTATTAAACAGAGAGAGAGCTGTGTTTACTGAACAGTGTTTTTACAGAGAGAGAGAGTGAGCTGTGTGTACTGAACAGTGTGTTACACAGAGAGAGCTGTGTGTACTGAACCCTGTGTTACACAGAGAGCTGTGTGTACTGAACAGTGTGTTACAGAGAGAGAGTGAGCTGTGTGGACTGAACATTGTGTTACACAGAGAGAGCTGTGTGTACTGAACAGTTTTTTACACAGGAAGAGCTGTGTGTACTGAACAGTGCGGCACACAGAGAGAGCTGTGTGTACTGAACAGTGTGTTACACAGGGAGAGCTGTGTGTACTGAACAGTGTTTTACACAGGGAGAGCTGTGTGTACTGAGCAGTATGTTACACAGGGAAGGCTGTGTGTACTGAACAGTGTGTTACACAGAGAGAGAGCTGTGTGTACTGAATAACGTGTTACACAGGGAGAGCTGTATGTACTGAACATAGAGTCATAGAGTTATAAAGCACTGAAAGATGCCCTTCGGCCCATCGTGTCTGCGCCAGCCATCAAGCCCTGTATTCGAATACCATTTTCCAGCACTTGGTCCGTAGCCTTGTATGCTATGGCATTTCAAGTGTTCATCTAAATGCTTCTTGAATATTGTAAGGGTTTCTGCCTCTACCACCCTTTCAGGCAGTGAGTTCCAGATTCCCACCACCCTCTGGGTGTAAAAGTTTCTCCTCAAATCCCCTCTCAACCTCCTGCCCCTTACCTTGAATCTATGCCCCCTGATTATTGACCCCTCTCCTGAGGGGAAAAGTTCCTTTCTATCTACGCCCCTCATAATTTTGTACACCTCAATCAGGTCCCCCCTCAGCCTTCTCTGCTCTAAGGAAAACAAACCCAGCCTTTCCAGTCTCTCTTCATAGCTCCAGCCCAGGTAACATCCTGGTGAATCTCCTCTGCACCCTCTCCAATGCAATCACATCCTTCCTATAGTGTGGCGACCAGAACTCCACACAGTATTCCAGCTGTGGCCTAACTAGTGTTTTGTACAGCTCCATCATAACCTCCCTGCTCTTATATTCTATGCCTCGGCTAATGAAGGCAAGTATCCCATATGCCTTTTTAACCACCTTATCTGCCTGTCCTGCTGCCTTCAGGGATCTATGTACATGCACACCAAGGTCCCTCTGATCCTCTGTCCTTCCTAGGGTCCTACCATTCATTGTGTATTCCCTTGCCTTGTTAGTCCTCCCAAAATGCATCACCTCAGGGTTAAATTCCATTTGCCACTGTTCTGCCCATCTGACCAACCCGCCTGTATCGTCCTGTAGCCTGAGGCTTCCCTCCTCGCTATTTACCACTCCACCAATTTTTGTGTCATCTGCGAACTTACTGATCATACCTCCTACATTCATATCTAAATCATTAATGTACACTACAAACAGCAAGGGACCCAGCACCGATCCCTGCGGTGCACCACTGGACACAGGCTTCCAGTCACAAAAACAACCTTCGACCATCACCCTCTGCCTCCTGCCACTAAGCCAATTTTGCATCCAATGTGCCAAATTGCCCTGGATCCCATGGGCTCTTACCTTCTTGACCAGTCTCCCATGCGGGACTTCGTCAAAAGCCTTACTGAAGTCCATGTAGACTACATCAACTGCACTACCCTCATCCACACACCTAGTCACCCCCTCGAAAAATTCAATCAAATTGGTTAGACATGATCTCCCACTGACATAGCCATGCCGACTATCCTTGATTAATCCTTGCCTCTCCAAGTGGAGACCAATTCTGTCCCTCAGAATTTCCAATAATTTCCCTACCACTGATGTTAGGCTCACTGGCCTGTAATTCCCTGGTTTATCCCTACTACCCTTCTTGAATAATGGTACTACGTTAGCTGTCCTCCAGTCCTCTGGCACCTCCCCTGTGGCCAGAGAGGTTCTGAAAATTTGTGTCAGAGCCCCTGCAATCCTCTCCCTTGCCTCACATAGCAGCCTGGGATACATCTCGTCTGGGCCTGGGGATTTATCCACTTTTTAGCCCGCTAAAACCGCTAGTACCTCCTCCCTCTCAATACTAATTTGTTCGAGTATATCACAATCCCCCTGCCTGATATCTATGCCTACATCGTCCTTCTCCATAGTGAACACAGATGCAAGATATTCATCTAAAACCTCACCTACATCTTCCAGCTCTACACACAGATTGCCACTTTGGTCCCTAATGGGCCCTACTCTTTCCCTGGTTATCCTCTTGCCTTTAATATACTTATAAAACACCTTGGGATTTTCCTTTATTTTGCCCGCCAGTGTTTTTTCATGCCCCCTCTTCGCTCTCCTAATTTCTTTTTTAAGTACCCCCCTCACTTTCTATGCTCCTCTAGGGCTTCCACTGTTTTTAATCCTTTGTATCTGCCAAAAGCTTCCCTTTTTTTCCTAATCCATTCTTGTATATGCCTTGACATCCAGGGTTCCCTGGACTTGTTGGTCCTACTCTTGATCTTTACGGGAATATGTTGGTGCTGTACTCTCTGTATTTCCTTTCTGAATGACTACCACTGCTCTGATGTGGATTTTCTGACAAGTAGCTGATCCAAGTCCACTTTGGCCAGATCCTGCCTTATCATATTAAAGTGAGAAGTCGCACAACACCAGGTTATAGTCCAACAGCTTTATTTGAAATCACAAGCTTTCGGAGCGCTGCTCCTTCCTCAGGTGAAGTGAAGAAATACATATGGGCACAGAAATACATATGTTGTATTTTGCTATCGTCTTTGATGTAATGTCTTCCTGACTGACCTGGTTGGACACCATCCACACCTTTGATTGCCGTGATTGTCTCTCTGCCGAGGTGTGATAAAGGGCAGTTAGAAAGATTAACTGTAGTCGTCTGGCATTGTTCTCTGCACAGGCATTGATCTCTGTCTACATATGCTGTGCCCATTTGTATTTCTTCACTTCACCTGACGAAGGAGCAGCGCTCCGAAAGCTTGTGATTTCAAATAAAGCTGTTGGACTATAACCTGGTGTTGTGCGACTTCTCACTTTTGTCCACCCCAGTCCAACACCGGCATCGCCGCATCATTATCATATTAAAATAGGCCTTCCCCCAATTTAGAACCTTTATTTCCGGTCCATCTTTGTCCTTTTCCATGACTACCTTAAATCTCACCGAATTATGGTCACTGTCACCAAAATGCTCTCCTACTGACACTTCTACCACTTGCCCAGCTACATTCCCTGTAATTAGGTCCAGTACTGCCCCCTCTCTTGTAGGACTTTCTACATGCTGGCTCAAAAAGCTCTCCTGGATGTACTTTAAGAATTCCGCACCCTCTAAGCCTTTCACACTCTGACTATCCCAGTTAATATTGGGGAAGTTGAAATCCCCAACAATTATTGCCCTATTATTTCTACGCTTCTCTGAGATTTGCCTACATATCTGTTCCTCTATCTCCCCCTGACTGTTTGGGGGCCTATAGTACACTCCCAGCAAAGTGCTTGCCCCCTTTTTGTTTTTAAGTTCTACCCATATGGCCTCATTAGAGGAACCTGCTAAGATATCATCCCTCCTTACTGCAGTAATTGACTCCTTGATTAATATTTCGACACCCCCTCCTCTTTTGCACCCCCCTCTGTCTCGCCTGAAGATTCTATACCCCAGAATATTGAGCTGCCAGTCCTGCCCCTCCCTCAACCATGTCTCTGTGATAGCAACAACACCATACTCCTATGTGTTCATCAACACCTTCAATTCATCTGCCTTACTCGCAAGATTCCTTGCATTAAAATAAATGCCATCCAGCCTTGCCATACTCCCTTCTGCCGTTACCTATTTGCTCTGCCTTCCAGACTGACTTGTTTTTTCCTCTATATTTGGTTGTGCATCACCCCCTACTATAGCTCCACTCTGTATCCCATCCCCCTGCCAAGTTAGTTTAAACCCCCCCCAACAGCACTAGCAAACCTCCCACAAGTATGTTGGTCCCATTCCGGTTCAGGTGCTACCCATCTGACTTGTACAGGTCCCACCTTCACCAGAAACAGACCCAGTGATTCAGGAAACTAAAGCCCTCCCTCCTGCACCAACTCTTTAGCCATGCATTCATCTGCTCTATCCTCCTATTCCTATACTCACTAGCACGTGGCACCGGGAGTAATCCAGAGATTACAACCTTTGAGGTCCTGCTTTTTAATCTGCTACCTAGCTCCCTAAATTCTTGTTGCAGGACCTCATCCCTCTTTCTACCTATGTCGTTGGTACCAATGTGAACCACGACCTCTGACTGATCGCCCTCCCCCTTCAGAATGCCCTGCAGCCGTTCAGTGACATCCTTGACCCTGGCACCAGGGAGGCAACATACCATCCTGGAGTCACGTCTGCGGCCGCAGAAACGCCTGTCTGCACCCCTCACTATTGAGTCTCCTACCACTATTGCCCTTCCACTCTTACTCCTCCCCCCTTGTGCAGCTGAGCCACCCACAGTGCCGTGAACTTGGCTCTGGCTGCACTCCACAGAGGAACCATCACTTTCACCATTTTTCAACACAGAAAAACGGTTGTTGAGTGAGATGCACTCTGGGGCTTTCCTGACTACCTGCCTGCCCCCCTTCTGACTGGTGGTCTCCCATTCCCTCTCTGACTGCACTTTCTTAAGCTGCAGGGTGACCACGTCTAAAAACATGCTATCCACGTAACTCTCAGCCTCGCGGATACACCGCAGTGCCTCCAGATGACGCTCGAGCTCCGAAAACCGGATCTCAAGTTGGCCAAACCGTTGGCACTTACTGCACATGTGGTCATCCTGACTGCAAGAAGCGTCTAGGAATTCCCACACGCTGCAGGCCATGCAACGCACGGGACTGAGGTCCCCTGCCATACTTTTAATTAAAAAACTCTTAACTCAAATTTAAACTCTCGGATTCTCGCTCTCCCGAACTACCTTAACTATGAACTACCTTAAAAGAAATAAACTTAAAATTGAAGAAAAAAAAGCACTCTCCCACAACTCACCAATCATCTTCTTCCCCTGCGCCACAGTCACTTTCTCTACTGTGACGTCACGCTCGAATTCTTCCGCCGTTCCCACTGCTTGACTGGGCCTGAAAATCACCAACCTTGATTTTCTCCCACAGCCGCTGCTCCCTAGCAGGTCCGCCACTCCCGCTGCTGCTGCCGCTCTGTTTACTCACAGAATCTCCCGCTCTGTTTACTCACAGAATCTCCCGCCCTGTTTACTCACAGAATCTCCCGCTCTGTTTACTCTCAGAATCTCCCGCTCTGTTTACTCTCAGAATCTCCCGCTCTGTTTATTCTCAGAATCTCCCGCACTGTTTACTCACTGAACCTCCCGCCCTGTTTACTCTCAGAATCTCCCGCCCTGTTTACTCACAGAATCTCCCGCCCTGTTTACTCTCAGAATCTCCCGCTCTGTTTACTCACAGAATCTCCCGCTCTGTTTACTCTCAGAATCTCCCGCTCTGTTTACTCACAGAATCTCCCGCTCTGTTTACTCACAGAATCTCCCGCCCTGTTTACTCTCAGAATCTCCCGCTCTGTTTACTCACAGAATCTCCCGCTCTGTTTACTCACAGAATCTCCCGCCCTGTTTACTCTCAGAATCTCCTGCCCTGTTTACTCTCAGAATCTCCCGCCCTGTTTACTCACAGAATCTCCCGCCCTGTTTACTCACTGAATCTCCCGCCCTGTTTACTCTCAGAATCTCCCGCCCTGTTTACTCACAGAATCTCCCGCTCTGTTTACTCACAGAATCTCCCGCCCTGTTTACTCTCAGAATCTCCCGCCCTGTTTACTCACAGAATCTCCCGCTCTGTTTACTCACAGAATCTCCCGCTCTGTTTACTCTCAGAATCTCCCGCCCTGTTTACTCTCAGAATCTCCCGCCCTGTTTACTCACAGAATCTCCCGCTCTGTTTACTCACAGAATCTCCCGCTCTGTTTACTCTCAGAATCTCCCGCTCTGTTTACTCACAGAATCTCCCGCCCTGTTTACTCACAGAATCTCCCGCCCCGTTTACTCACAGAATCTCCCGCCCTGTTTACTCACTGAATCTCCCGCCCTGTTTACTCACAGAATCTCCCGCCCTGTTTACTCACAGAATCTCCCGCCCTGTTTACTCTCAGAATCTCCCTCCCTGTTTACTCACAGAATCTCCCGCCCTGTTTACTCTCAGAATCTCCCTCCCTGTTTACTCACAGAATCTCCCGCTCTGTTTACTCACAGAATCTCCCGCCCTGTTTACTCACAGAATCTCCCGCCCTGTTTACTCTCAGAATCTCCCGCTCTGTTTACTCTCAGAATCTCCCGCCCTGTTTACTCACAGAATCTCCCGCTCTGTTTACTCTCAAAATCTCCCGCCCTGTTTACTCACAGAATCTCCCGCTCTGTTTACTCTCAGAATCTCCCGCTCTGTTTACTCTCAGAATCTCCCGCCCTGTTTACTCTTAGAATCTCCTGCTCTGTTTACTCTCAGAATCTCCCGCCCTGTTTACTCACTGAATCTCCCACCCTGTTTACTCACAGAATCTCCCGCTCTGTTTACTCACAGAATCTCCCGCCCTGTTTACTCACAGAATCTCCCGCCCTGTTTACTCTCAGAATCTCCCGCTCTGTTTACTCTCAGAATCTCCCGCCCTGTTTACTCACAGAATCTCCCGCTCTGTTTACTCTCAAAATCTCCCGCCCTGTTTACTCACAGAATCTCCCGCTCTGTTTACTCTCAGAATCTCCCGCTCTGTTTACTCTCAGAATCTCCCGCCCTGTTTACTCTTAGAATCTCCTGCTCTGTTTACTCTCAGAATCTCCCGCCCTGTTTACTCACTGAATCTCCCACCCTGTTTACTCTCAGAATCGCCCGCTCTGTTTACTCACAGAATCTCCCGCTCTGTTTACTCTCAGAATCTCCCGCCCTGTTTACTCACTGAATCTCCCGCCCTGTTTACTCTCAGAATCTCCCGCTCTGTTTACTCTCAGAATCTCCCGCTCTGTTTACTCACAGAATCTCCCGCCCTGTTTACTCTCAGAATCTCCCGCCCTGTTTACTCTCAGAATCTCCCGCCCTGTTTACTCGCAGAATCTCCCGCCCTGTTTACTCTCAGAATCTCCCGCCCTGTTTACTCACAGAATCTCCCGCTCTGTTTACTCACAGAATCTCCCGCTCTGTTTACTCACAGAATCTCCTGCCCTGTTTACTCACAGAATCTCCCGCTCTGTTTACTCACAGAATCTCCCGCTCTGTTTACTCTCAGAATCTCCCGCTCTGTTTACTCTCAGAATCTCCCGCTCTGTTTACTCACTGAATCTCTCGCCCTGTTTACTCTCAGAATCTCCCGCTCTGTTTACTCTCAGAATCTCCCGCTCTGTTTAATCACAGAATCTCCCGCCCTGTTTACTCACAGAATCTCCCGCTCTTTATGAACAGTGTGTTACACAGAGAGAGCTGTGTATACTGAACAGTGTGTTACACTGGGAGAGAGCTGTGTACTGAACAGTGTGTTACAGAGAGAGAGAGCTGTGTGTACTGAACAGTGTGTTACACAGGGAGAGAGCTGTGTACTGAACAGTGTGTTACAGAGAGAGAGAGCTGTGTGTACTGAACAGTGTGTTGCACAGTGAGATAGCTGTGTGTACTGAACAGTGTGTTACAGAGAGAGAGAGCTGTGTGTACTGAACAGTGTGTTACACTGGGAGAGAGCTGTGTACTGAACAGTGTGTTACACTGGGAGAGAGCTGTGTGTACTGAACAGTGTGTTACACAGGGAGAGAGCTGTGTACTGAACAGTGTGTTACACTGGGAGAGAGCTGTGTACTTAACAGTGTGTTACAGAGAGAGAGAGCTGTGTGTACTGAACAGTGTGTTACACTGGGAGAGAGCTGTGTGTACTGAACAGTGTGTTACACAGGGAGAGAGCTGTGTGTACTGAACAGTGTGTTACACAGGGAGAGCTGTGTGTACTGAACAGTGTGTTACACAGGGAGAGAGCTGTGTACTGAACAGTGTGTTACAGAGAGAGAGAGCTGTGTGTACTGAACAGTGTGTTGCACAGTGAGATAGCTGTGTGTACTGAACAGTGTGTTACAGAGAGAGAGAGCTGTGTGTACTGAACAGTGTGTTACACTGGGAGAGAGCTGTGTACTGAACAGTGTGTTACACTGGGAGAGAGCTGTGTGTACTGAACAGTGTGTTACACAGTGAGAGAGCTGTGTACTTAACAGTGTGTTACACTGGGAGAGAGCTGTGTGTACTGAACAGTGTGTTACACTGGGAGAGAGCTGTGTGTACTGAACAGTGTCTTACACTGGGAGAGAGAGAGTTGTGTGTACTGAACAGTGTCTTACACTGGGAGAGAGAGAGTTGTGTGTACTGAACAGTGTCTTACACAGGGAGAGAGAGAGTTGTGTGTACTGAACAGTGTCTTACACAGGGAGAGAGAGAGTTGTGTGTACTGAACAGTGTCTTACACTGGGAGAGAGAGAGTTGTGTGTACTGAACAGTGTCTTACACTGGGAGAGAGAGAGTTGTGTGTACTGAACAGTGTCTTACACAGGGAGAGAGAGAGTTGTGTGTACTGAGCAGTGTCTTACACAGGGAGAGAGAGAGTTGTGTGTACTGAACAGTGTCTTACACTGGGAGAGAGAGAGTTGTGTGTACTGAACAGTGTGTTATACAGGGAGAGCGAGAGTTGTGTGTACTGAACAGTGTCTTACACTGGGAGAGAGAGAGTTGTGTGTACTGAACAGTGTCTTACACAGGGAGAGAGAGAGTTGTGTGTACTGAACAGTGTCTTACACTGGGAGAGAGAGAGTTGTGTGTACTGAACAGTGTCTTACATGGAGAGAGAGAGTTGTGTGTACTGAACAGTGTCTTACACTGGGAGAGAGAGAGTTGTGTGTACTGAACAGTGTCTTACACATGGAGAGAGAGAGTTATGTATACTGAACAGTGTATTATACAGGGAGCATCTTGCTCCGTACACACAGCTTCCTGTGTAACAGAGTGTGATTCGTATTGGAATTGCTGTAGTAAAGAATCAGCAGAGACACGATGGCCTCTTACTGTGCTGTAACGTGAATGGACACAGAATCTTACCCTAGCTTTTGTCAGCGAACTCAGGGGAGGACGGAGAATATCGTCAAGTAACAAGTGACTGAGATTGAATCAGGACTATTGAGGATTGTGTGACACTCAGGTTCCACCAACAGCCAAGAAACACTCGCTATTGACAGCTGGGCACTGTTACAGTGCCTTTGAGTATTAAAATGAAACTTTAATGTAATGATTGGTAGAGTTTGGCATTGCGGGGCTGTGTGCTGCACATTTCCACAATGCCCTTTCATCCCAAGGATTGGGCCTATAATCCAGCCATGGATTGCAGATCTCTCTCGCTGTCGCAGGGTGTAATCAGCCGATCTCAACACAGTCCCTGTGGATCCAGAGCACAAGACACTGCCTGTAATTCAGGCTCTAGAGGGTAGCATTGTCATTCAGACCCAGTGCTCTCCATTTACACAATAACAGCAGTCAAGGTGATTGCTGTCTGCAGCTGATGATCCCTCTCAGTGACCAGTGCAAGGGCTGGTGTAGGAAATGAAAATGGCAGCATGGGATGTGGGCTCCTTGGAGATTGCCGAGAGGGTGTAGGAGAGGGAAATTCGCAGTCTATTGATCCTGAGCTACATTACATGGAATCTACTGCAGACAGGCCATTCGGCCCAACTGGTCCACATCTGAGCTGAGCGGCTCAATTCTGACTCCTGATGGATGGTTTTCTGATTCCGGATGGGTGGTTTTCTGACTCCTGCCTGTTGACAGGAGGATCCTCGATTGTGCAAAGCATGGGCTTCATTTGAACCAGGCTGGGACCAGTGTCCTGGCGAATCGAATAACTAGGGCTGTAGATAGGGCTTTAAACTAAATAGTGGGGGGGAGGGATATGCTGAGCGGAAATTAAAAAAGTCAAAGAAAAATGAGAAGGCAAAAGTGCAGGGTAGCGATAGGGATAATGATAACCAGAGTGTGACAGGAAGGGACAGAGCGTATACACACAAGAGTGCATCAGAAAGAGCGGTCAGAGTAGGGAAAAATGGTAAAAAGACAACATTAAAAGCTCTATATCTGAACGCGCGCAGCATTTGTAACATGATAGATGAGTTGACAGCACAAATAGAAATAAATGGGTATGATCTGATAGCCATTACAGAGACATGATTGCAAGGTGACCAAGGCTGGGAACTGAATATTCAGGGATATTTGCCATTTCGTAAGGATAGGCAGAAAGGAAAAGGAGGTGGTGTAGCTCTGTTAATAAGGGATGAGATCAGTGCAGTAATGAGAAATGATATTGGCCTAGAAGATCAAGATGTAGAATCAGTTTGGGTGGAGGGAAGAAATAATAAAGGTAAGAAGTCACTGGTGGGAGTGGTCGACAGGCCTCCAAACAGTAGCCACACTGTAGGACAGAGTATAAATCAAGAAATAATAGAGGCTTGTAAGAAAGGTACGACTATAATTATGGGAGATTTTAATCTTCATATTGATTGGACAAAGCAAATTGGCAAAGGTAGACTTGAGGAAGAGTTCTTAGACTATATATGGGATGATTTCTTGGAACAATATGTTGTGGAACCAACCAGGGAGAAGATTATTTTAGATCTGGTAATGTGTAATGAGGCTGGATTAATTAATGATCTCGAAGTGAAGGATCCTCTTGGGAAGAATGATCATAATTGAGAGGTCGCACAACACCAGGTTATAGTCCAACAGTTTTATTTGAAATCACAAGCTTTCGGAGCTATCGATCGCCCCTTCCTCAGGTGAAGGGGCGATCGATAGCTCCGAAAGCTTGTGATTTCAAATAAAACTGTTGGACTATAACCTGGTGTTGTGCGACCTCTCAATTTTGTCCACCCCAGTCCAACACCGGCATCTCCGCATCAAGAATGATCATAGCATGGTAGAATTTCAAATTCAGTTTGAGGGTGAGAAAGCTAGGTCTCAAACTAGTGTCCTGAACTTAAACAAAGGTAATTACAAAGGTATGAAGGCAGACTTGGTTAAAGTAGACTGGGAAAATATATTACAGGATAAGACTGTAGAAAAGCAGTGGCAAACATTTAAGGAGCTATTTCATAACTCTCAGCAAAGATATATTCCAGTGAGAAAGAAAGACTCTAAAGATGAACCATCCATGGCTAACTAAGGAAGTAAAGGATGGTATCAAATTGAAAACAAAAGCATACAATGTTGCGAAGAATAGTGAAAGGCCAGAGGATTGGGAAATTTTTAAAAACCAGCAAAGGATGACTAAAAAAATGATAGAGAGAGAAGTTAGCTTATGAGAGTAAGCAAGCAAGAAATATAAAAACAGACAGTAAGAGCTTCTACAGGTATATAAAAAGGAAGAGAGTAGCTAAAGTAAACATTGGTCCCCTAGAGGATGAATCTGGGGAATTAATAATGGGAAACAGGGAAATGGCAGAGACTTTGAACAAATATTTTGTATCGGTCTTCACAGTAGAAGACACTAAAAGCATCCCAATAATGGATAATCAAGGGGCTATTGGGGTGAGGGGGGGGGGAGCTTAAAACAATCACTATCACTAGAGAGAAAGTACGAGGCAAACTAATGGGACTAAAGGTGGACAAGTCCCCTGGACCCGATGGCCTGCATCCTAGAGTCTTAAAAGAGGTGGCTGCAGA
Source organism: Squalus acanthias (assembly GCA_030390025.1). Lineage (NCBI taxonomy): Eukaryota > Metazoa > Chordata > Chondrichthyes > Squaliformes > Squalidae > Squalus > Squalus acanthias. Next base: position 32,386,912 of record CM059441.1, read on the forward strand.
GATAGTCGATGCATTGGTTGTAATCTACCAAAATTCCCTGGATTCTGGAGAGGTCCCAGCAAACTGGAAAACTGCAAATGTAATGCCCCTATTTAAGAAAGGAGGGAGACAGAAAGCAGGCAATTATCGACCAGTTAGCCTAACATCTGTCATTGGGAAAATGCTGGAGTCCATCATTAAGGAAGTGGTAGCAGGACATTTAGAAAATCATAATATAGTCAAGCAGAGTCAGCATGGTTTTATGAAAGGGAAAGCATGTTAGAAATTTGCTGGAGTTCTTTGAGGATGTAACGAGCAGGGTGGATAAAGGGGAACCAGTAGATGTTGTGTATTTGGATTTCCAGAAGGCATTCGATAAGGTGCCACATAAAAGGTTACTACACAAGATAAGAGTTCATGGGGTTGGGGGTAATATATTAGCATGGATAGAGGATTGGCTAACTGACAGAAAACAGAGAGTCGGGATAAATGGGTAATTTTCAGGTTGGCAAACTGTAACTAGTGGGGTGCCGCAGGGATCAATGCTGGGGCCTCAACTATTTACAATCTATATTAATGACTTGGATGAAGGGACTGAGCGTAATGTAGCCAAATTTGCTGATGATACGAAGATAGGTGGGAAAGCAAATTGTGTGGAGGACGCAAAGAATCTCCAAAGGGATATAGATAGGCTAAGTGAGTGGGCAAAAATCTGGCAGTTGGAGTTTAATGTGGGAAAATGCGAGGTTATCCACTTTGGTAGGAAAAATAAAAAAGCAAATTATTATTTAAATGGGGAGAGATTACAAAATGCTGAGGTACAGAGGGATCTGGGGGTCCTTGTACATGAATCACAAAAAGTTAGCATGCAGGTACAGCAAGTGATTAGGAAGGCAAATGGAATGTTAGCCTTTATTGCAAAGGGAATGGAGTATAAAAGTAGGGAAGTCCTGTTACAACTGTACAGGGCGTTGGTGAGACCACACCTGGAGTACTGCGTACAGTTTTGGTCTCCTTATTTAAGGAAGGATATACTTGCATTGGAGGCAGTTCAGAGAAGGTTCACAAGGTTGATTCCTGGGATGAAGGGGTTGTCTTATGAAGAAAGGTTGAGCAGGCTGGGCCTATACTCATCAGAGTTTAGAAGAATGAGAGGGGATCTTATTGAAACATATAAGATTCTGAAGGGGCTTGACAGGGTAGATGCAGAGAGGATGTTTCCCCTCGTGGGGGAATCTAGAACTAGGGGGCATAATTTCAGAATAAGGGGACACCCTTTTAAATCGGAAATGAGAAGGAATTTCTTCTCTCAGAGGGTCGTGAATCTTTGGAATTCTCTTCCCCAGAGAGCTGTGGAGGCTGGGTCATTGAATATATTTAAGGTGGAGATAGACAGATTTTTGAAAGGTAAGGGAGTCAAGGGTTATGAGGAGCGGGCAGGGAAGTGGAGTTGAGGCCAAGATCAGATCAGATCAGCCATGATCTTATTGAATGGCGGAGCAGGCTCGAGGGGCCAAATGACCTTCTCCTACGTCTTATGTTCTTATGTCAGAAATTCAGTCCCTGCGCTCCGCCCACTTTTCTGATCTCAGGTGCACAGTGTCTCGCCGAGCAAAGCTCTACATCATCGGGGCAAAGTCTGAAAATTACCCCTTAGGTACCATCACCACCAAAACTGATCACTTCTTTCATTGTTGGTTGTGGGATCTTGCTGTGCACAAATTGGCTGTCGTGTTTGTCTATAAAACAACAACAACAGCCGGAGTTCAAATGTGACGCATTGGCTGTGACTTGGGGATGTCCCGAGGATGTGAAAGGCACAATAAAAATGCAACTTATTCCTTTTAAAAGTGACGAGGTCTTGTGCCCCGGGGAGTCCTGACTGATGCTGCAGTTTCTGCAACGGCTGGAATCCCCATGGGATGGGCAGAAACAGCTGTTCACTCAACATGTGGCAGGTGGCGAGATCAAGGCTCCTCACTCCCCAAACACTGTGGGCTGGATTTTGTCAATGGGGACGTGATGGAGGCGGGACTCCCATTTTTTGGGTTGTAGTCCCGCCTGCATCGACTTGTGGCCAACCCACTGTATTTTCCCTTGATTGACCTTGTTAAGCCCGCCCAGTGGGCTCAGCAGGCCAATTAAGGGCCACCCGGCAACAGGTGACGTCACAGATTGACATTTCATCTGTCAAGAGCTTTTGACAGATGAAATATCAACGTTTGACAGCTCCTTGAAGCAGAGGGAATGGGGCAGGGGGAAGGGGCCGGGGGAATGGGGCAGGGGGAATGGGGCAGGGGTAATGGGGCAGGGGGTAAGGGGCAGTGGGTAAGCGGCAGGAGGGAAGTGGCAGGGGGTAAGGGGCAGTGGGTAAGGGGCAGGGGGAAGGGACAGGGGAAATGGGGCAGAGGGAATGGGGCAGTGGGTAAGGGGCAGTGGGTAAGGGGCAGGGGGAAGGGACAGGGGGAATGGGGCAGAGGGAATAGGGTAGAGGGCACGGGGTCAGGGGCAGGGGAGATGGGAGGGGGCAGAGGGCAGATTCTGTCAATATGAACAGGAATTTAACACGCCAGAGACACAGCACAGCATCAAATATGAGGGTTTACATTTAGTGCATCTGACAATTTAACCTGCTGTGAATGCATTGATTCCCCATCGCCAGTGCCTGCCACACAGGGAAGGTGAGCAACAATCTGACTGTCTGAACTATGACAGAAATCACTTCCACAGTGAGCAAGGAGAGGAGAGCGCAGCTAAACCCGGCCATAACAGGCAGAGACTCCTGGCTGAGCTGTGGGTCCATACACCCATGGCCCCACATCTCGGCCCCATTATAATCCTGTAAGGGAAAGGGAATAAGGAAGGGGAGACTAGCGAGAGCCTTGTCCAGGAACAACAGTTTCTGCCGTTCCAACTAGATTCTAAGCACGGGAAGGTTTAGCCGAATGACAATCTACTTCCTACCACTAATTTCATTCAGGTAATTGTGGAGCTTTTAACACCTGACAGCAGTTTGAACAAATGAGACGAGGATGCTGCACATCAGCATGAAAGCAGCACAACGTTCGAGACAGGGCCTGAGGAGGAACATGGACCATCTCAGTGCCTTCCATTCAGCAGGAAACAATCTGCCCGCTTCTCAACTCAGGCTTCTGCCCAGAGCTCAATGTCCCCCTCCCTCTCCAGCCATCTGCCAATTCAACTCTCTCACCACCATCTCCTCATTCCCCACCCCTCAATTCTCCGTCCTTATTCAAAGAAGAGCAGGAGAGTTCTCCCCGGTGTCCTGGGCCAATATTAATCCCTCAACCAACACCACTAAAACATTATCTGGCCATTATCACATTGTGGTTTGCGGGATCTTGCTGTGCACAAATTGGGTGCTGCGTTTCCTAGATTGCAACAGTGACTAGATTTCAAAAAAATACTTCATTGGCTGTAAAGCGCGTTGGGAGGTCCTGAGGTTGTCAAAGCCACAGAAAAGTTGAATATCAGGGACCAGATGTCACGTGACCAAATCTCCTGGCATTCCTTCAAATGAGAGTTGGCCTGGGTGACCTTTGAACTATCCAGACAACACAAACTCATTTAATGCTCACCTGTTTATAGGTGTTTCGATTCCCTGGTGTGCGGATCAAGGGTGTACTCTTGTGATTGGTGTGCACTAAAACAATTAAACTGTAACTAATAAACCATTAAATGAAACTTAACAAATTAAATTAAAATTGTGTTGGCCGGGGTGATGATGCACTCCAGTCCCCGCGGTGCCCACCGGTCACAGAAGGCCTCGAGCGTGCCGGTGGACACCACGTGCTGCAACTCCAGGGTCACCCGGGCATGAATGTGGCCGCGGAAGAGAGGCAGGCAATCGGGCCGAATGACCCCCTCGACCGCCCGCTGCCTGGACCAGTTGATGGCCACTTTGGCCAGGCCCAGGAGCAGTCCTACGAGGAGGTTCCCCGACTTGCCCGTTCCCCTCCGCACCAGGTGACCAAAGATCAGGAGCATGGGATTGAAGTGCAGCCAAAAATCGAGAAGCAGCCCCTTCAAATAATGGAAGAGGGGCTGCAACCTCTTACACTCCATATATACATGGAACACGGACTCCTCCAGGCCGCAGAAAAGGCAGGCGGCCTGGGAGTCCGTGAACCTACTTAAAACTTTGTTGCACGGGACTGCCCCGAGCAACACCCTCCAGGCGAAGTCACCAATAGATAAAGGGAGGACTCCCGTGTAGAGAGCCCTCCATTGGGGACCTCCGCCTCCTCCGGACGGCAGGATGGTGCGCCAAGGCGTGTCCGGATGGCAGACGTGGATGGCAAAATGGAGGGTGTGCAGGAGCAGCCCGTACAGGAAACCCCTCCGTGCAGAATGAAAAGGCACGGAGGGGATTTCCCGGACACAGCTCAAGTTATGAGGCGCCAGCTGCTGAGAGGGGTTTCGGGACCAGGTGCCAATGAGGAATTCAGCCCGGACGGGGGTCAGTTCGGACGGGATCGCCCCACATGCTTTAGCCTCCTTGATACACCTAGTGGAGTCAGGGCCCATTGCCACTTTCAGTGACTTGATGGCTTTGGCTGTGAGCCGGACGTTGGCCCAGGACAGGCACTGCGCCAGCTTTGCCAGCGCCATCCAACCCGCTCCTCCACCATCAAGCAGGTCCCTGACTCTGGTCACCTTGCCAGGCACAGCTCTGCCCTCCACCAGCCACCCGAACCCGCAGTCATGGAAGTGCAGATTCCTGATCAGCGGCTCCCGAAGGACAGCCGCCACTCCAGACAGGGGAGAGCTGCACCTGGAGGCGACCTTATTCCAGATCCATAGCAGTTCCTGGTAGAAGACAGGCAGCTCCCACAGGCAGGCACGTGTACCGCCCAGTTTCACAAACAGGAGCTGCGTGTCGTAATTGAGGCCGTGCAGCTGGCGGAAGAAATACGTCGCCAGCGCACTCCACCTAGGAGGATTCTCAACGTACAGGTATCTCTGCAGCGTCTGAAGACAGAAAGTCGCAGCCTGGGTGCGAAGGCACACCAGCGCCTGACCGCCCTCCCTAAGCGGGAGACTCAGAACTGCGGCAGAGACCCAGTGTTTCCTTTTGTCCCAGAAGAAGTCGATGAGCTTCTTCTGTATCTTGGCGACAAACGCAGGGGGAGGGATCAAAGTGACCAACCCGTACCACAACATGGCGGCCACCAGCTGATTTATGACCAGCGCTCGATCCCTGTAGGACAGCACTCGGAGCAGTCCTGTCCAGCGCCCTAGGCGAGCGGTGACTTTGGCCTCCAGCTCTTGTCAGTTCACCGGCCAGGCATCCTCGGCAGGGCTAAGGTAGACTCCCAAGTAGAGGAGGTGTGTGGTGCTCCAGGCAAAGGGCCTGAACTCCTCCGGCAGGGAGTCCACCCGCCACTGACCCACCAGGAGTCCCGAACATTTCTCCCAGTTGATCTTGGCGGAGGATGCGTCCAAGTAAACCTGCTGGCATTCCCGCATCCTCCGCAAGTCGACGGGATCCGTGACCATGAGGAGCACGTCATTGGCGTAAACCGAGAGGACATCCTCCACGCCCGGCCCTTGCAGAGCCAGTCCCGTCAACCTCTTCCGCAAGAGGCGCAGGAAAGGCTCCACACAAACGGCGTATAACTGACCGGATATGGGGCATCCCTGACGTATTCCCCTCCTGAAGTGAAGGGGCGCCGTCAAAGACCTGTTAACCTTTATCAGACACTCCGCGGCGGCGTACAAAAGTCGGATCCAGGTGATGAAATGCATCCTGAACCCAAATACGTGCAGAGTCCCGAAGAGGTATTCGTGGTCCACCCTGTCGAACGCCTTCTCCTGATCGAGGGAAAGGAAGGCGACCGACAGACCCTCTGGGAATGGTGGACCAGGTCCTGGACCAGATGGATGTTGTCATGGATGGTCCGGCCCGGGAACGTGTAGGACTGGTCGGAGTGGATCATGTGGGCCAGCAGGGTGCCAAGGCGGGCAGACATGGCCCTGGCAAAGATTTTGTAATCTGTGCTGAGGAGGGAGACTGGGCGACAGTTCTTAAGAAGGCGGAGATCGCACTTCTTGGGCAGCAGGACAATGACCGCCCTGCACCAAGAGAGGGGCATCTCCCCGGTCACCAGACTTTCCACCAGGACTCGTGCGTAGTCGCCCCCCAAGACGTCCCAGAACGCCCTGTGGAACTCCACAGTCAGCCCGTCCAGCCCCGGGGACTTTCCCCTCGAGAGCTGGCTGAGGGCGCCGGTCAGCTCCGCCAGGCTCAGCGGAGCGTCCAACTGTTCGGCGCCGTCCGGGCCGACCTTCGGTAGGTCCTCCCACAAAACTCTGTGAGCATCCTCGCTGGACGGATCCGGAGAGAACAGAGCCCCATAATAGGCCCAGGCCTCTGCGCTGATCCCCTCCGGATCCGAGACCAGAGATCTGTCGTCGGCCAGCAGCCCCAAGAGCTGCTTACGGATCCCCTGTCTTTTTTCCAGCAAAACTGGATCCGCGACCTCACATACGCGCCTCAGGACCCGACGAGTTGCAGGTCCTTCAGTGCGCCCTTCTCTTCGTACACCTTCCGCAGGGCCGGGTCTTCGACGACTTGACCGAGATGGGACTCCAGGTCGAGCACCTCCCTCTTCAACCGCCTGACCCGGGTATCCCGCCTCTTGGTCGACCCCTTCGTGTACTTCTGACAGAAGAGACGGACGTGAGCCTTGCCCACGTCCCACCATAGCCTCAAGGAGGGGAAGCCCCCCTGCTTCCTTCTCCAGTCGGCCCAGAACCGACAAAACGAATCCTGGAACCGCTCGTCCTCCAGCAGCAGGTTGTTAAAATGCCAGTACGTGGACCCCCCCGGCGCGTGCAACGGAGCGAGCTCCGCCCACACCAGGTGGTGGTCCGTGCACGGCACCGGCCACATGGAAGCCGCCGGAACGCAGGAGACGTACGCCCGGGAAATGTAAAGGCGGTCGATTCTGGACCTTCCTCCTCCAGACCTCACGCTAGTGAAGGCGCTGGAGTCGGGAAGGAGATTTCACCACACATCCACCAAGTCGAAGGACCCGACCAGGCCCCTCAACTTCTCCATCGCTGCCGTGCTGCGTGGGGGACCGGACTGGTCCCTCACCTCGAGGGTGCAGTTAAAATCCCCCCCGAGGACGACGCACTCGCCGACATAGATGAAGCCCAGAAGAGCGGACACTTCTTCACCGGTCTGGGGGGCGTACACGTTCACTAGTTGGAGCGGCACATCCCCAGGTGAACAGTGACCTGGAGCAAGCGGCCTGGCACAGGCTCCTTGATCCCCAAGATCTCCGGCTGAAAATGTGGGTCCAACACCCATGGCCCCACATCTCGGCCCCATTATAATCCTGTAAGGGAAAAGGAATAAGGAAGGGGAGACTAGCGAGAGCCTTGTCCAGGAACAACAGCTTACATAAGAACATAAGAAATAGGAGCAGGAGTAGGCCAATCGGCCCCTCGAGCCTGCTCCGCCATTCAATAAGATCATGGCTGATCTGATCCTAACCGCCAATCTACTATCTATCACAGAACCATCTCCTGCATCTAACAGAATTGCACACACGAAATAGGAGCAGAATCAGGCTACACAGTCCCTGGGCCCGCTCCACTACCCACAGGGCCATGACCGATCCGAACCTAGACTCATGTCCAAATTCCTGCCCGCTCCCCGTAACCCTTAATGCCCTTTACTTCCAGGAAACTGTCTATTTCTGTTTTAAATTTAATTAATGTTGTAGCTTCTACAGCTTTTTGTGGCAGCATATTCCATGGACCTACCACCCTCTGAGTGAAGTAGTTCCTCCTCATCTCAGTTTTGAAAGAGCAGCCCCTTATTCTAAGACTATGTCCCCTAGTTCTCGTCTCGCCCGTCATCGGGAACATCCTCCCCGCATCCACCCGATCCAACCCCTTCACAATCTTATATGTTTCAATAAGATCGCCTCTCATTCTTCTGAACTCCAATGAGTAGAGTCCCAATCTACCCAACCTCTCCTCATATGACCACCCCCTCATCCCCGGGATTAACCGAGTGAATCTTTTTTGCACTGCCTCGAGAGCAAGGATGTCTTTCCTTAAGTAAGGACACCAAAACTGTATGCAGTATTCCAGGTGCGGTCTCACCAATACCTTGTACAACTGAAGCAATACCTCCCTATTTTTATATTCTATCCCCCTAGCAATGAAAGCCAACATTCCATTTGCCTTCTTAATCACTTGCTGCACCTGCATACTAACCTTTTGAGTTTCGTGCACCAGGACCCCCAGATCCCTTTGCACTTCAGTACTCTCCAGTTTCTTGCCATTAAGATAATAAATTGCTCTAGGATTTTTCCTGCCAAAGTGCATCACCTCACACTTTCCAGTGTTGTATTCCATCTGCCAAATCTCTGCCCACTTACTTAGCCTGTCTATGTCCCCTTGCAGGTTTTTTATGTCCTCCTCACTCACTACTTTCCCTCCCATCTTTGTATCATCTGCAAATTTTGATATGTTACACTTGGTCCCTTCCTCCAAATCGTTAATATAGATTGTGAAGAGTTGGGGACCCAGCACTGACCCCTGTGGAACACCACTAGTTACTGATTGCCAGTCTGAGAATGAACCATTTATCCCAACTCTTTGCTTTCTGTTAGATAGCCAATCCTCTATCCATGCCAGAATATTACCCCCAATCCCGTGATTTTTTACCTTAAGCAATAATCTTTTGTGTGGCACCTTGTCAAATGCCTTTTGGAAGTCTAAATACACTACGTCCACTGGTTCCCCTTTATCCACTCTATATGTTACTTCCTCAAAGAACTCCAGCAAATTTGTCAAACATGACTTCCCCTTCGTAAAACCATGCTGACTTTGTCCTATTAAATTATGATTATCCAAATGTCCTGTTACTGTTTCCTTAATAATGGACTCCAAAATTTTACCTACCACAGATGTTAGGCTAACCGGTCTATAGTTACCAGCCTTCTGTCTACTGCCCTTTTTAAATAAGGGTGTTACATTAGCAGTTTTCCAGTCTGCCGGGACCTTAGCGGAATCCAGGGAGTTTTGAAAAATTATTACCAATGCATCTACAATCCCTACCGCCACTTCCTTCAAGACTCTAGGATGTAAGCCATCAGGTCCAGGTGATTTATCCGCCTTGAGTCCCATTATTTTACCGTTCCAACTAGATTCTAAGCACGGAAAGGTTTAGCCGAATGACAATCTACTTCCTACCACTAATTTCATTCAGGTAATTGTGGAGCTTTTAACACCTGACAGCAGTTTGAACAAATGAGACGAGGATGCTGCACATCAGCATGAAAGCAGCACAACGTTTGAGACAGGGCCTGAGGAGGAACATGGACCATCTCAGTGCCTTCCATTCAGCAGGAAACAATCTGCCCGCTTCTCAACTCAGGCTTCTGCCCAGAGCTCAATGTCCCCCTCCCTCTCCAGCCATCTGCCAATTCAACCCTCTCACCACCATCTCCTCATTCCCCACCCCTCAATTCTCCGTCCTTATTCAAAGAAGAGCAGGAGAGTTCTCCCCGGTGTCCTGGGCCAATATTAATCCCTCAACCAACACCACTAAAACATTATCTGGCCATTATCACATTGTGGTTTGTGGGATCTTGCTGTGCACAAATTGGGTGCTGCGTTTCCTAGATTGCAACAGTGACTAGATTTCAAAAAAAATACTTCATTGGCTGTAAAGCGCGTTGGGAGGTCCTGAGGTTGTCAAAGCCACAGAAAAGTTGAATATCAGGGACCAGATGTCACGTGACCAAATCTCCTGGCATTCCTTCAAATGAGAGTTGGCCTGGGTGACCTTTGAACTATCCAGACAACACAAACTCATTTAATGCTCACCTGTTTATTGGTGTTTCGATTCCCTGGTGTGCGGATCAAGGGTGCAAAGCGTATCATGAATAGAACTTGAATCTGGTCCTTTGTCTACCTGTCTGCACACGCTCCACACCCTGGGGAATGTTGCACAAAAGAGCCAACATTCTATTCATCGCATTGAGGAGCTTAACCATGGACCGGCTGAGTGAAATGTTTGATTGCAAGCTTATACCTGTTGTTAAGCAAACACTTAACACTGGTTTAATTGTGTTATTGATCTAGGAGCTGCATAACTAAATAAACAGGAGCTCCTCGGGGAGTGAGCCAATTAGCACTTTCTGAAATACAATATCGATGGTCATCATTGATGGGGCAGTCGGTAACCTGTCTATATAAAGGCTGCTGTCTCCGGTTACCATTAGAGCTTTCCACAGCTGTCCTAACACAGACCTGGAGCTGACCCCCACTGACTCAGATGTTAAATGCACAGTGTGTTGCCATGAGCCATTCAGACTGGGAAGGCCTCACCCCCAATTACCAGTTCTCAGGTGGCTTTTGCTGACCAGGACACCCTGCTCTTCTTCAAATAGCACCGTGGATCATCATATTGTCTCCTCGAGCAGGCAAACGGGGCCTTGGTTCAACATCTCAAACAAAACATTGGCACCTCCTGATAATGCAGCACTGCTTGAGTTTGGAGTCTAGAACCAGGGTCACAGTCTCAGGGTAAGGGGTCGGCCATTTAGGACTGAGATGAACAGAAATTTCTTCACTCGGAGGGTTGTGAATCTTTGGAATTCTCTATCCTAGAGGGCTGTGGATGCTGAGTCATTGAGTATATTCAAAACAGAGAACGATAGCTTTTTGGAAACTAAGGAAATCAAGGGCTATGGGGATAGTGTGGGAAGGTGGAAGGTAGAAGATCACCATGATCTTATTGAATGTCAGAGCAGGCTCAAGGGGCCGAATGGCCTGTTCCTGCTCCTAATTCTTATGTTCTTATTGAGGTGTCAGCCTATGTTATGTGCTCAAGCCTGGAGTGTGATTGAACCCATAATCTCTGACTCAGAGACGAGAGTGCTACCCACTGAGCCAAGTGACTTGCGCTTTATTGGCCTGAGTATTACTCAATAAATTTTACATTCTTAAGATAAAGTGTCAAGGCTTATCCTGCACAGTGAAAAAGAGATAGGTCAAGATATATTAGGAAGTAAGGGTTAGGTGAAGCCAAGGTTGGGTTTTCAAGGGTTATGGATTGAAGAAGAATGGGAAGACTGAGAGAGGTGAGGAGTTGAGGAAAGAATGAATTCGAGTATAGAGAACATACAGTGAGTGTTGGGAACAGGAAGAGTGTGTGGGACAGTGTACGTCAGGCCACAGGTCCCAGTGATTGCTGAAGGTGTTTCCTCTACCCTCACCCACTGAAATATCTGTAACGCAGTAATGTCAGAAACCTTGGAACCAACGTAGCATTTCTCTGTGTGAGAGGTCCTTGTTGCTTCTTGGACTCTGTGATACCCAGTCATTCTACACCAGGCCAGAGGTAAATCATAAAACGGGCTAGTCAACGGGATGTGAAATGGCTGCTGGGGAGTGGAGAAGTCTGGTGAAGTGTGCCACCCAATTCTCAGGGCAGGATCTGAATCTGGACTCCGTTAAACGGAATCTAATGCAGCTTGGAATAGCGCCTTTGAGCAACTTTATATCATTTGGGGAGAGTCGTCACATTTTGATGCAGATTTAAACTCTGTGATGTTTGTCCAAACCCATCACCATCTGTTATTCCAAAGAAATAAACCAAATCAATTCTTGAAGCTTTGGGGCAGAAACCAAATCAAGCAAGAATTCTGATAACGTACGAGCTGACACGGGACAAATTGGAGCCCAGGATCTGATAAGAGTTTACAATAATGTAAGAAATTTTCTGCAGTTTAATTAAGTAAAGGGAGATTATTGACCCAGACCTAATTTGTATTCAAGATATCAAAGCAGAATGTTAAATATTACAGTCAGTTCTGGTCCAATAAAAGATCCAGTTATTAGAAGGGACCTGACCTACTGGAGGTGCTGAATCTTCCTGGGGTTCAGTTCCAGGGCACCAGTTCCAGTACTCCATCCAACTGACTGTTCCTCCCTGGTAAATCTAAACTGGGAGAGTTGGCAGGCTATTCAACTGTGAGGGCCACCATAGCTGAACCAGATCCTGTTCTTGCTCAACACGAGCACGTTCCTGGCGGGGTCACAGGTTAACATTCAACCAATCTGTCTGATTTTGCCCTTCCTTAGCCCTGAGCCAATCAGACCAATTGTTCCTACTCTATTCCCCTAGCTGAGATCAGCCACTTCAGCGCAAATCAACGATTGGTGCTGGGCGTTCCTGATCTGTACAGCACGCGGTGCATTGTGCCACACACCCACCAACCTAGGGGGGACCGGGGATTAACTACACCCCAATATTCACGTTGGAGCTAAAGCATCACAACCCTGAGCCGTCTTGCTTAGGACGGGAGTTTATCTGGCCAGTGTTCCACAGTGGGAGTCTCAGCGACTGAAGGTGGGGCCCAGCTCATGGTTGTGGATGTGGCCCCATTTCTTTAAGCGGCTGTCAATTATTTCCAAATCACAGAGAGTGTGTGGTGGCGGTGAGAGCTTGGCTGAGATTGACGATGGGATTAGCAGCAGAATCTGTCATCAACAGAAGCACGTCTCGCCGCAACAAAGCTCAGCCATGATCAATCTGTGAATATCCAGATAACTGCAGATTAGTGAGGGGCTGGAAGCAGACTGAGGGAACCGGTGGCCATGCGGTTAGCCAATGGGTGCAACACTTACAGGGAGAGGAGTGGCCATGCTCACAACTCCTCATATAATGAAGCAGTCCATGCCCGCATGCAGCAAGACCTGGACGACGTTCAGGCTTGGGCTGACAAGTGGCAGGTAACATTTGCACCACACAAGTGCCAGGCAATAATTATCTCCAACAAGCGAGAGTCTAACCACCGCCCCTTGACATTCAACTGCATTACCATCACCGAATCCCCCACCATCAACATCCTGGGGGGTCACCATTGACCAGAAACTTAACTGGACCAGCCACATAAATACTGTGGCAACAAGAGCAGGTCAGAGGCTAAGTATTCTGTGGCGAGTGTCTCACCTCCTGACTGCCCAAAGCCTTTCCACCATCTACAAGGCACAAGTCAGGAGTGTGATGGAATACTCTCCACTTGCCAGGATGAGTGCAGCTCCAACAACACTCAAGAAGCTCAACACCACCCAGGACAAAGCAGCCCGCTTGTTTGGCACCCCATCCACCACCTTAAACATTCACTCCCTCCACCACCGGCGTACCATGGCTGCAGTGTGTACCATCTACAAGATGCACTGCAGCAACTCGCCAAGGCTTCTTCTACAGCACCTCCCAAACCCACGACCTCTTCCACCTAGAAGGACAAGGGCAGCAGGCGCATGGGAACACCACCACGTTCCCCTCCAAGTCACACACCATCCTGACTTGGAAGTATATCGCCGATTCTTCATCATCGCTGGGTCAAAATCCTGGAACTCCCTCCCTAACAGCACTGTGGGAGTACCTTCACCACACGGACTGCAGCGGTTCAAGAAGGTGGCTCACCACCACCTTCTCAAGGACAATTAGGGATGGGCAATAAATGCTGGCCTTGTCAGCGACGCCCACATCCCATAAACAGATTTTTTTTAAATGCTGTTGGCCAATGGGTGCAACTCTTACAAGGGAATCAGGGTGAGTAACAGTTGGGTTACATTAATTTTCAACATTGGGATCAAGATGAGAATATCAACTAACTGATGAGGAAATATCTAGTCTGTAATCATTGAGGTACTTTTACCAATTTACCAATTTTACTTTAACTCACACAAACATACAATATTGACAGACACGAAATAACCAACTGCTCCATCAAGCCTGCCCCACACCACGATGCCTGAGTATCCTGACCAGATACTACCTACACCCCCTCCCCCACCAGGACCATTGCTCCCGCCGTAGCCCCCCGCGATCTCCCAGCATTTCCTCCTACACCCCTCCCCCCCAAACCCCCTCACTCACCCCTACGCTGCCCACTCCCCCCCAACCACTCCTCGCTCCTCCCTCCCCCCCGCCAACACCCCCTTGCTCCCCAGCAAACTGCTTCAGTCTGGTCCTCCTGTCACCATCTACTAGGACCACAGATCCCCCCTCAGGCGTGACCAAGTCAACAGGACCAAAACCAGATTAGCTGGTGATTCCTCTTATTTGTTGCTTGTGGGATCTTGCTGTGTGCAAAATGGAAGCTGCTTTTGCCTGCGGAACAGTGACTGCACATCAAAAGTACTTCACTGATTCTAAAGTGCTTTGGATGCGATGAGTTTGTTAGGGCAGTGTAGAGGGAACTCTGTATCTAACCCATGCTGTACCTGCCCTGGGAGTGTTTGATGGGACAGTGTAGAGGGAGCTTTACTCTGTATCTAACCCGTGCTGTACCTGCCCTGGAGTGTTTGATGAGACAGTGCAAAGGGAGCTTTACTCTGTATCTAACTCGTGCTATTCCTGCCCTGGGAGTGTTTGATGCTGATATCAGGAAGCCAAAATGTGATCCTTCCCCCACTGTGCACAGAATTCACTCACACAGTAAAAATAATCATTATGTTTTTGTTTCCGTGGCCATTTACCCAATAAACCCTCTCATGTGTTGGAGTGAAATGCTTCCTGAGAACATTCACAATTAACATTTCACTTCTATTCAATGTTCATCGAATTGTTACAGCACAGAAGGAGGCCATTCGGCCTGTCGAGCCTGTGCCAGCTCTCTGCAAGCGCATTTCAGCTGGTCCCACTCCCCCGCCCTTTCCCAGTAGCCCTGCGAATGTTTTGCCTTCAGGTACTTATCCAATTCTCTTTTGAAAGCCACGACTGAGTCTGCCTCCACCACCCTCTCAGGCAGTGCATTCCAGATCCTAACCACCTGCTGCGTAAAAAAGCTTTTCCTCATGTTGCCTTTGGTTCTTCTGCCAATCACCTTAAATCTGTGTCCTCTGGTTCTCGACCCTTCTGCCAATGGGAACAGTTTCTCTCTATCTATTCTGTCTAGACCCCTCATGATTTTGAACACTTCTATGAAATCTCCTTTCAATCTTCTTTGCTCTAAGGAGAACAACCCCAGCTTCTCCGGTCTATCCACGTAACTGAAGTCTCTCATCCTTGGAATCATTCTCGTCATTCTTTTCTGCACCCTCTCTAAGGCTTTCACATCCTTCCTAAAGTGCGGTGCCCAGAATTGGACACAATACACTGAAGGGATTATTACTAGTCCTAGCCCCTTTAGGGTTACCCCGGATCAGGCGTATTCCCCAGAAGTTCACTTTCAACTAAAGTTTAAGTTAGCCGAATCCTAAAGACGCTTAATTGGGTCTAAAGGTCTGGACCATCTCTCCCTAAAGGAAAGGAACAACCTGAAGATGTTACCGTCCTCCAGGTAGCACTTTTAATAAGTTTAGCTAGACTGTAACCTTCCGGATATTATGAGGGTCCGGAAAACTCCCCCAGAATTCTGCAACTCCTCACCAAAGAGCGTACAGAGATTGAGTTCGCAAGTTTGATACAGAAGTATTATGTGAGACAATTCTAAAAATATATAGATTTATTAAAGAACCGACATGTAATTACAGTAGGTGTTTCAATCGCATCATTAACAGTTCCAAATACAAAAAGCTTTCAATTCTATTATCAGAGATCCTTCGCTACAGTTTTACAGTTCTTAAGTCTTTATTCCAGAATATTCACCAAAATCAAATACAGTACCTTGATCCCCGAGATACAAAGAGTTGTAGACTTACAGAGCCTGCCTCTGAAGCCGAGAATCGCTTTGCCCCTTTACAGTGAATCTATCTTCCCATTTGAAAGTTCAATATTTATACCCTTTTTCAGTGGTATATCCTTTGAAGTTTTCTGCTGATGTAAGCTAATTATCTCTAGTCATTTTTCTGCTGACCCCTGCTATTCTTACAGTCAGATCAGCTGGTAGCATTAAGAATTATGTCTCTACCCTAGGTGTTCTAAGCTTATCATAAAAACGATGTAACAGCAGGTGCATCTATTTGATGTCATTTTTACCAAGGTCTTCTGTTTGTGTCTTTTTACGACATGTAATTTAGGACACCTTAACAGGGTGTACCATGCAATTCTTAGTTACCTCAGCTGGTTGTAACACAGAATCGTGTCTCCTGTGTTTCATTTGATGTCATTTTTACGCAGGCATATGTTTCTTAATTTTCTGTGTTTCTTTCCGAAGTGTAATTTAGGACACCTTAACAGGGTGTACCATTGTGTTCTTTCCGAAGCTTCAGACTATCAGGAACCTCCAACCTCCTGTTTCAACAACTTATCTTATCTCAATAGCCTGAATGCTGCTACAGCTTCTCCATTGTTAGGCCTTCAGATTTCCAAACCCAGTATGTCATGTTTTAATAAGGCCAGAATTCTTTCATAGGATGATGTATTTTTCTGAATATGGCTTATTCCTTCACAACACAAGTTGAGGCCGAACCAGTGTTTTGTACAGGTTCCTCATAATTTCCGCGCTTTTTTACTCTACCTCTATTCATGAGGCCCAGGATCCCGTAAGCTTTAACTGCTTTCTCAACCTGCCCTGCCACCTTCAACGATTTGTGCACATATACCTATTGGTCTCTCTGTTCATGCACCCCCTTTAGGATTGTACCCTTTAGTTTATATTTCCTCTCTTTATTCCTTCTACCAAAGTTTATCACTTTGCACTTCTCTGCGTTAAATTTCATCTGCCACGTGTCCACCCATTCCACCAACCAGTCTATGTCCTCTTGAAGTCTATCACTATCCTCCTCACTATTCACCTTAAATCTGTGTCCTCTGGTTCTTGACCCTTCTGCCAATGGGAACAGTTTCTCTCGATCTACTCTGTCCAGACCCCCTCATGATTTTGAACACCTCTATCAAATCTCCTCTCAACCTTCTCTGCTCTAAGGAGAACAATCCCAGCTTCTCCAGCCTATCCACGTAACTGAAGTCCCTCATCCCTGTAATCATTCTCGTAAATCTTTCCTGCACCCTCTCTAAGGCCTTCACATCCTTCCTAAAGTGTGGTGCCCAGAATTGGACACAATACTCCAGTTGAGGCCGAACCAGTGTTTTATACAAGTTCATCATAATTTCCACGCTTTTGTACTCTGTACCTCTTTTTTAACTATTTTCTCAACCTGCCCTGTCACCTTCAATGATTTGTGCACATATATCCCTAGGCCCTTTGTTCATGCACCCCCTTTAGGATTGTACCCTTTAGTTTATATTTCCTCTCTTCCATTCTTTCTGCCAAAATGTATCATTTCGCAGTTTTCTGCGTTAAATTTCATCTGCCACTATCTCCTCTTGAAGTCTATCACTATCTTCCTCACTGTTCACTATACTTCCAAGTTTTGTTTCATCTGCAAATTTTGAAATTGTGCCCTGTACACCCACATCCAAGTCATTAATATATATCAAGAAAAGCATCGGCCCTAGAACTGACCCCTGGGGAACACCACTGTATACCTTCCTACAGTCCGATAAACAACTGTTCACCACTACTACAATAGCAAAATACTGCGGATGCTGGAAATCACTACTACTATTTCACCACTACTCTCTGTTTCCTGTCCCTTAGCCAATTTTGTATCCATGCTGCCACTGTGCCTTTTATTCCATGGGCTTCAACTTTGCTGGAAAGCCTATTATGTGGCACTTTGTCAAATGCTTTTTGGAAATTCATGTACACCATGTCAACCACATTGCCCTCATCAACCCTCTCTGTTAACCCATCAAAAAACTCGATCAAGTTGGTTAAGCATGATTTGCCTTTAACAAATCCCTGTTGGCTTTCCTTAATTAATCCACACTTGTCCAAGTGACTGTTAATTTTGTCCCTGATTATTGTTTCTAAAAGCTTCCCCACTACCGAGGTTAAACTGACTGGCCTATAGTTGCTGGATTTATCTTTACACCCTTTTTTGAGCAAGGGTGTACATTTGCAATTCACTGGCACCAGCCCCGTTTCTAAAGAGGATTGGAAGATTATGGCCAGTACCTCTGCGATTTCTTCCTTTACTTCCCTCAGCGTCCTAGGATGCATCCCATCTGATCCTGGTGGCTTATCTACTTTAAGTACAGCCAGCCTTTCTAGTACCTCCTCTTTATCAATTTTTATCCCATCCAGTATCTCCTTTACCTCCTCCTTCTCTATGTCTATGGCAGCATCTTCTTCCTTGGTGAAGACAGATGCAAAGTACTCATTTAGCACCTCAGCCATACCCTCGGCCTCCATGCATAGTTCTCCTTTTTGGTCCCTAATTGGCCCCACCCCTCCTCTCACTACCTGTTTACTATTCATATGCCTATAGAAGACTTTTGGATTACTTTTTATTTTAGCTGCCATTCTATTCTCATACCCTCTCTTTGCCCCTCTTATTTTCTTTTTCACTTCCCTCTGAACTTTCTATTCACCCTGATTCTCACTTGTATTCTCAACCTGACATATGTCATATGCGCTCTTTTTCAGCTTCATATTACTCTCTATCTCTTTCGTCATCCAGGGAGCTCTGACTGTAGTTGCCCTACGTTTCTCCCTAGTGGGAATGTACCTCGACTGTACCTGAACTATTTCCTCTTTAGAGGCAGTCCATTGTTCCATTACAGTTTTGCCTGCCAATCTTTGATTCCAATTTACCCGGGCCAGATCCATTCTCATCCCACTGAAATTGGCCATCCTCCAATTAAGTATTTTTACTCTAGATTGCTCCCTGTCCTTTTCCATAGGTAATCTAAACCTTATGATACTACGATCACTGTTCCCTATATGTTAACTGACACTTGCGCCACTTGACCCACTTCATTCCCCAGAACCAGATCCAGCAATGCCTCCTTCCTCGTTGGGCTGGAAACGTACTGATCAAGAAAGTTCTCCTGAACACACTTCAGAAATTCTTCCCCCTCTCTGCCCTTTACACTATTACTATCCTAGTCTATATTAGGATAGTTGAAGTCCTCATTATCACTACTCTATAGTTCTTGCATCTCTCTGTAATGTCTCAGCAAATTTGTTCCTCCATATTTTTCTCACTAGTTGGTGGCCTATAGAATACACCTAGTAGTGTAATGGCACCTCTATTGTTTCTTAACTCTAACCAGATAGATTCTGTCCTGACCCCTCCAGGACATCCTCACTCTCCTTAAACAATACTGCCACCCCACCTCCTTTCTTTCCTTCCCTATCTTTCCTGCACACCTTATATCCAGGAATAATTAATACCCAATCCTGCCCTTTTTTGAGCCAGGTCTCCGTTATCGCCACGACGTCATATTCCCCTGTGGCTATTTGCGCCTGCAGCTCACCAACCTTGTTTACTATGCTTTGTGTGTTCACATACATGCACTGTAAACCTATCTTAGACCATCCTGTGTTCTCTCTTAGTCTGACCCCACCTAATACCGCACTATTTCTTACTTTAGTGCTATCCGTCTCTCACAATCATTTGTGCCCTTTGTTTCTCCTTTCTAAAGCTACATCCTGGTGCCCATCCCCCTGCCAAATTAGTTTATAACCCTCCCTAACAGCACTAGCAAACCTCCGCACGAGGATATTGGCACCAGCTCTGTTGAGGTGCCACCCGTCTGGCCTATACAGGTCCCACCTCCCCCAGAACCAGCCCCAATGCCCCAGGAATCTGAAGCCCTCCTTCCTGCACCATCTCTCCAGCCATGCATTCATCTGTTCTATCCTCCTATTTCTATACTCACCCGTGCGTGGCACCGGGAGTAATCCAGAGATTACTACCTTTGAGGTCCTGCTTTTTAATCTCATTCCTAGCTCCCTGAAATCTGCCTGCAGGACCTCATCCCTCTTTCTACCTATGTTGTTGGTACCGATATGGACCACGACCTCTGGCTGTTCACTCTCCCCCCTCAGAATGTTCTGCAGCCGCTGGATGACATCCTTAACCCTGGCACCAGGGAGGCAACATACCATCCTGGAGTCACGCCTGCGGCCGTAGAAACACCTGTCTGCTCCCCTAACTATCGAATCACCTACCACTATTGCTTTTCCGATCTTCTTCCTCCCCCCCCCGTACAGCTGAGCCCCCTGTGGTGCCGTAGACTTGGCTCTGGCTGTACTCCCCAGAGGAACCGTCGCCCTCAGCAGTACTCAGAACTTAATACTGGTTGAAGAGCGAGATGCACTTAGAGAACTCCTGCACTACCTGCCTGGTCCTCCTCTTCTGTCTGGAGGTCACCCATTCCCTCTCTGCCTGCACACTCCTTAGCTGTGGGGTGATCACCTCCTGAAACATGCTATCCACTCTTTATCCCCGCTCAGCTCTCGCTCTGCTCCCGCTCAGGTCCGCTCTTTCAGTTGCACACTGATTGGATTTCCAGGAGAGTCGCCTTCATGTTCTCACACATTATACCGTCCCTTTACCCACAGGAATTTAAAAACTGTCAGCTCAAAATATCTCGTCTGATACTTTTTGTCCTTGGGAAGGTTTCTGATCGATAAAGTATCTCTGAAGTGTGCTTCAGTGCAGACTATAAGAGTAATGAAATCACTTGATTGAATTGAGAGATCTCGGATTGAGCCTTTGTACTGGGCAGTCTCCGGCGTGTCTAAAAATGGGAGAAACGCAATGACATGGATCCAAAGGGGATATTTTGGTTTATCAGAGTTTTTCAACTGGGCTGTTTTGCTACATTAATTTTTTGTTGCTGATATGCTCAACATCAGACGATCAGGAGGCAAGAGTGAGAGAAAAGACTGTTCAACCCATCAATCCCACTGCTCCCACAGCCCATGTGCACTCTCCCCATCACAGACTCTACCCACCCATTTAATCTCCTCCCACAGCCCATGTACACTCTATCCTATCATGGACTCTACCCACCCATTTAATCTCCTTAGAGTGCAGCCTGTAACTCACTCCCGGGTATCTGTTACTCTATATATAAACCCCCTGAACCCCTCAATTAGATTCCAGCCTGTAACTCACTCCCAGGTATCTGTTACTCTATATATAAACCCCCTGAACCCCTCGATTAGATTTCAGCCTGTAACTCACTCCCGGGTATCTGTTATTCTATATTTATTATTGCGGTTATGAAGCTCTGATTCTAACACTGTTGATCTTTGTCTGACCTGCATTATTTTTCTCTTTCAGTTTATTGCTTTTGTGTCCCTCTTTTTCATCCTGTTGTCGATCACCGCCTTTTGCCTCGAGACACACGAGGCGTTCAACAAGATCATTAACTTAACGGAATACACGCGAGTGGGGAACAGCACGCGGACGCGGAGAGTGTACAGAATGGAGACGGAGCCTGCCCTCATGTATGTGGAAGGAGTGTGTGTTGTGTGGTTCACTCTGGAGTTCCTGGTACGCATTTCCTTCTGCCCCAATAAACTGCTGTTTGTCAAGAACATGCTGAACCTCATTGACTTTGTCGCCATTCTGCCCTTCTACTTGGAGCTGGCGCTTCGCGGGTTGTCCTCCAAGGCGGCGAGGGATGTTCTGGGCTTCCTCCGGGTTGTCAGGTTTGTCCGGATTCTACGGATCTTCAAGCTGACCCGGCACTTTGTGGGACTGAGGGTGTTGGGGCACACCCTGCGAGCCAGCACCAACGAGTTCCTCTTGCTCATCATCTTCCTCGCCCTGGGCGTCCTCATCTTCGCCACAATGATCTACTACGCGGAGAGGCTCGGCGAAAAACCCAACAGTCCGAATTCCACTCACTTCAAGAATATCCCCATCGGCTTCTGGTGGGCGGTGGTCACCATGACGACCCTTGGCTATGGTGACATGTACCCCCAGACGTGGTCAGGCATGCTGGTGGGAGCGTTGTGTGCCCTGGCTGGAGTGCTCACCATCGCAATGCCAGTGCCAGTCATTGTCAATAACTTTGGAATGTATTACTCGTTGGCAATGGCCAAACAAAAACTCCCCA
This sequence comes from Squalus acanthias, assembly GCA_030390025.1. NCBI lineage: Eukaryota > Metazoa > Chordata > Chondrichthyes > Squaliformes > Squalidae > Squalus > Squalus acanthias. The sequence goes on from CM059441.1 coordinate 32,408,759, forward strand.
AGAAACGCAGGAAGCACATCCCCAGCGGGACACACGGCAAGTCCACAGGGCATTGCAACTCGGACCTGAACTCTCCGTGCAACAGCACGCAGAGCGACACCGACCCAGTCGCTGCCGAAGGGATAACGGAGAGAAAGAGCTCAGGTAGGACCTGAATCCTGTTGCATTTCAGAGCTTGTACGCAAGCACCATTGCTGTTCTTGTCACCGTGTGCTTCCTTTCGATGTTTTACTCACTTCTGTTCAGATGTTGAGTGTGTTTCAGGCTCTCAGCATAGCCTTCTTATTGTCCCAGAAATTGCTGGGGTGGCGGGTGACGTGAATTGGACTTTCTTCCTCACCCTTCACATCATATTATCAGCTAGAAATTCATTTGCCCCCAAAAACAGGCACGGGGATCGCAATGTGGGATCAACCTGCACCCGTTCAAAGTAATGCAGGCAGCATGCTAACTTCGTGCTGCCTGCTGATTAACATGATTGTGGTGTGCGGCCCAGCACTGAACGCACTGCTAAGTAGCTGAACGCTCAGCAGGGGGCCCAAGTTCCTGCAATGTTAGCTCCAATTAAAGTTAGCCTACACTTCTTAAAGGCAGTCTGCACCGCTTAAAGGAGAGGTGCATTGTGCCTGCAGCAGGTGATTGAACTGGCTGGGGAAGAGTGCGAGCAGGAAGAACCACAATGACATGACAGGGGAGTGCACATGCTCCGAGGTTCTCGGATTCAGCACTGGAGACCTTGGTGCAGGAGGTGAACAGGAGGCAAGAGGTCCTGTTTCCACAGGGGACCAGGAGGCCCTCCAGGCAAATGCAGAAAAGGCAGCAGGAGCAGATAGCCATCATGGTCAATGCCAGCAGTGTCGCCGAGGACCTGGATGCAGTGCAGGAAGAAATTTAATGACCTCACACGAATGGTCAAGGTCAGCGAATTTATCTTTAAATGCCATATCCCACCATCTGCACCACTAACCTCACACACTGCTCAATGCACCACACCCCCATCACTCACCTACCAATCAGGACTCATACCTCACATTCATAGCTTCACCTCACACACTTACCACTACTGCAAGCCTCACACCTTGCACACACAGTCAGCTATTTAACCATGACAGGCATATCACCCAAACACATTGTACCACACTCACTGACACACTTCCCTCTCTCTTGCAGGACAAAGTGGCTCACAACCGGAGGCAGCAGGGGCTACCCACAGGGACACAGGCGTGCATGCATAACCTTACCCCGATGGAGGAGACGGTGCTCGCCATTATTGGAACGACCATCGCTGAGCCCGTGGCCAGCGGCGGGGCTGAAAAAATACAAGATGACGGCATCCTCATACGTAATCCTCCTTCTGACATCCCACTTCCCCCTCATCCCACAATCTCTTCTGATTTACAAGCTGCAGATGGTGTAAGCATGCATGTCTTGCTTCCCCCCTCCGCTCCTCCTCTCAACACAACCCTATCCTTGTGCCTTTCTCCTTTCAAATAGCCAAGAACTGCCATTTGGCCAGGCACTGGTGGAGGAGCAGGAAATTGAAGAGCATCAAGACACTGATGATGAAGACACTGCACCATCATTGATTTCACACTCGCAGCCACTCAGATACTGAAACTCCGCATACTTTAGAGGATAGGTTAGAGGTGGGATCTGCACATGGGGAGACACCGGCCACGAGTGCAGCCAGGGCAGGGGGATAGGGTAGCGCAGGTGCCAGCTCACCAGAGGGAAAGGTCGCACATGAGTTTTGCTGCAGAGGACTCAGCTGAGGACATCGAATGGGCGGCCTACAGAAGACCGCTGATGGGTATGCACAATGAAATGCTTGGTGCATTGGCAGGTCTGCCAGAAAGCCTGAGTGCAATGTCAAGGAGCATGGAGGAGTCCAGCACCAACCTTGCACAGGGCTTTGCGCAGAGCTTGGAGCCCATCCTTTCCAGCATGGAAGTGGTGGGCAGATCCATTAGCGCACTTGTGGACCGAAACATGATGCAGCGTCTGATGGCCGATGTCTCTGCTTCCATTGCAGCACAAGCAGAAGCCACCCAATGTCTGAGTGCTGCAGTGGAAGCTCAGACTGCACTCATGCAGGCTCAGCTTACTGCCACGCAAGCTCAGACTGCTGCCATCATGGCTGGGTTTACCAGTGTTGAAAGGGGCTTGCAGGGTGTCACAGCAGTCCAGCATTCCATCCTCCAACAGATTACTATGATTGCTGTGGCACTGCCCCGGGAGAATGGCAGTGGTTCTGTGGAGCACGAACCTGCTGTCCTCTCTCAGGATAACAGCATTCGTCCTCCCACCACTGCCACACTGCCAGTTCCTTGCTGTTGCCTGTCAGACAGCCAGCTGAGGTAGTACAGTCTAAAACCGGGCCCACTAGGCCCAGAGCTCCTCGAGGGCATCCTGCAAGGCCATCTGCAGTCTCCTCCATTGAAAGTCAGCAGCCTTCCACCAGCCATTCTGCAGCCACTGGTGTAGCACTTTGTAGGAGCACTAGGACAGGCAAAGGCACACTGAAGACAGACACTAAGGGAATGCACATGGGTGATTAGTTGACTTTGTTATGTAATATTGGATGGATTGATGTATAAAGTTGGTTTGGAATATTTCTTTTGTGGTGGCTTTTATTGCAGCATTGTGGCCAAGAGGACGCAGTTTTGGTCCGGAACTGAGGGATGGTAAGGTGTGTGACTGTTGTACAATGGGGATTTGGGATTGTGTTCAGTGGAACCGTAGTCAAATGAAGCGATCACGGATAGCCCGGCCGGAGATGGGATGTGCTGGTGGCCTCCTCCCTTCCTCTTGCTCCTCCTCTTCCTCCTCCTCCTCCTCCTCGTCTCTCTGTGAGCAGCTTGTCCTCTTCTTCGCTGCCTCTGCTCCATCTCCCTGTCATGCTGCAGGCCAAGGGGGATGGTAACTACAGTACCCATGACTAGGAGCAAGTGGTCTGAGCAGAACCCTTGAAGTCAGAAGCAAGGCTTTTTCCACTTGCAGCACCACTCCCTGTCACCTCACCAACTTTAAACAACTCTAGAAAGCTCCAAACACTTCGACAAACTTACACAGAGCCAGTTAAAATTAATCAGCAACTAACCAGAGAGTGGTTACTTATCCCTTTAAATATCGCTGGTGGGGGTCCTTGCTGCTGCTGAACGCATGTTGTGCTGTGGGAGGTTAAAACAGGGCATTCACTCCAGTGTTAAGGACGGAAATGGTAACACTGGCGTCAAATCAGCGTTGCCCACTGATTGATGTCACAATCTGCCTACTCTACATACTTCCTAATGCTCCTAACGCCCGCCCTACCGCCCTCACCAAAATGGCGTCCAGTGCGGCCCGCACCAGAAGTGTGCGTGGAAGCCATTTTCGACATAAAACGACATCCGTAGCGCAGAAAAATCGGACGCTACGAAACCGATTTTACGCCACAAATTGGTGGAAATGAGAACTGAGAATGTTGCTGAGAGGTCAACAGGGCAGCTGCGACCTCTCTCCTTAACTAATGAAAGAAAAGGATCGGGAAAGAAACAGAGTGAACAACAGAGAAGGAAATTGGGTGAATTAGAGTCAAATTAGATACAGAAAGAGAAATAAAGGGAGGAATTTTAACGCCAAAAATGGGTGGGTTGGGGTCGGGTCGGAGGTTAAAGATTTAAAAACCTAAATCCCAACCCCAACCTGCCCACTTCCGATTTTAACGGAGGCGGGATGGGGGCGGGCAGTCAACACACTCGCAAGAGGCGGGTTTGCACTTTAAATATTATACCCAGGCTGTGAGCCTCATGGTGATCCACCATTGTAAATTTAACTCTGGCTGGTTGGGTTTCCCAGGCTTTGGGGAACCCGCCAGCTAAAGGGAGGTGAGAACTGCTGGATCCAGGATGTAAGTGCCTTTCCACTTACCTGCTGGATCCAGTATTCCTGCCTCGCTCAGCCCCCACGATCGGACACCCCCCCGACCCTTCCGATCTCCCCCTGACCTCCCCACCTCCACCCCCAAGGCCTCCAACCCCCCCCACCCCAACAAGGCCAATGGCTCCCGATCCCCACTCCGACCCCTCCTCCGGCCTTCCAAACCACCCCCCTCCGGCCTCCGACCCCACATCTGGCCTTCCGACCTGCCCCCTCCAGTCCCAAATAGTTTGTGTCTGTCTTCACGGAAGAAGTCGCAAATTCTTCCCGGAAATAGTGGAGAAACAAGGCTCTAGCGAGAATGAGGAACTGAAAGAAATTAGTATTAGTAACAAAATAGTACTGGAGAAATGAATGGGACTGAAAGCCGATAAATCCCCTGGACGTGATGGCCGACATCCTAGGGTTTTGAAAGAGGTGGCTATAGAGAGACTGGATGCATTGGTTGTCATTTTCCAAAATTCCATAGATTCTAGAATGGTTCCCGCGGATTGGAAGGTAACAAATGTAACCCCACTATTTAAGAAAGGAGGGAGAGAGAAAATGGAGAACTAGTTAGCCTGACATCAGTAGTAGGGAAAATGTTAGAATCTATTATTAAGGACGTGGTAACAGGGTACTTAGAAAATAATAATAGGATTGGGCAGAGTCAACACGGATTTATGAAAGGGAAATAGTGTTTAACAAATCTGTTAGAGTTTTTTGAGGTTGTAACTAGCAGAATAGATAAGGGGGAACCAGTGGATGTGGTGTATTTGGATTTTCAGAAGGCATTCGATAAGGTGCCACACAAGAGGTTATTAAACAAAATTAGGGCTCATGGGATTTGGGGTAATATACTACCATGGATTGAGGATTGGTTAATGGACAGAAAACAGAGAGTAGGAATAAACGGGTCATTTTCGGGTTGGCAGGCTGTAACTAGTGGGGTACCGCAAGGATCAGTGCTTGGGCCTCTATTCACAATCTATATCAATGATTTTGATGAGGGGACCAAATGTAATATATCCAAGTTTGCTGATGACACAAAGCTGGGGAATGTAAGTTGTGAGGAGGATGCAAGGAGGCTTCAAGGGGATATAGACAGGCTAAGTGAGTAGGCAAGTACATGGCAAATGGAATATAATGTGGAGAAATGTGAAGTTATCCACTTTGGTAGGAAAAATAGAAAAGCAGAGCATTTTTTAAATGGTGAGAGATTGGGAAATGTTGGTGTTCAGAGGGGCCTGGGTGTCCTTGTACACGAATCACTGAAAGTTAACATGCAGGTACAGCAAGCAATTAGGAAAGCAAATGGTATGTTGGCCTGTAGGATTTGAGTATAAGAGTAAAGACATCTTACTGCAATTATATAGGGCCCTGGTGAGACTACACCTGGAGTATTGTGTACAGTTTTGGTCTCCTTACCTAAGGAAGGATATACTTGCCATAGAGGGACTGCAACGAAGGTTCACCAGACTGGTTCCTGGGAAGGGGGGATTGTCCTATGAGGAGAGATTGAGTAGACTAGGCCTATATTCTCTAGAGTCTAGAAGAATGAGAGTTGATCTCACTGTCACATATAAAATTCTTACAGGGCTTGACAGGGTAGATGAAGGGAGGATGAGTCCCCTGGCTGGGGAGTCTAGAACCAGGGGTCACAGTCTCAGAATAAGGGGTCAGCCATTTAGGACTGAGATGAGGAGAAATTTCTTCATTCAGAGGGTGGTGAATCTTTGGAATTCTCTACCCCAGAGGGTTGTGGAGGCTCAGTGGTTGAGTATATTCAAGACAGAGATCGATATATTTTTGAATATGAAGGGAATCAAGGGATATGGGGATAGTGCAGAAAGTGGAGATGAGGTAGAAGATCAGCCATGATCTTATTAAATGGCGGAGCAGGCTCGAAGGGCCAAATGGCCTCCTCCTGCTCCTATTTCTTATGTAAACAGTTTCTGTTGTTTTCCGTTTCTCCAAACTCTGGCTTGCCTTGTCTGGGCAAAGATAAAGTTGTGTCGCAGTGACGTGAGTGCAAGATATTGAGCAGAAATTCTGTGTGTATTCCAAGACTCGAAACAGAATGGTGATGCGAATGTGGCCTTATCAGACGAGGAAAGTGCGGCACTGAACCAGCCGCTGACACCCGATGAGAATCGGACGCTCAAACGCTCCAGCACCAGGGACAGAACCAAGAAAGGGTCCGCCTGTTTCTTACTGACACCTGGTGAGTTCACCCGCGCGGCAGACGCAGGAGAGAGGAGAGGTTTTAGGTCATTCACAGGTCGCTCGTGTTACATGTGGGAAATACAGCAATTGGGAGCTTGCCTACTGAATGGAATTTAATTTGCACAAACACAAACTCACACACTATCATTCTTGTACACACACACACTCTCACACACACAAACACACACACACTCACATGTACAAACACTGGCACACACGCACACAAACACTGACACTCATTCACACACACACACACACACACTCACACACACAATCGCACAGACACTCACACACACTCACACCCCCACCCCCCTCCCAAACACTCACACACAATCTCACGTGCACATGTGCATTGACCGAGTTCCGCCTCGCACTGATTGCCGTTCCTCGTCCTGTCACCTGGTGCACAAACCCAAAGGTTTTTCGGGGGTCTCTCTCTGGTATTTCTTTTGTATTTTTCTCCTATTTTATTCTTGACACACAGAGAACTGCAAAGATGTCCTCACGGCTAATTACTCTCAAGCAGAAGTGGTCACCCTGTCATAATGGCCGTCCGCAGAGGGCGAGCTGCCATACTTCATCCAAAGTCATGTCCTGGAGGAGAAGCAATGGAAGGTTCCAAGTTGCCCCTGAAGATTGGAAGCTCAGAATTATCAAACAGTCATAACTAGTAAATTTGTTGTAATATATAATCTTGTAAAAGCATGAATGCATGGCGGTTCTGTAAAATATGTATTATGAAGAAAAATATATATATATACATTTCTATATATGAACTACAGCCGTTTGTTAACATCTAGATCATAATGTGCAAAAATCTTTGAATTCCAGCAATAGATTAATGATCCTCATTGTATCATTACTTGTTGCACATTTTATATTTGCGTATTATTGTCTAATATTGAATCAGGAGAAATGTGTGAATTTTACCTCCATAAGTGCTTTATTGTGAAGACTGTTGTGTTTCAGTTCGAGCTGTATCCTAGCAACAGAGTTAAAATATCCAAAGTTCTTTGATGTAAACATTATTTCATGTGGTCTCCGTTCCTTCTGCACATTGACCCAAGTCAGGCTCCTGTTTATTGACATGAATTTAAACCTGGCGTTTCGCAGTGAAACTGAGAGTCAGCAAGAACGAGAAAAGTTGCCAACACTGTAAATCTGAAATAAATACAGAAAATGCTGGAAATATACACACGTCCGTGAAAGAAAGAGAAAAGGCAAGGACTGAAAGCACAGCCTGTACCCGAAACATTAACCTGCCTTTCAGATGCTGTGCATTTCCGGAATATTCTCTAAACAAGGAACAAGTCCGGTGGGAAACTGCGATGTGGGTAAGTTTGAGAGGTCAGGCTCCCTGAGGGTTGTTGTCATGTTCTGTGTACTGTGTCTCTGGCAATAACACTGCATCTTAATATCATGTCTGTATGTTGTTCAGCATGGAACTCTGTGCAGCAGTACTGGGATGGAAATAAAGAGTTATTCTTTTTCAAGTTAACTTTACTGTGTTTCTTATTTTATGTCTTAAAATGGAGCTGGCCACAAACACTCATAGAATCATAGAATGGTACAGCCCAAATGTAAAGGTAAATCGAGTGATGAGCAGCAAATGCCCAACTCCCCTCAGCCCTCAGAGGGCCAGTGGCGACTGTTTGGCATTACCCACGAATCTGTCGATTTGATCTCTGGAACCACAAGGCTCAGCAATCGCTGAACCGTCAACCTTCATCTGCATCCTGCCGTTAATTTCTAACTGTCTTGGAGCCACAGCACAGAAGTTTTCGTTAAGCTCCACATTTCTGAAATTGTTTCTATTCAACGGAGTACGAGGAACAATTTCCATTTATATAGTGAATATCTCAGAGACTGACTCCAGAAACCAAGAGACAGTGAAGGGACTTGGGGGAGACTGGAATCAAAGAGAGAGGGTCTGAGGGAGGATTTTCAGTGTCACTGTTTGAGGGTGATTGAAGAGAGTGACACCTGTCACAGGTAAGCAAGCTTTGGTGGAGCATTCAGACCTTCAAGTTCTGGTCTTGGAAACTTCCTCCCTAAGCCTCTCCGTTTTGTTAATTCTCCCCACATCTTTTTTTGGACCATATTTTCAGCCTGATCGTTCTAGTATCATAAAACCATAGAATGGTTACAGCACAGGAGGAGGACATTCGGCCCGTCGAGCCCGTGCTGGCTCTCTGCAAGAGCACCACTCCCCCGCCCTTTCCCCATAGCCCTGCAAATCTTTTTCCTTCAGGTACTTATCCAATTCCCTTTTGAAAGCCGTGATTGAGTCTGCCTCCACCACCCTTTCAGGCCATGCATTCCAGATCCTAGCCACTCGCTGAGTAAAAACATTTTTCCTCATGTCGCCTTTGGTTCTTCTACCAATCACCTTAAATCTGTGTCCTCTGGTTCTCGACCATTCTGCCAATGGAACAGTTTCTCTCTATTTACTCTGACCAGACCCCTCATGATTTTGAACACCTCTATCAAATTTCCTCTCAACCTTCTCTGCTCTAAGGACAACAACGCCAGCTTCTCCAGTCTATCCACGTAACTGAAGTCCCTCATCCCTGGAATCATTCTCGTAAATCTTTTCTGCACCCTCTCTAAGGCATTCACATCCTTCTTGAGGTGCCCAGAATTGGACACAATACTCCAGTTGAGGCCGAACCAGTGTTTTATTCAGGTTCATCATAATTTCCATGCTTTTGTACTCTCCACCTCTATTCATGAACCCCAGGATCCCGTAAGCTTTTTTAACTGCTTTCTCAACCTGCCGTGCCACCTTCAACGATTTGTGCACATATACCGCCAGGTCTCTCTGTTCATTCACACCCTTTAAGATTGTACCCTTTAGTTCATATTTCCTCTCCTCATTCTTTCGACCAAAATGTATCACTTCGCACTTTTCTGCGTTAAATTTCATCTGCCACGTGTCCGCCCATTCCACCAGCCTGTCTATGTCCTCTTGAAGTCTATCACTATCCTCCTCACTGTTCACTATACTTCCAAGTTTTGTGTCCTCTGCAAATGTTGAAATTGTGCCCTGTACACCCACATCCAAGTCATTAATATATATCAAGAAAAGCAGTGGTCCTAGAACCGACCCCTGGGGAACACCACTGTGTACCTTCCTCCAGTGCAAAAAACAACCGTTTACTACTACTCTCTGTTTCCTGTCACTTAGCCAATTTCATATCCATGCTGCCACTGTCGCTTTCATTCCATGGGCTTCAACTTTGCTGGCAAACCTATTATGTGGCACTTTGTCGAACGCCTTTTGCAAATCCATGTAAACCACATCAACCGCATTGTCCTCATCAACCCTCTCTGTTACCTCATCAAAAAACTTGATCAAGTTGGTTAAACACAATTTGCCTTTAACAAATCCATGCTGGCTTGCCTTAATTAATCCACACTTGTCCAAGTGACTGTTAATTTTGTCCCTGATTATTGTTTCTAAAAGCTTCCCCACTACCGAGATTAAATTGACTGGCCTGTAGTTGCTGGCTTTATCTTTATACCCTTTTTTGAACAAGGGTGTAATATTTGCAATTCTCCAGTCCTCTGGCACCACCCCTGTTTCTAAAGAGGATTGGAAGATTATGGCCAGTACCTCTGCGATTTCTTCCTTCACTTCCCTCAGCATCCTAGGATGCATCCCATCTGATCCTGGTGACTTACCTACTTTAAGTACAGCCAGCCTTTCGAGTACCTCCTCTTTATCAATTTTTATCCCACCCAGTATCTCCTCTACCTCCTCCTTCACTATGTCTATGGCAGCATTTTCTTCCTTGGTGAAGACAGATGCAAAGTACTCATTTAGCACCTCAGCCATGCCCTCTGCCTCCATGCGTAGGTCTCCTTTTTGGTCCCTAATTGGCCCCACCCCTCCTCTTACTACCCGTTTACTATTTATATGCCTATAGAAGACTTTTGGATTGCCTTTTATGTTAACTGCCATTCTATTCTCATACCCTCTCTTTACCCTTCTTATTTTCTTTTTCACTTCTCCTCTGAACTTTCTATATTTACCCTGATTCTCAGATGTATTCACAACCTGACATCTGTCATACGCGCTCTTTTTCTGCTTCATCTTACTCTCTATCTCTATCTCTTTTGTCATCCAGGGAACTCTGACTTTAGTTATCATAGAATCATAGAATGGTTACAGCACAGAAGGAGGCCATTCGGCCCGTCGAGCCTGTGCTGGCTCTCTGCAAGAGCACTTCAGCTAGTCCCACTCCCCCGCCCTTTCCCCGTAGCCTTGCAATTTTTTTTTCCTTCAGGTATTTATCCAATTCCCTTTTGAAAGCCACAATTGAGTCTACCTCCACCACCTTTTCAGGCATTGCTTTCCAGATCCTAACCACTCGCTGCATAAAAAAGTTTCCCCTCATGTCGCCTTTGGTTCTTCTGCCAATTACTTAAATCTGCATCCTCTGGTTCTCGACCCTTCCGCCAATGGAACAATTTCTCTCTATCTACTCTGTCCAGACCCCTCATGATTTTGAATACCTCTATCAAATCTCCTCTCAACCTTCTCTGCTCCAAGGAGAACAACCCCAGTTTCTCCAGACTATCCACGTAACTGAAGTCCGTCATTCCTGGAATCATTCTCGTAAATCTTTTATGCACCCTCTCTGAGGCCTTCACATCCTTCCTAAAGTGCGGTGCCCAGAATTGGACACAGTAAAGGAGTTGAGGGAAAACCAGTGTTTTATAAAGGTTCCTCATAACTTCCTTGCTTTTGTACTCTGTGCCTCTATTTATGAAGCTCGGATCCCCTACCTTTCCCCCTAGTGGCAATGTACCTCGACTGTACTGAACTATTTCCTCTTTAAAGGCAGCCCATTGTTCCATTACAGTTTTGCCTGCACATCTTTGATTCCAATTTACCCGGGCCAGATCCGTTCTCATCCCACTGAAATTGGCCTTCCTCCAATTAAATATTTTTACTTTAGATTGCTCCCTGGTCTTTTCCATCGATAATCTAAACTTTATGATACTATGAGCACTGTTCCCTAAATGTTCACCGACTGACACTTGCTCCACTTGACCCACCTCATTCCGCAGAACCAGATCCAGCAATGCCTCCTTCCTCGTCGGGCTGGAAACATACTGATCAAGAAAGTTCTCCTGAACACACTTCAGAAATTCTTCCCCCTCTCTGCCATTTACACTATTACTATCCCAGTCTATATTAGGATAGTTGAAGTCCCCCATGATCACTACTCTATAGTTCTTGCATCTCTCCTCACTTGATGAGCAAAAAAACCCGCTGTGATCTTTACCAACCAATCAGTTACCAGCTGTCCTGTGATGTCCCTCCTGGTTTTTATTTCTCTCTCTGCTCCGGTTCCCGGTTCAGTCTGCTTTCCACCTCGGCTGCTCGCAGTGAGTTCAGGCCCCTCTCCAACCACACTCTTTATTTACTTGCCTCTGCTCTGGTCCCAGTTAGGTCCACTTTCCTCCGCTGTGAAGCACCTCGGATAAAATCATCTATATTACCGGCTCCATATAAATACAAGTTGCTGGTCGCATAATTTGTTGCAAATTAAGGCGGCTCACTGTCACGCAGGTATAAAAAGATGAACTGACTATTTATGCAGAACCCATAAGCATTTAATTAGATCGTTGGTGAAAAAGAGGAATATCAAAAAATCAGGGATCGATCAGGACAGCGGATCGATCAGGAGAGGGAGATTAGATTTTTTTTTATTATTCGCTTTTTCTCTCCCCTCCTCTACTGAAGTCTTGATGCTAGGACTGGCCTACCACAGGTGGGGCTTCAGCAAAGATCCGAGACCACAGAACTGGTGAGCCAGTGGTGATGGGTGAACGGGACTTGGTGCGAGTTAGAATACGGGCAGCAGAGCTTTAGATGAGCTCAGATTTACAGAGGGTGCAAGGTGGGAGGCGGCCTGGAGACCATTGGAATAGTCACGTCTAGAGTTACAGTCTAAAACTCCCTCTACACTGTCCCATCAAACACTCTCAGGGCAGGTACAGCACGGGTTAGATACAGAGTAAAGCTCCCTCTACACTGTCCCATCAAACTCTCCCAGGGCAGGTACAGCACCAGTTAGATACAGAGTAAAGCTCTCTCTGCACTTTCTCATCAAGCACATGTGAATCAGTAATTAGTTGGGACATAACAGATGGAGAGTATGGATAAAGGGAATGTTCTCTGTTTGGCAGGCTGTTCCCCAGGAATCTGTATAGAGGGATAAACATTTCACCATATTCATCAATGACCTGGATGAAGGAATAGAGAGCCATATATCCAATTTGCAGATGACATTAAGTTAGGAGGAACAGTTGTGCAGATGGAAGTTGAATGTTACAAAGGGACATAGGCAGATTAAGTGAGTGGACAAAACTGTGACAGAAAGTTTAATGTGAGGAAGTGTGAGGTCATCTACTTTGGATATGAGAAAGACAAACTGGAATATTTTCTTCATGGCGAGAGTCTAGGAAGGTGGAGGAACAAAGGGATTTGGGTGCCCATGTACAGAAATCACTAAAAGCGAGTGGACAGATACAAAAGTGACCAAAAAGACTAATGGAATGTTGGCCTTTTTCTCACGGAATTTGTAATTCACTAGTCAGGAAGTGATGCTTCTGTTGTACAGAATCTTGATCAGAACCCATCTGGACACACGTTCAGTTCTGGGCACCACACCTCAGGAAGGATATATTGGCCTTGGAGGGAGGGCAGCGCAGATTCACCAGAATGATACTGGGGCTAAAAGGGTTAAATTATGAGGACAGGTTGCATAAACTTGGCTTGTATTCCCTCGAGTTTAGAAGATTAAGGGGTGATCTGATCGAGGTGTTTAAACAATAAAAGGATTCGATAGGGTAGATATGGAGAAACTATTTCCTCTGGTGGGAGAGTCCAGAACATGGGAACATCATCTTAAAATCGGAGCTAGGTCGTTCAGGAGTGAAATCAGGAAGCACTTTTTCACACAAAGGGGGGGTCAATTGAAGCTTTCAAGACTGAAATCGATAGATTTTTGTTGGGTAAGGGTATCGAGGGATATGGAGCAAAGGCAGGTAAATAGAGTTGAGGTGCAGATCAGCCATGATCTAATTGAATGGTGGAACGGGTTCAAGGGGCTGAATGCCTCCTCTTCCTGTGTTCTCTCCCCTGACTCTGCCCCTAACCTGTCACTTGATTGTACGTGGCAGCAGAAGGTCCTGCCCCTAGCACGAAGGAAACTCCGAGAATCAGCAGAGGCTCAACTTAATCGCATCTCCGACTTAACCGAGTTTCCAACTTAACCGAGTCTCCGATGTAACTGCGCCTCGAGTCTCTGAAGTGTTCTTTCCAACCTCTCACCGGAGTTACGCCGGGAACTGGTCGAATGGCCGAGGAATTTCAGGGCCAAAGTCTCCAAGTTCTTTTAGTTTGAGTCCTGGAACCCAGTGTGTTTCAGCGGGAGGAACGGAAGTTGTTTGTATCGTCCTCTCCTCAGTTCGATGTTCCTGTCATTGATGGAGCAGCTTCATGGCTAGTTCTGATCCACCGCTGGGCGATTCGACATCCAGAGGCTATTAGTGGGTGAGAGGAAATGGACAATCAACTTCCTTCGATTGCTCATCAGGAAATGGAGAAATTCTCTAATGAGATATTTAACTGAATTATTTAAAAACACTCAGCATTAGGTTCACTTTGCAAACACATCCCAGCAGAGAAATTATTCTACACTGAGAGCTGGAGTGCTGTGATTTGCTAAGTGATTGCAGCATACATTAGCACTAAGACCCGGGTATTGTATGTAACAGAGGCAATAAACTGAAAGCCTCCTCAACAGTCAATAACAAAGGGAGGAGGACAGATCACTAAGAGAGAATCTTATGTCAGCTGTGGCTCAGTGGGTAGCGCCCTCTACTCTGAGTCAGTAAGGGTATGGGTTCAAATCCCACTCCAGAGACATGAGCACAAAAGTCTAGGCTGACACTCCAGTGCTGTATTGAAGGAGTGCTGTGCTGTCATTCGGATGAGATGTTAAACTGAGGCCCCGTCTGCTCTCTCAGGTGGATGTAAAAGATCCCATGGCACTACTTTGAAGAAGAGCAGGGGAGTTATCCCCAGTGTCCTGGGACCAATATTTATCCCTCAATCAACATAACAAAACAGATTATCTGGTCATTATCACATTGCTGTTTGTGGCGTACGAGAGCATGGACCTTACACTAAACATCCGTAAGACAAAGGTCCTCTACCAACCTGCCCCCGCCACACAGTACTGCCCCCCCGATTATCAAAATCCACGACAAGGCCTTGGACAACGTGGACCACTTTCCATACCTCGGGAGCCTACTGTCAACAAGGGCAGACGTCAATGATGAAGTCCAACACCGCCTTCAGTGTGCCAGTGCAGCCTTCGGTCACCTGAGGAAGAGAGTGTTTGAAGACCAGGACCTCAAACCCGGCACCAAGCTCATGGTCTACAGAGCAGCAGTGATACCCACCCTCCTGTATGCCTCAGAGACATGGACCATGTACAGCAGGCACCTCAAAGGACTGGAGAGGTACCACCAACGCTGCCTCCGCAAGATCCTGCAAATCCATTGGCAGGATAGGCGCACCAATGTCAGTGTTCTTGCTCAGGCCAGCATCGAAGCTTTGACCATGCTCGATCAGCTCCGATGGACGGGTCACATTGTCCGTATGCCCGATACAAGACTCCCAAAACAAGCGCTCTACTCGGAGCTCCGACACGGCAAGAGAGCCCCAGGTGGGCAGAAGAAATGCTTCAAGGACATCCTCAAAGCCTCATTGAAAAAGTGCAACATCCCCACCGACACCTGGGAATCCCTGGCCCAAGACCGCATAAAGTGGAGGAGAAGCATCCGGGAAGGCACCAAACACCTCGAGTCTCTTCGCCGGGAGCAAGCGCAGGCAGTGCAAGGAGCGCACGTCAACCCAAGCACCCCACCCACCTGCCCCTTTAACCACCGTCTGCCCTACCTGTGGCAGAGACTGTTGGTCCCGCATTGGACTCATCAGTCACCTGCGAACTCATTTTTAATGTGGAAGCAAGTCATCCTCGGTTCCGAGGGACTGCCTAAGAAGAAGAAGAAGCTGTTTGTGGGAACTTGCTGGGCGCAATTTGGCTGCCGTGTTTCCTACATTACAACAGTGACTATACTCCAAAAGTACTTAATTGGCTTTAAAGTGCTTTGGGACGTCCAGTGGTCGTGAAAGGTGCTGTAGAAATGCAAGTCTTTCTTTCAACTAAACAGTCAAACCCTCAGGAACCCTTTGAAACAGGGGCGTCTCTCTCAGGACCACTCTGTAGATACTGTACAGGAGTTTTGCCAACAGCTGCTACCCCGGGTTCAAGTAACTTGGACGACTGGTCGTTGAGGAAATAATAAGACCAGTTCTGGGTAAAAAAACAAGCTTACTCCTTCCCTTCGCTGGTCAGCTACTCTGTGTTACTGCGCCTCTTGATGAGAATATGGAAGCTGCTTTTCTCTTTCTCCTACAGTCTGAGCTGGGTATCTCCCAGCTACAACTTTATACTTAGTCTTGTTATCTCGCCTACTCTTTCAGAAGGTTCTGAGTTCAAGTCCCACTAAAGGACTTGAGCCTATACATTAGGCCAACACCTCAGTGCAGTACTGAGGGAGCGCTGCACTGTCGGAGGGGCAGTACTGAGGGAGTGCTGCACTGTCAGAGGGGCAGTACTGAGGGAGTGCTGCACTGTCAGAGGGGCAGTACTGAGGGAGCGCCGCACTGTCGGAGGGGCAGTACTGAGGGAGCGCCGTACTGTCGGAAGGGCAGTACTGAGGGAGCGCAGTGCTGTCGGAGGGGCAGTACTGAGGGAGCGCTGCACTGTCGGAGGGGCAGTACTGAGGGAGCGCTGCACTGTCGGAGGGGCAGTACTGAGGAAGCGCTGCACTGTCGGAGGGGCAGTACTGAGGGAGTGCTGCACTGTCGGAGGGGCAGTGTGAGGGAGCACTGCACTGTCAGAGGGGCAGTACTGAGGGAGCACTGCACTGTCAGAGGGGCAGTACTGAGGGAGCACTGCACTGTTGGAGCCGCAGTACTGTGGGAGCACCGCACTGTCGGAGGGGCATTACTGAGGGAGCGCCGTACTGTCGGAAGGGCAGTACTGAGGGAGTGCAGCACTGTCTGAGGGGCAGTACTGAGGGAGTGCTACACTGTCGGAGAGGCAGTACTGAGGGAGCGCTGCACTGTCAGAGGGTCAGTACTGAGGGAGCGCTGCACTGTCGGAGGGGCAGTACTGAGGGAGCGCTGCACTGTCGGAGGGGCAGTACTGAGGGAGCGCCGCACTGTCGGAGGGGCAGTACTGAGGGAGTGCTGCACTGTCGGAGGGGCAGTACTGTGGGAGCATCGCACTGTCGGAGGGGCATTACTGAGGGAGCGCCGTACTGTCGGAAGGGCAGTACTGAGGGAGTGCAGCACTGTCTGAGGGGCAGTACTGAGGGAGTGCTACACTGTCGGAGGGTCAGTACTGAGGGAGCGCTGCACCGTCGGAGGGTCAGTACTGAGGGAGCGCTGCACTGTCAGAGGGGCAGTACTGAGGGAGCACTGCATTGTCGCAGGGGCAGTACTGAGGGAGTGCTGCACTGTCGGAGGGGCAAAACTGAGGGAGTGCTGCACTGTCAGAGGTGCCGTCTTTCGGATGAGACATTAAACAGAGGCCCCGTCTGCTCTCTCAGGTGGACGTAAAGAATCCCATGGGACTATTTCGAAGAAGAGCAGCGGGGTTATCCCCGGTGTCCTGTGGCCAATATTTATCCCTCAACCAACATAACAAAACAGATTATCTGCTCATTATCACATTGCTGTTTGTGGGAGCTTGCTGTGCGTAAATTGGCTGCCGCGTTTCACACATTACAACAGTGACTACACTTCAAAAGTACTTCATTGGCTGTGAAGCGCTTTGAGATGTCAGGTGGTCGTGAAAGACGCTGTAGAAATGCAAGTCTTTCTTTCTTCCCTCCTTCCTTATGGTGCCTCGCCGTTCACTTAGGTTTTGCAGTTTTATAAAATACCTGTGTTGTGTTTGCCCAATAAATTATTAACAGCTACTTACTTCAGTGTAGTTATTATTCTAACATAAGGGAATTAAGTAAGAGCTTCCTAAGTAGAACAACACTTAGATTTTTATCAATAGGAGCACAGGGTTTAAGAGTAAAGCAGTAACGATAAATATAGACAAACCACTGGTTAGGTCTCATTGAGAGATGCTGCAGTTTTGGGCACACTGTAGGAAGGACATGAAATCCACAGAGAGCGGATGGTGTGGATTCACCTGGGATAATGCCAGTGATGGGAAACTAGAGTTATGAGGAGAGACTTGAGATACTGGGACTAATCTCATTGGAGCAGAGACGAATAAGAGATTTGATAGAAGTTTGAAAAGTATGAAGCGATTTGACAGAGTGAACAGGGAGACACTGCTTCCTCTGGCTGGGGAGCCATCAACTTCAAAGACAGTTTAGAAGAAACTTCTTTACACAGAGAATTGTTGGAGCAGAGAATGTGCTGCAACAGAGAGTGGTTGAAAGAAAGACTTGCATTTATATAGCGCCTTTCACAATCACCGGATGTCTCAAAGCACTTTACCGCCAATGAAGTACTTTTGGAGTGTAGTCACTGTTGTAATGTGGGAAACGTTCCCAGCCAATTTGCGCACAGCAAGCTCCCACAAACAGCAATGTGATAATGACCAGATAATCTGTTTTGTTATGTTGGTTGAGGGATAAATATTGGCCCCAGGACACCGGCGATAACTCCCCTGCTCTTCTTCGAAATAGTGCCATGGGATCTTTTACATCCACCTGAGAGAGCAGACGGGGCCTCGGTTTAACATCTCATCCAAATGATGGCACCTCCGACAGTGCAGCACTCCCTCAGTACTGCACTGGAGTGTTAGCCTAGATTTATGTGCTCAAGTCCCATGGAGTGGGACTTGAACCCACAACCTTCTGACTCAGAGGCGAGAGAGTTACCCACTGAGCCACAGCTGACAGGAGGCGAGACCGTTGCATCATTTAAGGCAAAATTGGATAAACATTTAAAGGAGAGGAAGATACAGGGCTATGAGAGCTTTACTCTGTATCTAACCCGTCCTGTACCTGCCCTGAGAGTGTTTGATGGGACAGTGTAGAGGGAGCTTTACTCTGTATCAAACCCGTGCTGTACCTGCCCTGGGAGTGTTTGATGGGGCAGTGTAGAGGGAGCTTTACTCTGTATCTAACCCGTCCTGTACCTGCCCTGAGAGTGTTTGATGGGACAGTGTAGAGGGAGCTTTACTCTGTATCAAATCCGTGCTGTACCTGCCCTGGGAGTGTTTGATGGGGCAGTGTAGAGGGAGCTTTACTCTGTATCTAACCCATGCGGCACCTGCCCTGGGAATTGACCTTCAACATCCACTGCTTTTTGGGGGAGAGAGTAACAAATTTCTACCACCCTTTGTAAGAAAAACCGCTTCCTGATTTTACTCCTAAATGGCCTGGCTCTAATTTAAAAATGTTTTTTTATTCGTTTATGGGGTGTGGGCGTCGCTGGCAAGGCCAGCATTTATTGCCCATCCCTAATTGCCCTTGAGAAGGTGGTGGTGAGCCACCTTCTTGATCCACTGCAGTCCGTGTGGTGAAGGTATTCCCACAGTGCTGTCAGGGAGGGAGTTCCAGGATTGTGACCCAGTAACGATGAAGGAACGGCGATATACTTCCAAGTCAGGATGGTGTGTGACTTGGAGGGGAACTTGGAGGTGGTGGTGTTCCCATGCGCCTGCTGTCCTTGTCCTTCTAGGTGGAAGAGGTCGTGGGTTTGGGAGGTTCTGCCAAAGAAGCCTTGGCGAGTTGCTGCAGTGCAGCTTGTAGATGGTACACACTGCAGCCACGGTACGCCGGTGGTGGAGGGAGTGAATGTTTAAGGTGGTGGATCGGGTGCCAATCAAGCGAGCTGCTTTGTCTTGGATGGTGTCGAGCTTCTTGAGTGCTGTTGGAGCTTTCTCATCCAGGCAAGTGGAGAGTATTCCATCACAAACTTGACTTGTACCTTGTAGATGGTGGAAAGACTTTGGGGAGTCAGGAGGTGAGACACTTGCCGCAGAATACCCAGCCTCTGACCTGCTCTTGTTGCCACAGTATTTCTGTGGCTGGTCCAGTTAAGTTTCTGGTCAATGGTGACCCCCAGGATGTTGATGGTGGGGGATTCGGTGATGGTAATGTCATTGAATGTCAAGGGGCAGTGGTTAGACTCTTGCTTGTTGGAGATAGTCATTGACTGGCACTTGTGTGGCGCGAATGTTACCTGCCACTTATCAGCCCAAGCCTGAATGTTGTCCAGGTCTTGTTGCATGCTGACATGGACTGCTTCATTATCTGAGGAGTTGCGAATGGCACTGAACACTGTGCAATCATCAGCCAACATCCCCATTTTTGACCTTATGATGGAGGGAAGGTTATTGATGAAGCAGCTGAAGATGGTTGGGCCTAGGACACTGCCCTGAGGAACTCCTGCAGCGATGTCCTGGGGCTGTTATCGGGGTTATTTTGGCCAAAGGGTGAAAACAGGTATGAAATGGGGGCAGTGCTGATAAGACACGTCCGTTTGAAAGTCCTGATTTAGCACACAATTTTGGTCCTAATTGCTGATTACCATGATTTGAATTTGCCTGGAGGCGCTAAATAGACACCTGGGCCTAGAAATTCGTCTAGGACAGTATTGGATCGGCCGCCCGTTTTGCGCCGACCAGGTTTACCAGAATGATACCCGGACTCCAGGGGTTAAATTACGAGGAGCGAATACACAAATTTGGGTTGTATTCCCTGGGATTTAGAAGATCAAGGGGTGATTTGATTGATCTTTTCAAGATATTAAGGGGAACAGATAGGGTAGATAGAGATAAACTATTTCCGCTGGTTGGGGATTCTAGGACTACAGTTGAGCCAGACCTTTCAAGAGTGAAATTAGGAAACACTTCTACACACAAAGGGTGGTAGAAGTTTGGAACTCTCTTCCGCAAACGGCAATTGGTGCTAGATCAATTGTTAATTTTAAATCTGAGATTGATAGCTTTCTGTTAACCAAAGGTATTAAGGGATATGGGCCAAAGGCTAGTATATGGAGTTAGGTCACAGATCAGCCATGATCTCATTGAAGCATAGAAGCATAGAAGATAGGAGCAGGAGTAGGCCATTCGGCCCCTTGAGCCTGCTCCGCCATTTAATGAGATCATGGCTGATCATCCAAATTCAGTACCCTGTCCCTGCTTTCTCCCCATATCCCTTGATCCCTTTAGCCTTAAGAAATATATTTATCTCCTTCTTGAATATATTTAATGAATTGGCCTCAACTGCCTTCTGTGGTAGAGAATTCCACAGGTTCACCACTCTCTGGGTGAAGAAATTCCTCCTCATCTCAGTCCTAAATGGCTTACCCCTTATCCTTAGACTGTGACCTCTGGTTCTGGACTCCCCCGCCATCGGGAACATCCTTCCTGCATCTAGTCTGTCTAGACCTGTTAGAATTTTATAAGTTTCAATGAGATCCCCTCTCATTCTTCGAAACTCTAGCGAATATAAGCCTAATCGACCCAATCTCTCTTCATACGTCATTCCTGCCATCCCAGGTATCAGTCTGGTAAATCTTCGCTGCACTCCCTCCATTGAATGGCAGAACAGGCTCAAGGGGCTGAATGGCCTCCTCCTGTTCCTATGTTACGCGCAGTGCCTGATATTAAATTCCATTTCATGCAATTGAACTGAATATCAGGTGCTGTGTATAACGGGCGGCCGTTCCGATACCGCCCGCTTTGCACCACCGCCTGAGACGTATTTCTAGGCCCTGCATGTTTAACACTCAAGTGCTGATTAGACAAAATTTTCCTGGAGCAGTATATGTGGGCTCCTCACACCCACTTCCAATGTTTTGTTTGATAACGCACACTCCGCAAACTTGAGGTCATCCAAAACTCTGCTGCCCATGTCATAGCTCACACCAAGTCTCGTTCACCCATCACCCCCTGTGCTCGCTGACCTACTTTGGCTCCCGGTCCAGCAACGCCTCGATTTTAAAATTCTCATTCCTTGTTTTCAAATCCCTCCATTGAATCATCCCTCCTGATCTCTGTAATCTCCTCCAGCCCTACAACCCTCCGAGATATCTGCGTTCCTCCAGTTCTGGCCTCTTGAGCATCCCCGATTTTAATCACTCCACCATTGGCGGCTGTGCCTTCAGCTGCCGAGGTCCTAAGATCGGGAATTCCCTCCCTAAACCTCTCTGCCGCTCCGCCTCTCTACCTCTCTCTACCTCTCTCTCTACCTCTCTCTCCTCCTTTAAGACGCTTCTTAAAACCTACCTCTTTGACCAAGCTTTTGGTCATCTACCCTAATTTCTCCTTATGTGGTTCGGTGTCAAATTTTGTTTGATAAAGCTCCTGAAAAGTGCCTGAAAGAAAGGAAGAAAGACTTGGATTTATATAGTGCCTTGCACGACCACCAGACATCTCAAAGTGCTTTACAGGCGATGAAGTACTTTTGGAGTGTAGTCACTGTTGTATTGTGGGAAACGCAGCAGCCAATTTGCGCACAGCAAGGTCCCACAAACAGCTATGTGATAATGACCAGAGAATCTGTTTTTTGTTATGTTGGTTGAGGGATAAATATTGGCCAGGACGTTTTACTACGTTAAAGGCACTATATAAATACAAGTTACTGTTGATGTTGAGTGCTCTGTCTGGCACACAGCAGCACATTGCAAGATGGTTCAGGGATCGAGTGAGAGGGCGCACAGGTTCTCAGATACGGTACTGGAGGTCCAGGTGGAGGCGGTCCAGAGGAGGAGGGATGTCCTGTACCCGCAGGGGAAAGGAAGTCCACCTCGCCCTCCTGTCCCTCTCTCCTGCAGCAGCTGGTGCTGCTCTGCCTGGCCTCATCTCCTCCTCCCATTCCTTGTCCAGACCCTAACAAGATGCCCACGGCCTAGCACTCCCTTTCTCCTGGTGACTCCTATAAGGTGGAGTAGCACAGCACTTACTCTTTATAGGTGAAGTCCTCAGAGAATTTCCAGAAAAAATGTTCCTTGAGTGTTGGTGAAGTCTTGACAAAGTGTCCCAGAAAGACTTCCAATGTATTTCAGATGTCCTCTTCACAGCTCCAGCAGCAATGAACATGAAATGGTGAGTATCCCTTTAAGTGGTGAGTATCCCTTTAAGTAGCGCTTGAAATCGACATCAACGCCATGTTTACTCCCAATCAGCTGGTCGCTGTGAGGAGAGGGTGTTAGGACAAGTGCTAGTCACCAAAATGCCGTGCAGCCTCTTTAATGAGCGCTAGCAGGCATTTTAAGTGGCAAATCAGCTGTTTAACAAGCCTCCGGGCGGCCGTTCCTAGCGCAGGCTTCAACTCCTTTACCAAGATGGTGTCTTGTGCTAAATGCAGGCTAAACTGGCGTTGCTGCTTAAGACCCCATCTTGGCCACGTTTTTAACCTCTTTAGTGCCTAAAGCATCCAGGGGAAATCACCCCCATAGTCCCTTCTTCTTGATTCCCCACCAGGGGAAATAGTTTCTCTCTAGCTACCCTATCGAATCCTTTTATAAACACCTCGATTAGATCACCCCTCAACCTTCTATACTCAAGGGAATACAAGCCAAGTTTATGCAACCTGTCTTCATAATTTAACCCTTTAAGGCAGGGATTGCTGCTCCTGACCCGGGGCCTGGTCCCGAGCTGGTGCAGGTGATGGGTACGCCCAGCAAAATGAGGTGTCCCGGCCACCACAAGGGCACATGCAGTCACATTTTCAACCCCCTCTAGGAGGGGATTGATTGGGGCAGTGGTGAGATCAGGGGCCTGAGGCAAAGCATAACCCAGGAGCAGGTAGACGGGTTTCCACTGGCGTGGGACAGGTGGGCACCAGTGATGCTCACGTGGCCCCAGCTCCATGCAAGTAAGGTGCCCTCGAGTTTTGGGTCTTAGTCCCTTTACCTGGAGCATTGATCTCTGGCCTGCCCCGGTGTTTCTCGTTTAAAGCTACACTCTCCTTTTCCTCTGAAGGAAGTTCTTCAAGATGGAAGACGAAGGCGTCTTGGACTGGAGAGAGTCAGTTTGAGCTTCGCTCCAGAGCCTGGCTGTCATTGCAGCTGTCAGACAGGAATCTGACAGGCTCAGGGGATAAAGGGAACTGAGAGTGACCGGTGCTAACCAGCGTGTGCAGCCATGCATCAGACTAGGACAGCTGGAGTTGCTCAGCTGTAAGGACTATGTGCTCTGTGACTAGGTCCATTGTTTGATATATCTTTGGGTAATTAATTTATAAACCAATAAAAAGCAGACAACACAACAACAAATAAACATGATTGCATTTGAAGAATGAGCTGAACACACTAACAAATTGGAGAATTAATTAAAATAAATAATTTTGCATAAATTGTCCTGGGATTTTTCTGGAGTAATTCCGGGTGTCAGTTCTCTATTTCCTCTTTCACCTTCAGTCTGGCCGGAGCTCAGTAACCTCCTAATCTGTGATACCAACAACAGCTGAAACAAGGATTCAAACAATTACAAGGAATAATAACAGATACCCAGGAGTGTGTTACAGGCTGGAATCTAAGAAGATTAAATGGGTGGGTAGAGTCCATGACAGGGTAGAGTTATGATCATACTATTGACCACTGCTGAAAACATTCTTATTAATAACAACAAATATATAGTGTGCCAATAAATAAACAGGTGCGGATATCTTGTGATGGGGGCAGAGCAATGACGATCTTGGGGACCTCTGGGATCCTGTTCCAGACCCGGAGTAAGGAGAAGCAAGCCCAGCTATGTCCCCGGATTGCTGCGAGCCAAAGGCAGACACCGCGGATTTCTCTCCGGGTGAACGAGCAGAGTGAGCTTATTTTAATGCAGTCCGTGTCGCCGTTCTGTGAGTGCATCAGCGGCCAGTATTTTCCATTCACTGCTCCCAAGCCTCAGCATCACCATGGTGACTAGCTGTGGGCCGATTTATCCCTGAGCATTGCAGCTGGCATTTAAAGTGTTCGGGGCTGCCAGACAGAGACAGGAGGAACTAGTGCACGGCGCAGACAAGTACTCCCAGCCCGACACGCACTGTCCAGGTCATCCGTGCATGGCAAAACAAGCTGCCTTCATACACAATCATAGAATGATACAGCACAGAAGGAGGCCATTCGGCCCATCATGCCTGTGCCGACTCTTTGAAAGAGCTATCCCATTAGTCCCACTCCCTTGCTCTTTCCCCAGAGCCCTGCACATTTCTTCCCCTTCAAGTATTTATCCAATTCCCTTTTGAAAGTTACTATTAAATCTGCTTCCACCGCCCTTTCAGGTAGCATGTTCCAGATTTTAGTGTCTTGGTAATTCTCCGTTTCTCATCAATTTACTCTCCTAAAGTTGTAAATTACAACAGTGACTCCACTCCAAAAGTACTTCATTGGCTGTAAAGCGCTTTGAGACGTTCGGTGGTGGTGAAAGGCGCTATATAAATGCTAGTCTTTCTTTTTTTTCTTTAAAGACACTGAGGAGAATTCAGAGAAAATTGGAAGGAAAAAAGAAAATTGGTTTAAAAATAAATCCTGTTGCAGGGAAGTTTGGTAAATAATAGAAGATGGAAATTAGTTTCATATTTTATTAAGTTTTGGGCTTTGAATCTTAATATAAAAACCCACCCTCTAGCCAATGGAACAGTCTGTCTTTCGGATCAGGCATTAAGCCGAGACGCTGTCTGCCCTCTCAGATACCCGTAACAATTCCCCGGCACTGTTTGAAGATCAGCCAGGAGTTCTCACAGTCTCCTGGCCAATAGTTATCCCTCAGACCAACATCACCATTATCTGTCATTTACCACATTGCTGTTTGTGGGATCTTGCTGTTGACAAATTGGCTAGTTTGAAATTCAGCTGATATCTATGCCACAAGTAGGTGCCACAGTATTGTTGAATGCTTGGGTGCCACTGGGAAATGTGCGTGCATCTGGTGCCAGTGTCAGGGCACATCCTTGGGGCGTGATCAAGTTGTCCTCTGCCTCAGATCTGCTGCTGAAATGTTGGGGCTCCAGTCTGTCAGTAAGATCCCCTGGGACTATATGAAGAGCAGAGAGGTGTCCCAGTTTCCTTGCCCAACATTGTTACTTCAACCAACACCACCAAAAACAGACTAACTGGTTATTCATTTGTGGGATCCTGATGTGTGCAAATTGTCTTCCATATCAGTGACTGCATTTGGGGTGTTTCTGAGTTGTGATCTGGAATGCGCTGCCTGAAAGGGTGGTGGAGCAGATTCAATAGTAACTTTCAAAAGGCAATTGGATAAATACTTGAAGGGGTAAAATTTGCAGGGCTCTGGGGAAAGAGAAGGGGGAGTGGGACTAATTGGAGAGAATCTTTCAAAGAGCCGGCACAGGCACGATGGGCTGAATGTCCTCCTGTGTTGTAAGAGTCTATGAATTCCCTTTCCGAGGGAACAGCCTGTTGCGACTCAGTGACATTCTCTTGATGGACCGGCTGAAATAGAAAACTCCAGAATGAATGTTCGTCCAATGATGACTGAAATGCCAATTGCCAATCCCTCCTGTCTGGGACCTTGTTGTTCCTGCAGTTTCATTCAATATTTACACAATCAACAGTGAACAGTAGGAAGGTGGGGAGTTGGGATCGGTGGGTAGGGTGGCGGTACTAATTAGAGATGACATCATGGCAGTAAATAAAGGGACATAACTAACACTAAGATAGAAACAGAATCCATATAGTTTGAGACAAAGGATAAGAAGGGATCGATCATGCTCATAGTGGTAATCTACAAGTTATCTAATAGTGGAATGGAAGTAGAGGGAGTAATAGGTAAGCAACTCTATGAAATGAGTAAAAGATACAGGGGAAAAATTGGGTGGTGCTCCTTTTGGGGTGCTAATGTCGCCGGGGCGCTAACTTTAACGCCCCGAAACAGTTAACGCCGCTCCGTCATAAATTCAGTAGTAGCGCCCCAAGCAGGAGGTGGGCAGCTACTGGAAGTGCGCCACCTCCTTCTTCAGGCACTACTACGGAATTTCACGGCACTACGTGCAACAGCGCCATGCACGGCGGCACATAGCGCCACGTCATTGCAGGCCTCCTCCCCTGATTAAAGGGGAGGGGCCCAGTGCTGCGTGCACAGGGGCCCTGCCAGACCACCAGGGAGCGGGGTGCCGTGAAAACAGCCCGGCACTCCAGAGTGAGCGATCACGGCTGGCACGCCAAAAATAAGGGAAAGGGGGCAGGTGCTGGCAGCCGGCAAAAATAAAAATGGCCGACCGACACCTGCCCTTTAAGTAGTGCTGCCGCCGCTGCCAAACCGCCCACTAATCCTGTCGGACTTACCGTCCGGTGATAGGTCAGGGGGCGCAAGGGAAGTTTGCGGCCGGGGCGCAAGCGGGGCGCTGTGCATGGCGATGATGTCATCACCAGCGGCACAGCACCACGGGCCGCTACCAGCTACCGCCGCCGCTAACCTCCAGCTGAATTTCGTGGGAGGCGTTAGTGGCACCACGCCCGGGCGCTAGGGGATTTGTACCCTGTTAATGCCCCCCGGGGGTGCTAATCAGAGGTGCAAATCGACCCAATTTTTCGCCCATAGAATAATAATCATGGGCGATTTCAACTAACCCTAAATAAACTGGCACAAAGAGATAACGAAAGGGGAAAAGGGAATGAAGTTTTACAGTGTGTTCCGGACTCCTTTCTTACCTAGTGCATAAGAAGCCCAACAAGAGAGGAATCACAGCTAGATCTAGTCATGGGAAATGAACCAGAGCAAATAAGAGAAGTAAGTGTATGGGAACATCTAGGCAATAGTGATCATAACATAATAAGGTTTAAGATAAAGATTCAGACGACATAAGTAAGACAAAGACTGTTGTAATAAATTGGAAAAAACCTGATTTTTGAGGGGATGAGAATGGAACAAGGGAAAATAAACTGGAAAAAATATTGGCAAACAAAGGGATAGAAGAGCAGTGGGAAATATTTAAAAAGGTAATCAATAGAATCCAGGAGAAACATATTCCACTAAACAACAAGAACAAACTAGCCAATAATGAAACACTAGGGATGACTAAAGAGATGAGGGCAAAATTGAAACTAAAGAAAAAGGCGCACACTGAGCACCGACAACAAAGGAGAAAGTGGTGAAAGGGAATATGACGAGGTTAGGAAAGAAGTCAAAAAAACAATTAAGAAGGCAAAGAGGAACCACAAAATTAAATTATCAAAGAAAATAAATAGGAATAGTAAAACAAAATATGAGTAAAGTACGGGTGGGTTTGGGTTGGGTGGGATGTTAAAATGTAAACGATCTGCAACCCGCCTGGAACCCGCCCACTTCCGGTTTTAACAGAGGCAGGCAACCAATCCGCTCCCAGGAGGCAGGTCGCTCATTTAAATATTTTAATGAGGCTGCGTGTCTTTGTTCCAGCTTTAATCTTGGCCGGCCGGGTTTCCCGGCAGCTGAAGGGAGGCGAAGACGGCTGCGTGGAACAGGTCAGTGCTTTTCCAGCACAGCTTGTGGGCAAGGAGGAGTACGAGTGCTTCCCTCCACCGCCCCCACCCCCCAAGCTAACCTGTTCCCCACTCACGTGATTAGAGCCCCCCCACCAAAATTGGAAACTTCCCTGAGAACCAATGCCCTCCCAACATTCTCCACAGCCTGCGACCTCCTCCTGCCCTGCCCCATGTCCTTCACGGCCTCACTGCCCGATCTCTCCCGGCCCCCCCACCAATGTTTCCTCCTCCCCCGATCGCTTGGCCCATCCATTGCTGTCCTCCCTGACTCCCGATCTCTGCCTCCCTGCTCTCCACTGCCCGGCTGCAGCCTGGTGCTGAAGGTCTGCCCGCCCGACGGCTGCTTAATCTGGATGGCTGGGGCCGGGAAACGGATTCCGAAAATGGTAATCAGATCCTGCCATTAAATTCGGTCAAGGACAAAATAAATTCTCACTTGGAGAAGCATGGGTTAATAAGGGACAGCCAGCACGGATTTGTTAAAGGCAAATCATGTCTGACTAACCTGATTGAGTTCTTTGATGAAGTAACAGAGAGGGTTGATGAAGGTTGTGTAGTAGATGTTTTTTGGACTTTCAAAAGGCATTTGATAAAGTACCTCATAACAGATTTATTTGGAAAACAGAAGCACATGGTATTAAAGGGATGGTGGTAACTTGGGTACATAATTGGCTAATGGGCAGGAGGCAGAGAGTACTGGTGAACGGATGTTTTTCTGACTGGAGAGAAGTATGCAGTGGGGTCTCCCAGGGGTCGGTATTAGGGCCATTGCTTTTCTTGTTATATATAAATGACCTGGACTTGGGTATAGGGAGTACAATTTCAAAGTTTGCAGATGGTACAAAACTTGGCAATGTAGTAAATAGTGAGCAGGATAGTAGCAGACTTCAGGAGGACACAGACAGACTGGTGAAATGGGCAGACACATGGCAGATACAATTTAATGCCGAGAAGTGTGAAGTGATGCACTTTGGGAGGAACGACATGGAGAGGCGATATAATCTCAATGAGACTGTTTTGAGGGGGGGGGGGGGGGGTGCAAGAGCAGCGAGACCTGGGGGCAGATTCACAAATCCTTGAAGGTGGCAGGGCAGGTTTATAAGGCATTCAAGAAAGCATATGGGATATTTGGCTTTGTAAATAGGGGCATTGAATACAAAAACAAGGAAGTCATGCTAAACCTTTACAAGTCACTGGTTAGGCCTCAGATGGAGTATTGTGTACAATTCTGGGCACCAAACTTTAGGAAGGATGTCGAGGGTGCAGAGGAGGTTTACCAGGATGATACCAGGGATGAGAGAGTTCAATTATGTGGAGAGATTGGAGAAGCTGGGATTGTTCTCCTTAGAGTAGAGCAGGAACGGTAGCATAGTGGTTATGGCCTGGACTAATATTCTAGGTGTTAGATATGAGTTCAAATCCCACCACAGACAGCTGGGGAATTTAAATTCAGCTAATTAAATAAGTCTGGAATAAAAAGCTAGTATCAGTAATGTGACCATGAAACTATCAGGTTGTTGTAAAAGCCCATCTGGTTCACTAATGTCCCTTTAGGGAATAAAATCTGCCATCTCGTCTGGCCTATATGTGACTCCAGACCCACAGCAATGTGGTTGATTCTTAACTGCCTCTGAAATGGCCCAGCAAACTATTCAGTTGTAACAAGCCACTATGAAAACAATAAGGCATGGATTGCAGCAGTTCAAGAAGGCAGCTCACCACCACTTTCTCAAGGGCAACTAGGGATGGGCAATAAATGCTGACCGTATCAGTGACCGCCCACTTCCAATGAATAATTTAAAAAAAGTTAAGGGGAGACTTAATAGAGGTATTCAAAATTATGAGGGGTTTTGATAGAGCAAGTAGGGAGAAACTGTTTCCTCTGGCAAGTGGGTCAATAACCAAAGGTCATAGATTTAAAATAATTGGCAAAAAAGCTAGAGGGGAAATGAGGAGAAGTTTCTTCACACAGCAGGATGTTAAGATCTGGAACATACTGCCTGAAAAGGGAGGTGGAATCTGATTCCGTAGGAACTTTCAAGAGGCAATTGGACGTGTCCTTGAAGCTGACTAATTTACAGGGCAAAAAGCTGGGGAGTGGGACTACTTGGAGAGCTGGCATGGCCCGAATGGCCTCCTTCTGTGCTGCAAGATTCTAGTTTCTAAATTTACAGAATATTGCAGTTAATAATGATCTTTAATCCGACCTTACACTTTAGTGTTTCTAATTTACAAGGTTAAATAAACCCTGTTTAGAAAGCACGTCTGATTCTGCGATCGTTACAACTCCCACAATCCTTAAGATAAACAAGTGAGAAAACATTAGCCCAAACTAGATTATTTCAAATTGCTACGGGGCCGGTGTTTGAGGCTGCGAGAAAGGTGATGAAATTATCTCGTCTGTTGTCAAGGAAACTGTCAGCATGCGCAATACCCATTTTGTCGGGGTGGGGGGGGACTGTTGGCTGTGGAAAAAATCTCCGTCTCAACTCTCCTCGGGTCGCCGTGCTCCATTAGCAATCCCCAATGGGGAGATCGGAATCAGCAGAGAAAGTAAATAGCACCTGTTCCCCGAGAGGCTCCATTCAACACTCGCTCCAGACACAAAGCAGCCAGACAGCTGCTGCAGCTCACCGAGTGAGGGGGCCGCATTAACCCTCTCCGTGCTGACTGTTACTGCATTAACCCTCTCCGTGCTGACTGTTACTGCATTAACCCTCTCCATGCTGACTGTTACTGCATTAACCCTCTCCATGCTGACTGTTACTGCATTAACCCTCTCCATGCTGACTGTTACTGCATTAACCCCCTCAATGCTGACTGTTACTACATTAACCCTCTCCGTGCTGACTGTTACTGCATTAACCCTCTCCATGCTGACTGTTACTGCATTAACCCTCTCCATGCTGACTGTTACTGCATTAACCCTCTCTGTGCTGACTGTTACTGCATTAACCCTCGCCATGCTGACTGTTACTGCATTAACCCTCTCCATGCTGACTGTTACTGCATTAACCCTCTCTGTGCTGACTGTTACTGCATTAACCCTCGCCATGCTGACTGTTACTGCATTAACCCTCTCCATGCTGACTGTTACTGCATTAACCCTCTCCATGCTGACTGTTACTGCATTAACCCTCTCCGTGTGACTGTTACTGCATTAACCCTCTCCATGCTGACTGTTACTGCATTAACCCTCTCCATGCTGACTGTTACTGCATTAACCCCCTCAGTGCTGCCTGTTACTGCATTAACCCTCTCCATGCTGACTGTTACTGCATTAACCCTCTCCATGCTGACTGTTACTGCATTAACTCTCTCAGTGCTGACTGTTACTGCATTAACTCCCTCAGTGCTGACTGTTACTACATTAACCCACTCAGTGCTGACTGTTACTGCATTAACCCCCTCAATGCTGAATGTTACTGCATTAACCCTCTCCGTGTTGACTGTTACTGCATTAACCCTCTCCGTGCTGACTGTTACTGTATTAACCCTCTCCATGCTGACTGTTACTGTATTAACCCTCTCCATGCTGACTGCTACTGTCCTTGTACACCAGTCACTGAAAGCAAGCATGCAGGTGCAGCAAGCAGTTAGGAAGGCAAATGGTAGGTTGACCTTCTTTGCAAGAGGATTTGAGTACAGGAGCAAGGATGTCTTACTCCAATTATATAGTGCCTTGGTGAGACGTTGTGTGCAGTTTTGGTCTCCTTACCTAAGAAAGGATATACTTGACATAGAGGAAGTGCAGCGAAGGTTCACCAGACTGATTCCTGGGATGTCGGGACTGTCGTATGAGGAGAGATTGGGTCGACTAGGCCTGTATTCACTAGAGTTCAGAAGAATGAGAGGGGATCTCATTGACACGTATAAAATTCTGACAGGGCTAGACAGACTGGATGCAGAGAGGATGTTTCCCCTGGCTGGGGGGGGTCTAGAACAAGGGGTCACAGTCTCAGGATACAGGGTAGGACATTTAGGACTGAGATGAGGAGAAATTTCTTCACTCAGAGGGTGGTGAACCTGTGGAATTCTCTACAACAGAAGGCTGTGGAGGCCAAGTCACTGAATATATTTAAGAAGGAGATAGATAGATTTCAAGGGGCTATAAAAACAGGCTTTGAAGTGCAATTTTGCACTGAGTGCGGTTTAAACAGAGTGCTGCGAGTTGGGTGAGTCAGGGAGTCTTAACTGTTTGCTAAAATCAAACTTTTGTTTGTTTCACATTTACTGTTACTGTATACTTTTTTAAATCTAAATTTCCCAGCTTTAAGCAGGGTTATAAAGGGATATACAAGGCCTACAATTCAGTGCAGCTGAAGGCAGTTAATTAGGTAAACTAGATGAAACTGGTTCTCCTGTAGCAGCACCCAGCAAGCTCCTTTGTTTCAGGGCCTGTAAAAACAGGCTTTGAAGTGCGATTTTGCACTGAGTGTGGTTTAAACAGAGTGCTGCGAGTTGGGTAGTCAGTGAGTCAGGTGAGGAGTGGAAGGAGGAGCTCCCTTGCTTTGCCTTTGTTTTTCCTAACTTTTCACACTGTAGGAATTGGTTCTTACTTTACACCAAGGAAAGAGTCCGAGAGTGGGAGCAGTCAAACAGCAACAACTGCAAAACTGCTAAAGTGATGTCACAACCAGGGAAGGAGCTGATTGGTAAGTAGGACCTGGTGAGTATTTCTGCAGTCCAGTCGTTAAAGTCAAAGTAAGGTCTCTAGTTTAGAGTAAGTAGTGTTTAAAGGGAAGTAAGGTCCCTAGTGCATTTAATATTCTTTAAATTAAAGGAAGTAAAGGGAGTAAATTAAGGGTAGGACATGGCAGGGCAGCTCGGCTGCGTGGAGTGCTCCTCCTGTGCTATGTGGGAAGTCAGGGACACTTTAGGTGTCCAGGGCGAACACATGTGCAGGAAGTGTCTCCAGCTGCAGCTACTCAAAATCCACGTTTCGGAGTTGGAGCTGCGGCTGGAGTCACTGTGGAGCATCCGCGAAGCTGAGATCTTCGTGGATAGCAAGTTTAACGGGGTGGTCACACCGCAGGTAAAGAGTGCAGAGGCAGACAGGAAATGGGTGACCGCCAGACAGAGTAAAAGAACTAGGAAGGTAGTGCAGGAGTCCCCTGGGTCCATCTCCCTCTCCAACAGATTTTCCGTTTTGGATACTGATGGGGGAGATGGTTTCAAAGGAGAATGCAGCAAGAGCCAAGTCCGTGGCAATATGAGTGGCTCAGCTGCACAGGAGGGGAGGAAAAAGAGTGGGAGAGCAATAGTGATAGGGGATTCTATCGTAAGGGGAACAGATAGATGTTTCTGTGGCCGCAGATGTGACTCCAGGATGGTATGTTGCCTCACTGGTGCCAGGGTCAAGGATGTCACTGAATGGCTGCAGGGCATTCTGAAGGGGGAGGGCGAACAGTCAGAGTTCAAATTGGTACCAACGACATGGGTAGAAAGAGGGATGAGGTCCTGCAACAAGAATTTAGGGAGCTAGGTAGCAGATTAAAAAGCAGGACCTCAAAGGCTGTAATCTCTGGATTACTCCCAGTGCCACGTGCTAATGAGTATAGGAATAGGAGGATAGAGCAGATGAATGCATGGCTAAAGAGTTGGTGCAGGAGGGAGGGCTTTAGTTTCCTGGATCACTGGGTCTGCTTCTGGGGAAGGTGGGACCTGTACAAGTTGGACGGGCTGCACCTGAACCGGAACGGGACCAACATCCTTGCGGGGAGGTTTGCTAGTACTGTTGGGGGGGGGGGGGTTTAAACTAACTTGGCAGGGGGATGGGATACGGAGTGGAGCTATAGTAGGGGGTGATGCACAGCCAAATATAGAGGAAAAAACAAGTCAGTCTGGAAGGCAGAGCAAATATGTAACGGCACAAGGGAGTATGGCAAGGCTGGATGGCATTTATTTTAATGCAAGGAGTCTTGTGAGTAAGGCAGATGAATTGAAGGTGTTGATGAACACATGGGAGTATGATATTGTTGTTATCACAGAGACATGGTTGAGGGAGGGGCAGGACTGGCAGCTCAATATTCCGGGGTATAGAATCTTCAGGCGAGACAGAGGTGGGTGTAAAAGAGGAGGGGGTGTCGCAATATTAATCAAGGAGTCAATTACTGCTGTAAGGAGGGATGATATCGTAGCAGGTTCCTCTAATGAGGCCATATGGGTAGAACTTAAAAACAAAAAGGGGGCAAGCACTTTGCTGGGAGTGTACTAAAGGCCCCCAAACAGTCAGGGGGAGATAGAGGAACAGATATGTAGGCAAATCTCAGAGAAGTGTAGAAATAATAGGGTAATAATAGTAGGGGATTTCAACTTCCCCAATATTAACTGGGATAGTCAGAGTGTGAAAGGCTTAGAGGGTGCATCCAGGAGAGATTTTTGAGCCAGCATGTAGAAAGTCCAACAAGAGAGGGGGCGGTACTGGACCGAATTCTAGGGAATGTAGCTGGGCAAGTGGTAGAAGTGTCAGTAGGAGAGCATTTTGGTGAGATTTAAGGTAGTCATGGAAAAAGATGGACCGGAAATAAAGGTTCTAAATTGGGGGAAGGCCGATTTTAATATGATAAGGCAGGATCTGGCCAAAGTGGACTGGGATCAGCTACTTGCAGGAAAATCCACATCAGAGCAGTGGGAGTCTTTCAGAAAAGAAATAGAGAGAGAGTACAGCACCAACATGTTCCCGTAAATGTCAAGGGTGGGACCAACAAACCCAGGGAACCCTGGATGTCAAGGGATATACAAGAATGGATAAGGAAAAAAAGGGAGGCTTTTGGCAGATACAAAGGACTAAAAACAGTGGAAGCCCTAGAGGAGTATAGAAAGTGCAGGGGGGTACTTAAAAAAGAAATTAGGAGAGTGAAGAGGGGGCATGAAAAATCATTGGCGGAACTCACTGCCTCTATGACTCTAGACACAAAAGGCATCAAGGGGTATGGGGAGAGAGCGGGAATATGGTATTGAGATAGAGGATCAGCCATGATCATATTGAATGGCGAAGCAGGCTTGAAGGGCCGAATGGCCTACTGCTGGTCCTATTTTTCTATGTTTCTATGTTTAACCCCCTCATAGAGTCATAGAGTCATAGGGCTGGATTTTGAATGACCCATGGAGTCGGGTTTGGAGGCGTGTGGGGGGTTAAATTTGCGGGGTCGGGGTTTCCGACCCCATCCCGACTCCATGCAATTTTGACAAAATCAGTCGCGGGGTTCCCGCCTCTTGGAGGCGGGAGAGGCTATTAAAGCCCTTAACAAGCCCTAAATTGGGTCTGTAATGCTATTTTGAAATGTTGTAGCTAGTTTAAACCTTTTCTGACGTGAAGCACGCCTGGTGTGAAACACTCCAGTGAAACCTGGCGGGAGCACAAATGGATAGATACATAGATACATAGAAGATAGGAGCAGGAGTAGGCCATCCGGCCCTTCGAGCCTGCTCCGCCATTTAATGAGATCATGGCTGATCCTCCAATTCAGTATCCCGTCCCCGCCTTCTCTCCGTAACCCTTAACCCCTTTTGCCTGTAGAAATATATCTAATTCCCTCTTAAATATATTTAATGAGCTGGCGTACACTGCCCTCTGTGGCAATGAGTTCCACAGGTTCACCACCCTCTGAGTGAAGAAATTCCCCCTCATTTCTGTCCTAAATGGTTTAGCCCTTATCCTTAAATTATGTCCTCTAGTTCTGTTCTCACCCGCCAAGGGAAACATTCCTTCTGCATCTAGTCTGTCTAGACCTGTCAGAATTTTATACACTTCTATGAGGTCCCCTCTCAATCTTCTAAACTCCAGTGTGTACATCCCTAAACTACATAGTCTCTCCTCATAGGTCAATCCCGCTATTCCTGGTATCAGCCTGGTGAATCGCCGCTGCACCCCCTCCATGGCAAGAACATCTTTCCTCAGATGAGGCGACCAAAACTGTACACAGTACTCGAGGTGTGGTCTCACCAGTGCCCTGTACAGCTGCAGCAAGGTATCCCTGTTCCTGTATTCCAACCCTTTTGCTATGAAGGCCAGCATACCGTTTGCCTTCTTGACCGCCTGTTGCACCTGCATGCTCGCCTTCAGTGACTGGTGTACAAGAACACCCAGGTCTCTCTGTACTTCCCCCTCTCCCAATTTATTGCCATTTAAATAATAATTTGCCCTCCCGTTCCTGCACCCAAGGTGGATAACTTCGCACTTGTCCACATTATAGTGCATCTGCCATTTATCCGCCCAATCACCCAGTCTGTCCAAATCGCTCTGGAGCTTCCTGGTCTCCTCCTCTGAGCCCACCCCCCCTCCTAGTTTAGTGTCGTCTGCAAATTTGGAAATGCTGCATCCGACTCCCTGATCCAGGTCATTAATGTAAATTGTGAACAGCTGGGGACCCAGGACAGATCCCTGTGGTACCCCACTTGTGACTGCCTGCCATTCAGAAAATGAGCCGTTTATTCCAACTCTCTGTTTTCTATCTGACAGCCAGTTCTCTATCCACGTCAATACTTTCCCCTTTATCCCATGAGCTTCAATTTTCCATGCTAATCTTTTATGTGGGACCTTGTCGAAGGCCTTTTGGAAGTCCAGGTACACCACATCTACTGGCTCTCCCCCATCTATTTTACCAGTTACTCCCTCAAAAAATTCCAATAGATTAGTCAAGCACGATTTACCCTTTGTAAATCCATGTTGACTCTGTCCTATCCTGTCCCCATTTGCTAAGTGCTCCGCTATTTCATCCTTAATGATGGACTCCAGCATTTTGCCCACAACTGATGTAAGGCTTACAGGTCTGTAATTACCTGCTTTTTCCCTACCCCCCTTTTTGAATAGTGGGGTAACGTTAGCTACCCTCCAATCCATGGCTGACTATCGGCTGCAAGTCCACTATTACAACGGAGATGTGATGAAGGTAGTAGTAGTATTAGGTGTGAAAGTCGCCTCTGATACTGCTACATTCAATGTCGTGGCATTTGGTGTAAGAGGACTTGGATGCAAAATATTCTCTCTCTCTCTCTCTCTCTCTCTGTCTCTCTGTCTCTCTGTCTCTCTCTCTCTCTGTCTCTCTCTCATCAGAAGCAATGCAGACAGGTCCTCTCTCACCAGGAGCCAGACAATCTCTGAGAGCAGGCAGTCAGCAATGATGACATCATCAGAGGCGGGTTTCAGACTGAAACCACTAATTAGTTCATGGGTTCCCACATGCAGCAACTCAATTGCCCAATTAAGTGAAAATTGCATCAGGCATCCACATTAATCTGGATTCGGGGGGGAAACACGAAATGCGGATTACACGGCCCCAACCCGACCCCAAGACAAAATCCAGCCCATAGAGTTATACGGCACAGAAAGAGGCCGTTCGGCCCATTGTGTCCGCGCCGGCCATCAAGCCCTGTCTATTCTAATCCCATTTTCCAGCACTTGGGCTGTAGCCTTGTATTCTATGGTGTTTCAAGTGCTCATCTAAATGCTTCTTGAATGTTGTGAGGGTTCCTGCCTCTACCACCCTTTCAGGCAGTGAGTTCCAGATTCCAACCACCCTCTGGGTGAAAAAGTTTTTCCTCAAATCCCCTCTAAACCTCCTGCACCTTATCTTGAAACTATGCCCCCTGGTTATTGACCCCTCTACTAAGGGGAAAAGTTCCTTTCTATCTACCCTATCTATGCCCCTCATAATTTTGTACACCTCAATCAGGTCCCCCCTCAGCCTTCTCTGCTCTAAGGAAAACAACCCCAGCCTGTCCAGTCTCTCTTCATAGTTGAAACGCTCCAGCCCAGGTAACATCCTGGTGAATCTCCTCTG
Organism: Squalus acanthias; assembly: GCA_030390025.1. NCBI lineage: Eukaryota > Metazoa > Chordata > Chondrichthyes > Squaliformes > Squalidae > Squalus > Squalus acanthias. Next base: position 32,446,223 of record CM059441.1, read on the forward strand.
CACCCTCTCCAATGCAATCACACCCCTCCTATAATGTGACAATTCTGTCCTCCAGAACTGCACACAGTATTCCAGCTGTGGCCTAACTAGCGTTTTGTACAGCTCCATCATAACCTCCCTGCTCTTATATTCTATGCCTCGGCTAATGAAGGCAAGTATCCCATATGCCTTTTTAACCACCTTATCTACCTGTCCTGCTGCCTTCAGGGATCTATGTACATGCACACCAAGGTTCCTCTGTCCTTCCTAGGGTCCTACCATTCATTGCGTATTCCCTTGCCTTGTTAGTCCTCCCAAAATGCATCACCTCATACTTTTCAGGGTTAAATTCCATTTGCCACTGTTCTGCCCATCTGACCAACCCGTTTATATCGTCCTGTAGCCTGAGGCTTCCCTCCTTGCTATTTACCACTCCACCAATTTTCGTGTCATCTGCAAACTTACTGATCATACCTCCTACATTCATATCTAAATCATTAATGAACACTACAAACAGCAAAGGACCCAGCACCGATCCCTGCGGTAGACCATTGGACACAGGCTTTCAGTCACAAAAACAACCTTCGACCATCACCCTCTGCCTCCTGCCACTAAGCCAATTTTGGATCCAATGTGCCAAATTGCCCTGGATCCCATGGGCTCTTACCTTTTTGACCAGTCTTCCATGCGGGACTTTGTCAAAAGCCTTACTGAAGTCCATGTAGACTACATCAACTGCACTACCCTCATCCACACACCTAGTCACCCCCTCGAAAAATTCAGTCAAATTGGTTAGATATGATCTCCCCCTGACAAAGCCATGTTGACTATTCTTGATTAATCCTTGCCTCTCCAAGTGGAGACTAATTCTGTCCCTCAGAATTTTTTCCAATAATTTCCCTACCACTGATGTTAGGTTCACTGGCCTGTAATTCCCTGGTTTATCCCTACTACCCTTCTTGAATAATGGTACTACGTTAGCTGTCCTCCAGTCCTCTGGCACCTCCCCTGTGGTCATGATGCGGAGATGCCGGTGTTGGACTGGGGTGGACAAAATTGAGAGGTCGCACAACACCAGGTTATAGTCCAACAGTTTTATTTGAAATCACAAGCTTTCGGAGCTATCGATTGCCCCTTCCTCAGGCGATTCTGTATCTAATTTACTTCACCTGAGGAAGGGGCAATCGATAGCTCCGAAAGCTTGTGATTTCAAATAAAACTGTTGGACTATAACCTGGTGTTGTGCGACCTCTCAATTTTGACCTCCCCTGTGGCCAGAGAGATTCTGAAAATTTGTGTCAGAGCCCCTGCAATCTCCTCCCTTGCCTCACACAGCAGCCTGGGATACATCTCGTCTGGGCCTGGGGATTTATCCACTTTTTAGCCCGCTAAAACCGCTAGTACCTCCTCCCTCTCAATACTAATTTGTTCGAGTATATCACAATCCCCCTGTCTGATTTCTATGCCTACATTGTCCTTCTCCATAGTGAACACAGATGCAAAATATTCATTTAAAACCTCACCTACATCTTCCAGCTCTACACACAGATTGCCACTTTGGTCCCGAATGGGCCCTACTCTTTCCCTGGTTATCCTCTTGCCCTTAATATACTTATAAAACACCTTGGGATTTTCCTTTATTTTCCTCAGTACTGACTGTTACTGCATTAACCCTCTCAGTGCTGTCTGTTATATCATTAACCCCCTCAGTGCTGACTGTTATTGCATTAACCCTTTCAGTGCTGACTGTTACTACATTAACCCTCTCATTGCTGACTGTTACGGCATTAACCCTCTCCATGCTGACTGTTATTGCATTAACCCTCTCAGTGCTGACTGTTACTGCATTAACCCCCTCAGTGCTGACCGTGTTACTACATTAACCCCCGCACTGCTGACTCAGTGCCGTTGCTGAATTCCAATAATAATGATTGCTGCAATACCTGCAGTGTTTGTCGATTAGATTTTAGGACACATTGTTGTGTCATTAACTGTGGGAAGCCTCACTGATACAGTTTTGAAAGGCAGTGCAGCAGAGGATGTGTTCCTGAGGCCGAGAGTCATTCTTGAGAGGAGGGGAGGGAGCGGCAAGTAGTAAATCCACAGAGTTTTACAGCACAGAAGGAGGCCATTCAACCCATCATGTCTGTGCCGGCTCTTTGCTAAACCTATCCAATACTAATCCCATTGGCCTGCTCTCTCCCCATAGCCCTGCTGCTATTTCTTCTTGTTTGTGGTCACTTGGCTTCATATATTGAAACTCAGTCAACCTGTGAAAGACTTGCCTTATTGTTTTATCCAAAACTCTGCTACCTGTATCCTAACTCGCACCAAAACCTGTTCACCCATACCCCAGTCCTCGCTGATCTACATTGGCTCTCGGTCTGTCAATACCTGAATTTTAAAATTCTCATCTTTGTTTTCAAATCCCTCTATGGCCTCACCCCTCCCTATCTCTGTAACCTCCTCCAGCCCTACAACTCTCCCCGAGATCTCTGCGCTCTTTCAATTCTGGCCTCTTGAGCATCCCCGATTTCCATCGCTCCACCATTAGCTCCCATGCCTTCAGTTGCCTGGGCCATAAGCTCTGGAATTCCCTCCCTAAACCTCTCCACCTCTCTACCCCTCTCTCCTCCTTTAAAAGGCTCCTTAAATCCTATCTCTTTGACCAAGCTTTTGGTCACCTGTCCTAATATCTTCCTTATGTGGCTCGGTGTCAAATTTTGTTTGATAACGCTCCTGTGAAGCACCTTGGGACATTTGCCTATGTTAAAGGTGCTATATAAATGCAAGTTGTTGTTGTTAAACTCCTTCAATGGTCTATTGAGTGAAGATACACCTGTTGTGGCACTATGCCACATTGAGCAGAAGGTTCCTGTCACCTGGCCTACACTGAGCAGCTGATCACAGGTCACGGCAGAAGATGGGAATCCACCATTATCCTCAGTGCCTCTGGCTCCTACACCAATCACAGTCCAGAACTCCTACACCAATCATAATCCACAGCTCTTACACCAAACACAGTCCAGGGCTCCTACACCAATCACAGTCCAGGGTTCCTCCACCAATCACAGTCCAGGTTTCCTCCACCAATCACAGTACAGAGCTCCTCCACCACTCACAGTCCAGGGATTGCTGTTGGCCAGTGGATGTCCTGAAACAGGTTGAATTCGGTTGTGATGTTTCCCACAGTCAAATATTCTGCTGGTGTTCACTATGTAAACTGAGACACGGATAATGACCATTTGGGAATGAGAATAAAGGAAATGGAGGATGTGTCCCAATCATGAAACAACTGAAGGACATCCAACAGCAATGTCTTCTCTGGTGTCTTGGAGGTGAAGAACATCTCAGGGCACTTTCCACGGGGGGGTGGGGGGGGGGGGTGGGGGCGGGGGGGGGGGGCAGGGGTGGGGGGGGGGGGGGAGAAACCAGGCAGGAGGCTAGGAAATTTGGAGGAGATTGAAGAGACAGCACGCTTCTGAAGGCAGGTAGTGAGGTAGTGAGGGGGGAGTGGGTTTGGCAGAGGATTGGAGAGGGTGAGGGATAATGGTTGAACGATGGGGATGAGAATGCGGAGTGAAGGAGGCAGGAAACCAACAGAGTCTGTCTAAGCTGGGACACGCTAGAAAGACAAAGCCATGCTGATTGCTGAAAGGAATTTAACATCTTGCAAACTTATCAGAAGCCTTTAAGGATGTAGGATAGAGAGTACCTGTAGGATAGAGAGTACCTGTAGGATAGAGAGTACCTGTAGGATAGAGAGTACCTGTAGGATAGAGTGTACCTGTAGGATAGAGAGTACCTGTAGGATAGAGTGTACCCGTAGGATAGAGTGTACCTGTAGGATAGAGAGTACCTGTAGGATAGAGAGTACCTGTAGGATAGAGAGTACCTGTAGGATAGAGAGTACCTGTAGGATAGAGAGTACCTGTAGGATAGAGTGTACCTGTAGGATAGAGTGTACCCGTAGGATAGAGTGTACCCGTAGGATAGAGTGTACCTGTAGAATAGAGAGTACCTGTAGGATAGAGAGTACCTGTAGGATAGAGAGTACCTGTAGGATAGAGAGTACCTGTAGGATAGAGAGTACCTGTAGGATAGAGTGTACCTGTAGGATAGAGAGTACCTGTAGGATAGAGAGTACCTGTAGGATAGAGAGTACCTGTAGGAATAGAGAGTACCTGTAGGATAGAGTGTACCTGTAGGATTTAATAAACATTGTTAAGCTTTTGTAACCATTGTTAAATAACTGTAATATGTGAAATTGTATGTTAAAAACCTAAAAAGCCTGTATAAGATGCTGAATGGTTGAGAAGCAAAGCATGATGGTAAATTATGCCAACTTGATGTAATTCTGTAAAATGGTCTGTTCAGTAAACAAGGAGATAGTGGGGAACAAGAAATTCAGCAACATTACAAAAGAAGATAGGGGGCTGGAGGCAGTCACCACTCCCTGTCTTCTCAAAAATGCAGAACTGGCTAAACAATGAGCTGATTAAAAAGCAAAAAGACATCTGAGAGAACTTAGTGTGAAGGTTGTTCTCAGATAAGGAGAGCTTGCTTACTAACTGCCACGTAGGCAAAAGGGAGAAAAAGGGAGAAAAATACGGATATTGAACATCGAAAGCAGCGCAAAACCAGAGGATGAGAAACTTCAGTCAACAGAACACAGCAAGAGAATAAAGAGACCGCACCACAGTCACTCGGAAGGAACGCTGGGGTTCAATGAACAGACTGCGACTATTTTCTTGTTAAGTATTACTTCTTTGTACTGGATGTTTAATACTTAATAAACCTGTTTTACTGATACACAATATATCTGTACCCGGAGTAAACCTGTGTAGTCACAGACAAATTATTCTAAAAAGCTTTCAAAAGCTACAAGGATGTGACGGAGTCAGTAGAGTATGATAAAGCACTGAATATTTTATTATTTGACATTCAGAAAGCATTTGATAAGATTCCTCGCCAGACAATTAGAGCTAAAATGAAAGGGATTGTTGCAAATGATTAGAGTACGGCTAAAGCTCTTGTTAATCTGCCCAAAGAATGACCTTTAACCACAAGCTCATTGATGCCCTCCTGCACCAGTGGAACAGATGCATTCCCGCTGCCACCATCCTGGGACTTGTTCATTAATGTTTAGGACCTGCTCATGCTAAAACGATAGACAGTTCTGCACTGTTCTTGTCTACAGCAACCAGGTTGAGACGGTGCAAACTCATTTCAGATTGGGCCGTTACCGGGAGGAGAGGCAGCGAGTGTCAGCTTGGCTCAGTTGGTAGCACTGCAGCCTCAGGACCAGAATATTGAAGGCTCAAAGTCTCGCTCCAGGAGCTAAGCGCATCAGTTGTCCGGGACTGTAGGGCAGCACTGAGGAATGCTGCATTGCCAGCCTCCAGACCGAGGCCCCATCTCCCTCTTCAGGTGGATGTAAAATATCTCGAGGGACTATATGAAGAAGAGAAGGAAGTTCTTCCAGCATCTGTCTCTCACCCACCACCAAAAATAAGTTAACTGTTCTTAGTTCTGTTTATGGGAGCTTGCTGTGCATAAAATGGATGGCATGTTTCCCTATAATAATAACAGTACATTGTGTGACCAGTGCGTTTGGAAGTGCTGCGTTTCCTACATTACCACAGTGACTACACTTCAAAAAGTACTACTTTGGCTGTAAAACACTTGGGGGCGTCCTGAGGTCATTAAAGGCGCTATAGAAATGCAGTTTCTTTCTTTGTATATGACTGGCTGTTCATGTTGTTCCAACCGTCTGGGATGGGTTTGTGTGAAAGGGTCGTGCTTACTCTGAGTGCTTACTCTGACTCTATCCATAGCTCTCTCTGTGCTGTCGAGGGCACTGCACATGTTCCGTACCCCCATGTGGACACAGTCTGACACTTGGTGGCTGATCAAGAGGATTGCAAAGTTTATAGTTGTATCGTTTAGCAATTTCTTTTGAATGATAATTTCACGCATCTTCTCGGGTCCTTAAGCCATCATGTGTAACAGAATGAGTTATGGCTAGAAACCTTTCAGGCAATTAATATTAGCATCACGTTGAAGCTGATTGCCAGCTTTGTTTCTCGAGATGACAATCTGGATGAGGGATAATATCTTGAAATGCAACGTATTCGTTTTTAATTGTCTCTCCCTTTCTGTTCTGCCTGTTGCTGAAGGGATCTCAAGCTGCCAATCTCCTCTGATTCCCGGACATTGATATTCTGTGCCTCACCGCAGCACATTTCATCCGTGCAATCTCTGAGACATGGAGAAACAGCAAGAAAGGGAGAGCAAGAGGACATCTGCCAGCAAGCAGTCTCCCCTGGGCTACACAGCTTCCATCCAACTCTCCTCTGTTGCAATGTGAAGGAGAGGCCACTGTGACCGAGTCTCGGGCTGACAGCAATTCAGCTCAGGCCTTTGCCCATTTACAAAAGATAAGCAGCCCGGTAAAGCAATCACCACATTCCAATACTTGTCCTCGCATTGGAGATACGAGAGATCTTGGGCTAGTTGGATGGGGATTTATGAAAGGGATTGGCAGCAGATAAAATGTTAAAAAAGTCTTTGGGATAAAAGTTGGTTCAGGCCCGTTTTCAGGCACGGAGCGAGCCAGCTCAAAGCTCACTGGAAATTGGGCCTTGGGCCTCAGTATGATCATTGGGGTGAGCTGTAGGTTCCTGTCATGGCTCCACAGGCAGAGATAGATAGTCCCGGGGGGATGGGAGGGGCGAGTGCAGGTCACAGTGACTCTCAGGTGAGGAAGATAGGAACAGGAGGAGGCCATTCAGCCCCTCGAGCCTGTTCCACCATTCAATTAGATCATGGCTGATCTGTATCTTAACTGTATCATCTACCTGCCCTGGTTCTGTATCCCTTAATACTCTTGCCTAACAAAAATCTATCAATCTCAATTTTGAAACCTCCAATTGACCCCCAGCCTCAACAGCTTTTTGGGGGAGAGAGTTCCAGATTTCCACCACCCTTTGTGTGAAGAAGTGCTTCCTGACATCACTCCTGAACGGCCTAGCTCTAATTTTAAGGTTCTGCCCCCTTGTTCTGGACTCCCCCCACCAGAGGAAATAGTTTCTCTCAATCTGCCCTATTGAATCCTTTCCCACTCTTTTGAGTTAGTTGGTGGGGGGTGAGTGGGGGGGGGGGGGGGGGGGGCTGCCAATCGCGGGCTGGCAGTGTTGTGGGATTGTGAGCCGCTCTCCGGATCCTCCCAGCTCCACATTGAACTGTTAATAATATTTATACTTTCGCTTGGTGACTAGGCCGCATCCACGGCCGTGATACCCAAGGCTTAACACCGACACCGACACTGACACCAGCACCGACACCACTGGCACCAACACCACCGACACTGATACCATCGACACCGACACCAACACTGGCACCGACAGTGGATTTCAAAAGGGAAAGTCTTGCTTGACCAACCTCATTGAATTTTTTGAAGAGGTAACAGAGAGAATAGACAAGGGTAATGCAATAGATTTAAATAATCTAGATTTTCCAAAGGCCTTCGATAAGGTACCACATAATAGACAAAGGAATAAGGTCAGAGAATGCGGAGTCAGGGGACAAGTAGCAGAATGGATTGCTGGCTGGCTTCAGGACAGAAAGCAGAGAGTGGGAGTAAAGGGTAGCTATTCACAGTGGCAGAAGGTGGGTAGTGGTGTTCCACAAGGATCAGTGCTGGGATCACTGCTGTTCACAATTTACATTAACGTTTTAGACTTAGGAATCAAAAACACAGGGCGCGATCTTGCCAGCCCTGAGGAGGCGCGTATGGAGGTGGGACTGCCGGGAAAATGGCACAATTTGGGGGCGGGTGCCCAACCCGCCTCCGTGCCATCTTGCCAGGAGGCGGGTAGCCGTCCCGCGCCGGGTCCCAGCTCTTTGGAGGCGGGAAGGGGATTACAGCCACTTAACTGCCTGTTAACAGGTAGTTAACAGGCAGATAAGAGGATTATCCCCATTTTACCCACAAAAGTGCGGGCTTCCGGAAGGCTGCGAACCCTGCCAGGGTCACCGAGGCGAGCAGTGGGTCTGCGGGGGTCGGAGGGGTGCGAAAGTGCGCTGTGAAGGTACGTGATGGGTGCAAGTGTGGAGAGGTGAGTATGTGAGGTAAGTGTTAGAAAAAGTTTATTTACCTTTGTTTCTTCCTGCAGGCTTCAATCGGTGGGTATGCGGAGAGTCTCGCACCTCCGCGGCAGAGATGACAGATGGCCGTTGCATTCTCCAATGCAACAACCATCTAATTTCTGCAAAAGAAAGAGGTTTGATGAGTCTTGAATTCAAGAACTCATCAAACTACAGAGAATGTCAGTGTTTGACAGCTTCACAGAGCTGTCAAACGATGACAATTCATCTGTCAAAAATTTTTGACAGATGAAACATCATACGCTGACGTTCTCTGTAACCGGCTTTCCCTTAATTGGCCTGCTAAGCCCGCCCAGCGAGCTTAACAAGGTCAATCAAGGGAAAATAGCGTGGATTGGCCACAAATCGATGGAGGTGGGACATCGACCCGACAAGCAGCAGTCCCGCCTCCAACGCGCCCCCATTGGCAAAATCGCCCGCACAATTTCTGAATTTGCGGATGACACCAAATTGGGGGGGATAGTTAATACTGAGGAGGACTGCAACAAAATACAGGAGGACATTAATAAACTTGCAGAATCGGCATATAATTGGCAAATGAAATTCAACACAGATAAATGTGAGGTATTACATTTTGGTAGGAAGAATAGGGAGGTCACTTGTTACTTGGAGGGTGCGAGTCTGGGTGGGGTAGAGGAACAAATGGATCTCGGAGTACAAATACACAAATCACTAAAAGTAGCGACACACGTTAACAAGGCCATAAAAAAAGCAAACCAAGCACTCGGGTTTATTTGTAGAGGGATAGAATTGAAAAGTAGAGAAGTTATGCTAAACCTGTATTGAACCTTGGTTAGACCACACTTAGAGTACTGCGTAAATATTCTGGTCGCCATATTATAAAAAGGATATAGAGGCACTGGAGAGGGTGCAGAGAAGATTTACAAGGATGATACCAAAAATGTGAGGGTATACATATCAGGAAAGGATAAACAGGCTGGGTCTCTTTTCACTTGAAAAAAGAAGGCTGAGGGGTGACCTAATTGAGGTCTTTAAAATTATGAACTGTTTTGATAGAGTGGATACAGAGAGAATATTTCCACTTGTGGGGAAGAGCATAACTAGAGGTCATCAATATAAGATAGTCACCAAGAAATCAAATAGGGAATTCAGAAGAAACTTCTTTACCCAAAGAGTGGTGAGAATGTGGAACTCGCTACCACAGGGAGTGGTTGAAGCGAATAGTATAGATGCATTTAAGGGGAGGCTAGATAAGCATATGAGGGAGAAGGGAATCGAGGGTTATGCTGATAGATTTAGATGAGGAAAGATGGGAGGAGGCTCGAGTGGAGCATAAATGCCGGCATGTACTGGTTGGGCCGAATGGCCTGTTTCTGTGCTGTATATCCTATGTAATCCTATGTAACCACCTACACCGACACCGGCACCAACACTAGCACTGACAGGCGTGAGGCCCCTCATTAACATGATCCAGGAGCCTAATGGCTGTTTTACACCTGAAAAATCTCCCGCCCCAATTCTAATCCACTTTGGGCACAGGACACAGCCGCCTTCCCTCCCCCAGGTGATTTCTCATTCAGGAAACAGTGCGCGGGCACTAAGTGGCAGATTCCAACACAGCCCATGAATGTTCCATTGATCGAACCATGCAGTGTTAACACTGGGAATGCCAAATAACTGCAGTAAATGAGAAACACGCTGGGAATAGATTCATGCTAATTGAACCCTACAGCAAGATATGGGAACGCACTCCATCACTTCCACTCTTGTCTCTACTACAGCCCCAGTGATCAGTTTAGGAATAAAACTCAACAATAACATTCTTAAAAGCCTTTAGGAGGTGTTGGTTCCTGAGATTTCTCCACATTCTGCGCTTGTGATGGATTTAAAGCTGTGTGTTTCACCTGGAATCCTTATTTTACATTTTTCCCTATTCCCTTCCTGTTATATAACTCTCAGTTATAAAATGCCTTTCACATCCTCAGGGCGCCCAAAGTGCCTCACAGCCACTGACCTACTTCAGACTTGGAGTAACTGCTGTTTTGAAGGTGATCATTTTTACAGCCTCAAGTTACAAGGATCTCAACTTCAAACAGGGTCCCCACCTGCCAGACTCTCCCGGAGTCTCCAGTAATTAATGATTAATCTCCCGGACACTGCTGCGAGTAACCCAGGAGATTAACACACCAAATGATGAGTGCAGGTGGGTGCAGCGTGGGTGCAGAGTGGGTGCAGAGTGAGAGCAGAGTGAGAGCAGAGTGAGAGCAGAGTGGGTGCAGAGTGGGTGCAGAGTGAGAGCAGAGTGAGAGCAGAGTGGGTGCAGAGTGAGAGCAGAGTGGGTGCAGAGTGGGTGCAGAGTGAGAGCAGAGTGGGTGCAGAGTGAGAGCAGAGTGAGAGCAGAGTGGGTGCAGAGTGAGAGCAGAGTGGGTGCAGAGTGGGTGCAGAGTGGGTGCAGAGTGGGTGCAGAGTGGGTGCAGAGTGGGTGCAGAGTGGGTGCAGAGTGGGTGCAGAGTGGGTGCAGAGTGGGTGCAGAGTGGGAGCAGAGTGGGTGCAGAGTGGGTGCAGAGTGAGAGCAGAGTGGGTGCAGAGTGAGAGCAGAGTGGGTGCAGAGTGAGAGCAGAGTGAGAGCAGAGTGGGTGCAGAGTGGGTGCAGAGTGAGAGCAGAGTGGGTGCAGAGTGGGTGCAGAGTGGGTGCAGAGTGGGTGGAGAGTGGGTGCAGAGTGAGAGCAGAGTGGGTGCAGAGTGGGTGCAGAGTGGGTGCAGAGTGGGTGCAGAGTGGGTGCAGAGTGAGAGCAGAGTGGGTGCAGAGTGAGAGCAGAGTGGGTGCAGAGTGGGTGCAGAGTGAGAGCAGAGTGGGTGCAGAGTGGGTGCAGAGTGGGTGCAGAGTGGGTGCAGAGTGAGAGCAGAGTGGGTGCAGAGTGGGTGCAGAGTGGGTGCAGAGTGAGAGCAGAGTGGGTGCAGAGTGGGTGCAGAGTGAGAGCAGAGTGGGTGCAGAGTGAGAGCAGAGTGGGTGCAGAGTGGGTGCAGAGTGGGTGCAGAGTGGGTGCAGAGTGAGTGCAGAGTGAGTGCAGAGTGAGAGCAGAGTGGGTGCAGAGTGAGAGCAGAGTGGGTGCAGAGTGAGAGCAGAGTGGGTGCAGAGTGGGTGCAGAGTGAGAGCAGAGTGGGTGCAGAGTGAGAGCAGAGTGAGAGCAGAGTGGGTGCAGAGTGGGTGCAGAGTGGGTGCAGAGTGGGTGCAGAGTGAGAGCAGAGTGGGTGCAGAGTGAGAGCAGAGTGGGTGCAGAGTGAGAGCAGAGTGGGTGCAGAGTGAGAGCAGAGTGAGAGCAGAGTGAGAGCAGAGTGGGTGCAGAGTGGGTGCAGAGTGGGTGCAGAGTGGGAGCAGAGTGGGTGCAGAGTGGGAGCAGTGTGGGTGCAGAGTGGGTGCAGAGTGGGTGCAGAGTGGGTGCAGAGTGGGTGCAGAGTGAGAGCAGAGTGAGAGCCGAGTGGGTGCAGAGTGGGTGCAGAGTGAGAGCAGAGTGGGTGCAGAGTGAGAGTAGAGTGAGAGCAGAGTGGGTGCAGAGTGAGAGCAGAGTGGGTGCAGAGTGGGTGCAGAGTGGGTGCAGAGTGAGAGCAGAGTGGGTGCAGAGTGGGTGCAGAGTGGGTGCAGAGTGGGTGCAAAGTGAGAGCAGAGTGGGTGCAGAGTGGGTGCAGAGTGGGTGCAGAGTGGGTGCAGAGTGAGAGCAGAGTGGGTGCAGAGTGGTGCAGAGTGGGTGCAGAGTGAGAGCAGAGTGGGTGCAGAGTGAGAGCAGAGTGGGAGCAGAGTGAGAGCAGAGTGGGTGCAGAGTGAGTGCAGAGTGGGTGCAGAGTGGGTGCAGAGTGAGAGCAGAGTGAGGTGCAGAGTGGGTGCAGAGTGAGAGCAGAGTGGGTGCAGAGTGGAGAGCAGAGTGGGTGCAGAGTGAGAGCAGAGTGAGAGCAGAGTGGGTGCAGAGTGGGTGCAGAGTGGTGGGTGCAGAGTGGTGCAGAGTGGGTGCAGAGTGGGTGCAGAGTGGAGAGCAGAGTGGGTGCAGAGTGAGAGCAGAGTGGTGCAGAGTGAGTGCAGAGTGGGTGCAGAGAGTGAGAGCAAGTGGGTGCAGAGTGGAGCAGAGTGGGTGCAGAGTGAGAGCAGAGTGGGTGCAGAGTGGGTGCAGAGTGGGTGCAGAGTGGGTGCAGAGTGGGTGCAGAGTGAGAGCAGAGTGAGAGCAGAGTGAGAGCAGAGTGGGTGCAGAGTGGGTGCAGAGTGGGTGCAGAGTGAGAGCAGAGTGGGTGCAGAGTGAGAGCAGAGTGGGTGCAGAGTGAGAGCAGAGTGGGTGCAGAGTGAGAGCAGAGTGGGTGCAGAGTGAGAGCAGAGTGGGTGCAGAGTGGGTGCAGAGTGAGAGCAGAGTGAGAGCAGGTAGGGTGCAGAGTGGGTGCAGAGTGAGAGCAGAGTGGGTGCAGAGTGGGTGCAGAGTGGGTGCAGAGTGAGAGCAGAGTGAGAGCAGAGTGAGAGCAGAGTGGGTGCAGAGTGGGTGCAGATTGGGTGCAGAGTGGGTGCAGAGTGAGAGCAGAGTGGGTGCAGAGTGGGTGCAGAGTGAGAGTAGAGTGGGTGCAGAGTGGGTGCAGAGTGGGTGCAGAGTGAGAGCAGAGTGAGAGTAGAGTGGGTGCAGAGTGGGTGCAGAGTGAGAGCAGAGTGAGAGCAGAGTGGGTGCAGAGTGGGTGCAGAGTGGGTGCAGAGTGGGTGCAGAGTGAGAGCAGAGTGAGAGCAGAGTGGGTGCAGAGTGGGTGCAGAGTGAGAGTAGAGTGGGTGCAGAGTGGGTGCAGAGTGAGAGCAGAGTGGGTGCAGAGTGAGAGCAGAGTGAGAGCAGAGTGGGTGCAGAGTGGGTGCAGAGTGGGTGCAGAGTGAGAGCAGAGTGAGAGCAGAGTGGGTGCAGAGTGGGTGCAGAGTGGGTGCAGAGTGAGAGCAGAGTGGGTGCAGAGTGGGAGCAGAGTGGGTGCAGAGTGGGTGCAGAGTGGGTGCAGAGTGGGAGCAGAGTGGGTGCAGAGTGGGTGCAGAGTGAGAGCAGAGTGGGTGCAGAGTGAGAGCAGAGTGGGTGCAGAGTGAGAGCAGAGTGGGTGCAGAGTGAGTGCAGAGTGGGTGCAGAGTGAGAGCAGAGTGAGAGCAGAGTGGGTGTAGAGTGGGTGCAGAGTGGGTGCAGAGTGGGTGCAGAGTGGGTGCAGAGTGAGAGCAGAGTGGGAGCAGAGTGGGTGCAGAGTGAGAGCAGAGTGAGAGCAGAGTGGGTGCAGAGTGGGTGCAGAGTGGGTGCAGAGTGGGTGCAGAGTGGGTGCAGAGTGGCTGCAGAGTGAGAGCAGAGTGAGAGCAGAGTGGGTGCAGAGTGAGAGCAGAGTGAGAGCAGAGTGGGTGCAGAGTGGGTGCAGAGTGGGAGCAGAGTGGGTGCAGAGTGGGTGCAGAGTGGCTGCAGAGTGAGAGCAGAGTGAGAGCAGAGTGGGTGCAGAGTGAGAGCAGAGTGAGAGCAGAGTGGGTGCAGAGTGGGTGCAGAGTGGGTGCAGAGTGAGAGCAGAGTGAGAGCAGAGTGGGTGCAGAGTGGGTGCAGAGTGGGTGCAGAGTGGGTGCAGAGTGGGTGCAGAGTGGCTGCAGAGTGAGAGCAGAGTGGGTGCAGAGTGAGAGCAGAGTGGGAGCAGAGTGGGTGCAGAGTGGGTGCAGAGTGGGTGCAGAGTGAGAGCAGAGTGGGAGCAGAGTGGGTGCAGAGTGGGTGCAGAGTGGCTGCAGAGTGAGAGCAGAGTGAGAGCAGAGTGGGTGCAGAGTGAGAGCAGAGTGAGAGCAGAGTGGGTGCAGAGTGGGTGCAGAGTGGGTGCAGAGTGGGTGCAGAGTGAGAGCAGAGTGGGTGCAGAGTGAGAGCAGAGTGAGAGCAGAGTGGGTGCAGAGTGAGAGCAGAGTGGGTGCAGAGTGGGTGCAGAGTGGGTGCAGAGTGGGTGCAGAGTGAGAGCAGAGTGGGTGTAGAGTGGGTGCAGAGTGGGTGCAGAGTGGGTGCAGAGTGAGAGCAGAGTGGGAGCAGAGTGGGTGCAGAGTGAGAGCAGAGTGAGAGCAGAGTGGGTGCAGAGTGGGTGCAGAGTGGGTGCAGGGTGGGTGCAGAGTGGGTGCAGAGTGGCTGCAGAGTGAGAGCAGAGTGAGAGCAGAGTGGGTGCAGAGTGAGAGCAGAGTGAGAGCAGAGTGGGTGCAGAGTGGGTGCAGAGTGGGTGCAGAGTGAGAGCAGAGTGAGAGCAGAGTGGGTGCAGAGTGGGTGCAGAGTGGGTGCAGAGTGGGTGCAGAGTGGGTGCAGAGTGGCTGCAGAGTGAGAGCAGAGTGGGAGCAGAGTGGGTGCAGAGTGAGAGCAGAGTGAGAGCAGAGTGGGTGCAGAGTGGGTGCAGAGTGGGTGCAGAGTGGGTGCAGAGTGGGTGCAGAGTGGCTGCAGAGTGAGAGCAGAGTGAGAGCAGAGTGGGTGCAGAGTGAGAGCAGAGTGAGAGCAGAGTGGGTGCAGAGTGGGTGCAGAGTGGGAGCAGAGTGGGTGCAGAGTGGGTGCAGAGTGGCTGCAGAGTGAGAGCAGAGTGAGAGCAGAGTGGGTGCAGAGTGGGTGCAGAGTGGGTGCAGAGTGGGTGCAGAGTGGCTGCAGAGTGAGAGCAGAGTGAGAGCAGAGTGGGTGCAGAGTGAGAGCAGAGTGAGAGCAGAGTGGGTGCAGAGTGGGTGCAGAGTGGGAGCAGAGTGGGTGCAGAGTGGGTGCAGAGTGGCTGCAGAGTGAGAGCAGACTGAGAGCAGAGTGGGTGCAGAGTGAGAGCAGAGTGAGAGCAGAGTGGGTGCAGAGTGGGTGCAGAGTGGGTGCAGAGTGAGAGCAGAGTGAGAGCAGAGTGGGTGCAGAGTGGGTGCAGAGTGGGTGCAGAGTGGGTGCAGAGTGGGTGCAGAGTGGCTGCAGAGTGAGAGCAGAGTGGGTGCAGAGTGAGAGCAGAGTGGGAGCAGAGTGGGTGCAGAGTGGGTGCAGAGTGGGTGCAGAGTGAGAGCAGAGTGGGAGCAGCGTGGGTGCAGAGTGGGTGCAGAGTGGCTGCAGAGTGAGAGCAGAGTGAGAGCAGAGTGGGTGCAGAGTGAGAGCAGAGTGAGAGCAGAGTGGGTGCAGAGTGGGTGCAGAGTGGGTGCAGAGTGAGAGCAGAGTGAGAGCAGAGTGGGTGCAGAGTGGGTGCAGAGTGGGTGCAGAGTGGGTGCAGAGTGGCTGCAGAGTGAGAGCAGAGTGGGTGCAGAGTGAGAGCAGAGTGGGAGCAGAGTGGGTGCAGAGTGGGTGCAGAGTGGGTGCAGAGTGAGAGCAGAGTGAGAGCAGAGTGGGTGCAGAGTGGGTGCAGAGTGGGTCGGGGTCCCCATGATATCATGGCGCTGATTTAAGAATCAGGCATATGCCGTATAACGGTCGATGTGTTTCTGAACGGAGTCAGTTTCTCAAGATAAGATAAGCACAAGATAAGAGCTCACGGGGTTGGGGTAATATATTAGATTGGATAGAGGATTGGCTAACTGACAGAAAACAGAGAGTCGGAATAAATGGGACATTTTCAGGTTGGCAAACTGTAACTAGTGGGGTGCCACAGTGATCAGTGCTGGGGCCTCAACTATTTACAATCTGTATTGGATGAAGGGACCGAGTGTACTGCAGCCCAATTTGCTGACGATACAAAGATAGGTGGGAAAGCAAGTTGTGAGGAGGACACAGAGGGATATAGATTGGTTAAGTGAGTGGGCAAAAATTTGGCAGATGGAGTATAATGTGGGAAAATGTGAAGTTATCCACTTTGGTTGGAAAAATAAAAAAGCAAAATAATGGCCAGAAATTCGGTTTTCCAGCTTCCTGCGGGTGCAAGCATCGCGCGCGTACTTACCTACTGCGCCTGCCGTTGTGTTTTGGGCCCACGAGAATTTCGGGTCCTGGGCCTCCTCCAGCTGCCGGCGCGCAGTGCTTGCGTATCCCAGGGGCGCAGGTAGTTTGAAGCGTCCCCTGGGATCACGTGGGCCATGGAGAGCCAATCCTAGCTGGCCATTTTCTATGAATTGAAATCGGCCCCAAAACAACACCTAAACTTCAAATAATTTTTTTTTAAAATCACATTTTTAAAATAACTGTAAGTTAAATAAATTAACTACTTTAAACAAAAAATTTAATTTTTGAAAAAATTTAAATACTTTTTAAACTTACCTTTCTTTAAAGTATCTGAAAAAGATAAACCTGTTGAAATTTTTTTTAAATTGTAATTAATTAACCACTTACCTTGTTAAAAACGGGTCTTGCGCCTCCTTTTTAAAAGCGCAGCTTCTTCCATACTGACCTTGCTGCAGAAACCTGAAAAAAAACCTGAAGTTCGCTGCGTGCACGCAGCCTCTCCCGCGCACGCGGTTCACCTCTGAACCCCTCCCTTCACGAGACCGGAAGTTCCGGTTTCCCGCGCATGCGCAGTGCATGCAGGAAACCGGCACTTCAAGTGGCCTTACGGGTGAGTACACGTTGTGTACTCACCCGACAAGCGCCGAATTTCTGGGCCATTATTTAAATGGAGAGAGACTACAGAATGCTGCGGTACAGAGGGATCTGGGTGTCCTCATACATGAAACACAAAAAGTTAGCATGCAGGTACAGCAAGTAATTAGGAAGGCAAATGGAATATTGGCCTTTATTGCAAGGGGGATGGAGTATAAAAGTAGGGAAGACTTGCTACAACTGTACTCTCTCTTAGGCAGTCCCTCAGAACTGAGGATGACTAGCTTCCACATTAAAAATGAGTTCTCAGGTGGCTGATGGTTGTTGAAGGGCCGGGTGGGTGGGGTGCTTGGGTTGACGTGCAGTCCTTGCGCTTGGCTTCCGCTTGCTCCCGGCGAAGAGACTCGAGGTGTTCGGCGCCTTCCCGGATGCTTCTCCTCCACTTTGTGCGGTCTTGGGCCAGGGATTCCCAGGTGTCAGTGGGGATGTTGCACTTTTTCAAGGAGACTTTGAGGGTGTCCTTGAAGCGTTTCCTCTGCCCACCTGGGGCTCTCTTGCCATGTCGGAGCTCCGAGTAGAGCGCTTGTTTTGGGAGTCTCGTATCAGGCATGCGGACGATGTGACCCGTCCATCGGAGCTGATCGAGCATGGTCAAAGCTTCGATGCTGGGGATGTTGGCCTGAGCGAGAACACTGACATTGGTGCGCCTATCCTACCAATGGATTTGCAAGATACCTCTCCAGTGCTTTGAGGTGCCTGCTGTACATGGTCCATGTCTCTGAGGCATACAGGAGGGCGGGTATCACCAGTGCTCTGTAGACCATGAGCTTGGTGCTGGGTTTGAGGTCCTGGTCTTCAAACACTCTCTTTCTCAGGCGACCGAAGGCTGCACTGGCACACTGAAGGCCATGTTGGACTTCGTCATCGACGTCTTCCCTTGTTGACAGTAGGCTCCCGAGGTATGGAAAGTGGTCCACATTGTCCATGGCCTTGTCATGGATTTTGATAATTGGGGGGCAGTACTGTGTGGCAGGGGCAGGTTGGTAGAGGACCTTTGTCTTACGGATGTTTAGTGTAAGGCCCGTGGTCTCGTATGCTTCGGTGAAGGTGTTGACGATGGTTTGGAGTTCGACCTCCGAGTGTGCGCAGACGCAAGCGTTGTCAGCATACTGTAATTTGATGGCAGAGGATGGGACGACCTTGGATCTGGACTGGAGGCGACGGAGGTTGAACAGTTTCCCGTTTGTTCTGTAAATTATCTCCACTCCAGTGGGTAGCTTACTGAGGGTGAGATGGAGCATTGCAGCAAGGAAGTTCGAGAAGAGCGTTGCTGCAATGACACAGCCTTGCTTGACCCTGGTCCGTACATGAATTGGGTCTGTGGTGGAACTGTTGGTGAGGACCATGGCTTGCATGTTGTCGTGAAGCAGGCAGAGGTTGGTGACAAACTTTTGAGGGCAGCCGAATTTGAGGAGGACACTCCATAATCCCTCACGGTTGACAGAGTCGAAGGCCTTTGTGAGGTCAAAGAAGGCCATGTACAGCGGTTGGTGCTGTTCCCTGCATTTCTCTTGTAATTGACGTGCGGTGAAGATCATGTCCATTCTGCCCCTTAGTGGGCGGAATCCGCATTGCGACTCTAGGAGGAGCTCTTCAGCCACTGGGAGAAGGTGATTGAGGAGGATTCTTGCGATGACTTTCCCTGTGGCAGACAGCAGAGAAACTCTTCTGTAATTACCGCAATCGGACTTGTCACCTTTCTAGAAGAGTAGGGAAGTCTTGCTACAACTTTACAGGGCATTGGTGAGACCACACCTGGAGTACTGCGCACAGTTTTGGTCTCATTATTTAAGGAGGGATATACTTGCATTGGAGGCAGTTCAGAGAAGTTTCACTAGGTTGATTCCTGAGTTGAAGGGGTTGTCTTATGAGCAACGGTTGAGCCTATACTATTATTGGAATTTAGAAGAATGAGAGGTGATCTTATTGAAACATATAAGATTCTGAGGGGGCTTGACAGGGTAGATGCAGGAAGGATGTTTCCCCTCGTGGGGGAATCTAGAACTAGGGGGCACAGTTTCAGAATAAGAGGTCGCCCATTTAAACAGAGATGTGGAGGAATTTCTTCTCTCAAGGGGTCGTGAATCTTTGGAATTCTCCACTGCAGAGAGCTGTGGAGGTTGAGTCAGTGAATATATTCAAGGCGGAAATGGAAGAATTTTGAAAAACAGGGGAATCAAGGGTTATGGGGAGCGGGCAGGAAAGTGGAGTTGAGGCCAAGATCAGATAAGCCATGATCTTATTGAATGGCGGAGCAGCCTCGAGGGGCCAAATGGCCGACTCCTGCTCCTATTTCTTATGTTCTTATGTTCTCTGGGAGTCGGTGAGTTCATGGTTGGTAAGTGAAATTATACTAGAGTTGGTAGAAACAATGGAACATTTGGGCTGATGGGGCTTTGTGTGGCGGTGATAAAGCAACGAGTCTCACAGTGTGAAGAACCCATTCCCTGCGCACAAACACAGAAATATTGAGCAGCTGGTCAAACAATCGACAAACTGTTGTCAGCGGGTCTTTGCGATTTGTGCACAGCATAATCTCCATCGCACACACAGCCCTGGCTATTCTCCAGCTCCCGGTACACTTACTCATTCATCACCTGTTCATTTCCAATTCCCCAGTGAATGGACTTCATCTGAGACATGATCCCAAAACAAACAATGGCAGGAATCGCAGGTAATGGCAGGTGTTCAGGGACATCGTGAGCTCACCTCCTGCTGCACATTGACAAATAGGACACACTTAACCTAACCTTTCAGTTGACAAACTAGGTGGAGGGCTAAGGCCCTTGGGAAGACCCATCAAGATTGGAGAGAGTGAAGGAGGATATGAGAGTGAATGTCCAGGCTACTGCCTCAGGTTCTGTGTTCCTGAGGTCCCGTGTGCCTGAGGTTCTGTGTTCCTGAGGTTCTGTGTGCCTGAGGTTCTGTGTTCCTGAGGTTCTGTGTTCCTGATGTCCCGTGTGCCTGAGGTTCTGTGTTCCTGAGGTCCCGTGTGCCTGAGGTCCTGTGTTCCTGAGGTTCTGTGTTCCTGAGGTTCTGTGTGCCTGAGGTCCCGTGTGCCTGAGGTTCAGTGTTCCTGAGGTTTTGTGTTCCTGAGGTTCTGTGTTCCTGAGGTCCCGTGTTCCTGAGGTTCTGTGTTCCTGAGGTTTTGTGTTCCTGAGGTTCTGTGTTCCTGAGGTCTCGTGTTCCTGAGGTTCTGTGTGCCTGAGGTTCTGTGTTCCTGAGGTCCCGTGTGCCTGAGGTCCTGTGTTCCTGAGGTTCTGTGTTCCTGAGGTCCCGTGTGCCTGAGGTTCTGTGTTCCTGAGGTTCTGTGTTCCTGAGGTCCCGTGTTCCTGAGGTTCTGTGTTCCTGAGGTTCTGTGTTCCTGAGGTCCCGTGTGCCTGAGGTTCTGTGTGCCTGAGGTTCTGTGTTCCTGAGGTCCCGTGTGCCGGAGGTTCTGTGTGCCTGAGGTTCTGTGTTCCTGAGGTCCCGTGTGCCTGAGGTCCCGTGTTCCTGAGGTTCTGTGTTCCTGAGGTTCTGTGTTCCTGAGGTCCCGTGTGCCTGAGGTTCTGTGTGCCTGAGGTTCTGTGTTCCTGAGGTCCCGTGTGCCTGAGGTTCTGTGTTCCTGAGGTTCTGTGTTCCTGATGTCCCGTGTGCCTGAGGTTCTGTGTGCCTGAGGTTCTGTGTGCCTGAGGTTCTGTGTTCCTGAGGTTCTGTGTTCCTGAGGTTCTGTGTGCCTGATGTCCCGTGTGCCTGAGGTTCAGTGTTCCTGAGGTTTTGTGTTCCTGAGGTTCTGTGTGCCTGATGTCCCGTGTGCCTGAGGTTCAGTGTTCCTGAGGTTTTGTGTTCCTGAGGTTCTGTGTTCCTGAGGTCCCGTGTTCCTGAGGTTCTGTGTTCCTGAGGTTTTGTGTTCCTGAGGTTCTGTGTTCCTGAGGTCCCGTGTTCCTGAGTTTCTTTGTTCCTGAGGTTCTGTGTTCCTGAGGTTCTGTGTTCCTGAGGTCCCGTGTGCCTGAGGTCCTGTGTTCCTGAGGTTCTGTGTTCCTGAGGTCCCGTGTGCCTGAGGTTCTGTGTTCCTGAGGTTCTGTGTTCCTGAGGTCCCGTGTTCCTGAGGTTCTGTGTTCCTGAGGTTCTGTGTTCCTGAGGTCCCGTGTGCCTGAGGTTCTGTGTGCCTGAGGTTCTGTGTTCCTGAGGTCCCGTGTGCCGGAGGTTCTGTGTGCCGGAGGTTCTGTGTTCCTGAGGTCCCATGTGCCTGAGGTCCCGTGTTCTTGAGGTTCTGTGTTCCTGAGGTTCTGTGTTCCTGAGGTCCCGTGTGCCTGAGGTTCTGTGTGCCTGAGGTTCTGTGTTCCTGAGGTCCCGTGTGCCTGAGGTTCTGTGTTCCTGAGGTTCTGTGTTCCTGAGGTCCCGTGTGCCTGAGGTTCTGTGTGCCTGAGGTTCTGTGTTCCTGAGGTCCCGTGTGCCTGAGGTTCTGTGTTCCTGAGGTTCCGTGTGCCGGAGGTTCAGTGTTCCTGAGGTCCCGTGTGCCTGAGGTTCTGTGTTCCTGAGGTTCTGTGTTCCTGAGGTTCAGTGTGCCTGAGTTTCTTTGTTCCTGAGGTTCTGTGTGCCTGAGGTTCTGTGTTCCTGAGGTTCAGTGTGCCTGAGTTTCTTTGTTCCTGAGGTTCTGTGTTCCTGAGGTTCAGTGTGCCTGAGTTTCTTTGTTCCTGAGGTTCTGTGTGCCTGAGGTTCAGTGTTCCTGAGGTCCCGTGTGCCTGAGGTTCTGTGTTCCTGAGGTTCTGTGTTCCTGAGGTTCTGTGTTCCTGAGGTTCTGTGTTCCTGAGGACCTGTGTTCCTGAGGTTCAGTGTTCCTGAGGTTCTGTGTTCCTGAGGTTCTGTGCTCCTGAGGTTCTGTGTTCCTGAGGTTCAGTGTGGGCCATGAGTTCGGGCAGTCGAGCTCTCAGCTGTTTGTGTACCTCACTTGCTGGTTTATCCTTATGGTGTTCCATTGATCTGGAGGTTTGGAGAGGGCGCTGTTTAGTGCCTCAGGTTTACGAGCGTCAGCAGTTTGAGAATGAGTTAGACTAGGAGACAGTTGATGAGTTGAGCAGTTTGCAGAGTGTTGCAGACTGGGGTCAGATTGGCTCATTTAGGATCAGTTCAGTTCAGGTCTGGTTTGGCCGCTTTTCCTCCTTCAGCTTCCGCTCCTTTTCACATGAAAGCTCAGACTCTCGCTGGGATATGTTATCGTAACCTCCCCATACCTCTCCCATGTGTGCATTAGACAACAGCTCATGTATGATCGTAGACAATGAGGGGTTAATTTTAACCTACGCTGCCCAGCGGGTAACATTAAGGATCGCATCAGCCGCCTGGTTTATAACCTGCTCCATTTTACTTTCCGTCGACTTCAATCAACATCAAATCGTGCGGCGGATCCAATTCTAGATTGGTTAGGTTAAAATTGCCCGCTGAGTGTTGGCACATGATCCAATCGGGAACATCCTGGCTGATGTTTCCCCTCCTTAGCTCAGAGCTGATGAGGACAGGACTCTGGTGCTCCAGCTCAGACTGGCTACCGCAGAACAAGCCCGTGACGGGAGCTGGGGGCTTCCTCGACAGTGTGGCTCAGTACCACACCAGGTGGTGGATTTACTCGGGGGTCAGGCAAAGGGGGGAGGCTGCAGCTTCAGAAGATTAATCCAGTTTGTCGTGACCTGTTCAGCGCAGTTATATGGTTGACTCTTAATGTCCTCGGGGCCACTAAAGCTGGACAATAAATTCTGTCTTGCTCACATCCCAAGAATACATTTTGAAAAAGTTCAGAGACAAAGTGAAAATCAGTACAACAAAATTTCCTCTAAATTATTTGACAAGCTAAATATTGATAATGGATTGTACAGCTGATGAACTGAGGGCGAGAGAACTAATTGGACCTGACCTGACTCTGCCACCTGTCAATGGAGTTGCTTATCCTAAGTCCCCTGGCACTGAGCACTCAGATATCAATTAGTGCTTGAATGGTTTCCCAGTTAGGCCATTGTCAGGACTAAATCGTTGGACACTTCGATCCAGAACGATAAACCTTCGAATCCCAATCACAACTGAGTTCATTTAAAATAATTGAGCCCTAATTAACCACCCAACCTACAGTTACAAACTGGCTATGAGCCTTGAATATTTTTGATGTACAAATCAATTCTTATTTTTATTTACAGATTTTGTTTCCAGCATATTGCTGATTTTTGACCCTTTGAGTGTCAAGGGCGAATTTGCTCCTCAAGTGATCAGCCGTGATCATATTGAACGGCGGAGCAGGCTCGAAGGGCCGAATGGCCTACTCTTGCTCCTATTTTTCTATGTTTCCATGTGATCTACTTCCTGATTTTGACACATAAAATGTTTCAAAGTTTGACCTGGTCATGATTCATCTGTGCCAATCTTTGAAACTTGGGTTTTTGAGTGTCTAATTAAACAAGTCTTTAAAGCTCCAGAATGGAGGTTGGGCCCAGGATATAGTAAATACAAGGTAAGTGCGCACCTTGCAAATCTCTCGGGAGGGTCCGAGGTAACCCACATTGGACAAGGCCTCTGATACGCCAGGCAACACCTCAACTGCACCCCAAACAGGATCAACACAGTGAGCTAGAACTTTCTGGGATACACTGGGACATTGGTAAAGCAGAAGATTTAAAACTTAACATTTTAGGGAAAAGAAGTTATGAAACATAATTTATAAAAAAGGAGAGAGAATAAGAGAGAAAAATAAGATAAAGAGAAGTGTAAATACTTATGACACTTGCAGGTTTTTTTATTTTTAGGAATATAGCAACAGGAGTCGGCCCATCGAGATTCAGCCATCTTTTTGTTGGCCATAACAGCGCCATCTTTTTAATCCCAACCCCCTGCCCTTTCTCCATATCCCATAATATCCTCACTTCCCAAGTCAGTCTCCCTTTAAACACCTCAACTGATTCTGCAGCTGTGTAAAGAAGCTTTCCCTGAATTTAACAACAACTTGCACTTATAGAGTGTCCTTAACACAGCAAAATAACCCAAAGCACTTCACAGAGGTGAGTAGCTGCTGATCAGCAGTGGACGAAGAGTTCGGGTCAGTGACTGAAGGTCAAAGGTTGTGGAGAGGACATGTGCAGGATGGAAAGCGTGGGAATGGTGGCGGGATTGAGGGCAACAGACAGGACAACCTAGAAAATGAACAAAATCTAATCAACAGCTTCACATAGCTCCAGATTACACTTCAAAAACAGCCCTGATTCTCATCTGTCATCTCGGGAATCTCCTAAGGATCCATTCTTGGCCTCTTCCTCTTCCTCATCTACAAGCTGCACCTTGGCGACATCACCTGCAGACATGGGCTCAGCTTCTGCAAGTTTGCTATTGGCACCCATCTCTACCTCTCTCGACCCCTGCACTTGTCTAACATCCAGTTTCAGATCAGTCTTCACTTCCTCCAGCTCAACCTCAGGAAGACTGAAGGGTTCCTGCATAACTTCACTGCCTCCATTTAGTCAGAGAATAATTTCACAGGGTAACAGGACAGGTGGCAGAAACGCGTTGAGTCCAATAGCCAGAAGTATTGTTCACGGTGAAGTATGTTCCAGCCAAGGGACAGACTCAACACAGAGCAAGGCAGGTGGTGGGGATCTGTTCTCGGGGACAAAGCCAGGTTCTGGGTGTGAACTTTGCAATAAAGACGGGTATTCTCCACCGTGAATTTCCTGTGTTTGTCAACGATTTTATTTGTGTTTCTTCAAAAAGCTGCAGTGAAGCAGAAGCTGTTTCCCTGACCCGTCACCTCAACTCTGCACGGCAGTATTCTGCTTACTCAGTCCTTTTTATTGAACAATGGCTCCAAAATAAAATTAGATATTTGATTTGACTATAACAAAGAATAAGAGCAGTTAGCTGCTATTGTGGCTCAGTGAGTGAGTGCAAAGCACAGTGAGACCCTTAGCCACACACAGTAAGATGATTCAAAGTTCAATCCCTGGACTGTGATGAGTTAGCGGAATGGTGCAAGACTGATAAAGACCTGGGGTGAGGAGGGGCAGTACTGAGGGAGCGCTGCACTGTCGGAGGGGCAGTACTGAGGGAGCGCTGCACTGTCGGAGGGGCAGTACTGAGGGAGCGCCGCACTGTCGGAGGGGCAGTACTGAGGGAGCGCTGCACTGTCGGAGGGGCAGTACTGAGGGAGCGCTGCACTGTCGGAGGGGCAGTACTGAGGGAGCACGCACTGTGGAGGGACAGTACTGAGGGAGCACTGCACTGTCGGAGGGGCAGTACTGAGGGAGCACTGCACTGTCGGAGGGGCAGTACTGAGGGAGCACCGCACTGTGGGAGGGACAGTACTGAGGGAGCGCTGCACTGTCGGAGGGGCAGTACTGAGGGAGCACTGCACTGTCGGAGGGGCAGTACTGAGGGAGCACTGCACTGTCGGAGGGGCAGTACTGAGGGAGCACTGCACTGTCGGAGGGGCAGTACTGAGGGAGCGCTGCACTGTCGGAGGGGCAGTACTGAGGGAGCGCTGCACTTTGGGAGGGACAGTACTGAGGGAGCACCGCACTGTCGGAGGGGCAGTACTGAGGGAGCACTGCACTGTCGGAGGGGCAGTGCTGAGGGAGCGCTGCACTGTCGGAGGGTCAGTACTGAGGGAGCACCGCACTGTTGGAGGGGCAGTACTGAGGGAGCACTGCAGTGTCGGAGGGGCAGTACTGAGGGAGCGCTGCACTGTCGGAGGGTCAGTACTGAGGGAGAGCTGCACTGTTGGAGGGGCAGTACTGAGGGAGCGCTGCACTGTCGGAGGGGCAGTACTGAGGGAGCGCTGCACTGTCGGAGGGGCAATACGGAGGGAGCGCTGCACTGTCGGAGGGGCAGTACTGAGGGAGCGCTGCACTGTCGGAGGGGCAGTACTGAGAGAGCACTGCACTGTCGGAGGGGCAGTACTGAGGGAGCGCTGCACTGTCGGAGGGGCAGTACTGAGGGAGCGCTGCACTGTCGGAGGGGCTGTACTGAAGGACCTGCTAAACTGAGGTCCTGTTGATCTGTTGGTTGGATGTAAAATATTTCCTTTCCCGACTTCAAGAAAGGCAGAGCGCTCTCCCGGTGTCTGTTCCAACATTCATCCCTTAACCAATGACAGCAGAAATTCAGCTTAACCCGTCATTTATCCCAATACTGTTTCTGGGATCTTGCTGTGCACAGAATTGCTGCTGCATTTGTCCACAATGCACTTCAAATTAATTGGAGGTGGACATTTTTGGGGCCTCCTGAGCGGTGTGATAAAGAGCTTAATATGGCTCTGGTTCTGGGAGACTTGTGAACTGCTCCCGACGGTTATCTTGCTAACCTGGCGGCCCGATCATGGACCTCGTCTCCTGGGCTCCTGAAATCCAACCTAAGGGAGCAGCAGTATAGACACCTGAACTTATAGAAAACGGGGACCCGTCTCGGGGGGAGCTTCGCCCCTGGGGCGGGGGCAGGATATTGGGAATTCAGGCGTGCTGATGCTGCACTCTCCCCTCCGTGGGTACTGGATCGCAGGTTGGCTGGTTTGTTCTGTGATCTTGCAGTCCCAGCGGGAGATTCTCTCGACCACAGTGCGGGCTGGCGACTCACTGTCGTGTGGCGAGTGCAAGATTGTTGATTTACCCTCGATTGTGAGTCTAGACCCTGAGCGTCAGTAGGCTATTCATAAAATCATAGAAATTTACTGCACAGAAGGAGGCCATTCAACCCATCGTGTCCGTGCGGGTCGAAAAAGAGCTTTAGTGCCCAATCCCACTTTCCAGCTCTTGGTCCGTAGCCTTGTAGGTTACAGCACTTCAAGTGCATATCCAAGTACTTTTTGAATGCGATGAGGGTTTCTGTGCGGGAGAATGAAATTCCGGGAGATGTTAGCTTCCACTGTTGCAGATTTTCTGTCACTAAAGGTTTTGGGGAATTCACTTTGATTCTTGATTCCCTCTCGACACCTCCACACTCTGCGGGGTGGAACTAAAGATTGGCATTGTCCGGTTTCCCCCTCTGTTGCTCCCAGTGTTCAGAATCAGCTCCACAGTGCCCGTGGGTCCGATTCCAGAGCTCCAGGGACCCCCAGTGTATTCCAGCACCATCCCTCCAGGAGCGAACCCGCCGCTTGATGGGACTGAGTCTCCTTAATTTGTTTAATTACTCAGAAACCTCAGTGAATGGTCAAGGATCCCAGCAAGGGGTGAACAACAGCAAGACTGAAAAGAGTAGGAGAGAAGAGGAGGTTAATCAAGAAGTAGGATCGAGGGAGGAGAGGAGGATCGAGGGGGGAGGAGGAATTTTGAACTTTGAGGGCCTGGGAAGGCAAGTTAACGTAGAGACGGTGCGATGAGTCTCTATACCCTGGGGGTAGGCAGGAGGGCGTGTGACGGCTCTGGGGCAGGTGGGATTGTCCGGTTCACCACAGCCGTGACATCGTTTAGACATCTTTCGAATGGCTTGTGACGTGAGGCGGAATTAGGCCTGATAACTGTACAATGCATCATCCCAGCGAAATGTCAGTAACACCACCTGGGGCACCTGACACATTTTAAATTGCAGATACTGCGAGGCCAAAGTTTAACATGGGAATGGTAGCATAGTGGTTATGTTACTGGATTAGTACTGGATTAGGGGCCTGGACTAATGATGCTATGAGATATGAGTTCAAATCCTACCATGACAGCTAGGAAATTTAAATTCAATTAATTAAATAAATCTGGAAGGAAAAGCTAGTATCAGCAATGGTGACCATGAAACTATCGGATTGTTGTGAAGACCCACCTGGTTCAATAATTGTCCTTTAGGGAAGGAAATCTGCTGTCCTTACCCTGTCTGGTCTATATATGACTCTTAACTGCCCTCTGAAATGGCCTAGCCAAGCTACTCAGCACTGTGGTATCGGGAGCAAAAAGAAATGTGGTAGGGGACAGTATAGTCAGGGGGATGGACACTGTTCTCTGCAGCCAAGAGCGTGAGTCCCGAAGACTGTGTTGCGTGCCAGGGTAAAGGACATCTCCAACTTTTTCCAGTTCTGACGAAGGGTCATCGACCTGAAACGTTGACTCTGTTTCTCTCTTCACGGATGCTGCCTGGCCTGCTGAGTGTTTCCAGCATTTTCTGTTGTTATTTCAGATTTCCAGCATCCACAGTATTTTGCTATTGTAGAGGACATCTCCTCTGGGCTGGAGAGGAACTTCGAGTGGGAGGGGAAAGATCCAGTTGTCGTGGTCCATGTAGGTACCAACGACATAGGTAGGACAAAGAAAGAGGTTCTGCTGAGGGAGTATGAGCAGCTAGGGGCTAAATTAAAAAGCAGAACCACAAAGGTAATAATCTCTGGATTACTACCTGAGCCATGTGCAAATTGGCATAGAGTCAATAAGATCAGAGAGATGAACGAGTGGCTCAAAGATTGGTGTGGGAGAAATGGGTTTTGATTCTTGGGGCACTGGCACCAGTACTGGGGTAAGAGGGAGCTGTTCCGTCAAGACGGGCTTCATTTAAACCAGGCTGGGACCAGTGTCCTGGCGAATCGAATAACTAGGGCTGTAGATAGGGCTTTAAACTAAATAGGCTAAGTGAGTGGGCAAAAATCTGGCAGATGGAGTATAATGTGGGAAAATGCGAGGTCATCCACTTTTGTACGAAAAATAAAAAAGCTAATTATTATTTAAATGGGGAGAGACTACAAAATGCTGAGGTACAGAGGGATCTGGGGGTCCTTGTACATGAATCACAAAAAGTTAGCATGCAGGTACAGCAAGTAATTAGGAAGGCAAATGGAATGTTAGCCTTTATTGCAAAGGGAATGGGGTATAAAAGTAGGGAAGTCCTGTTACAACTGTACAGGGTATTGGTGAGACCACACCTGGAGTACTGCGTACAGTTTTGGTCTCCTTATTAAAGGAAGGATATACTTGCATTGGAGGCAGTTCAGAGAAGGTTCACGAGGTTGATTCCTGGGATGAAGGGGTTGTCTTATGAAGAAAGGTTGAGCAGGCTGGGCCTATACTCATTGGAGTTTAGAAGAATGAGAGGGGATCATATTGAAACATATAAGATTCTGAAGGGGCTTGACAGGGTCGATGCAGAGAGGATGCTTCCCCTCATGGGGGAATCTAGAACTAGGGGGCATAATTTCAGAATAAGGGGGCACCCATTTAAAATGGAAATGAGGTGGAATTTCTTCTCTCAGAGGGTCGTGAATCTTTGGAATTCTCTTCCCCAGAGAGCTGTGGAGGCTGGGTCATTGAATATATTTAAGGTGAAGATAGACAGATTTTTGAATGGTAAGGGAGTCAAGGGTTATGGGGAGCGGGCAGGGAAGTGGAGTTGAGGCCAAGATCAGATTAGCCATGATCTTATTGAATGGCAGAGCAGGCTCGAGGGGCCAAATGACCTTCTCCTGCTCCTACATCTTATGTTTTTATGTAAACCGCTACGAAAAATAACAAAAATAATAAAACCGGTCGGACCACCTGCCATTGACCAAGGCACCGGCTATGGGCACACCCCTCCAAGTCACGCACCATCCTGACTTGGAAGTATATCGTCGTTCCTTCATTGTCGCTGGGTCAAAATCCTGGAACTCCCTCCCTAACAGCACTGTGGAAGTATCTTCACCACACGGACTGCAGCGGTTCAAGAAGGCGGCTCACCACCATCTTCTCAAGGGCAATTAGGGATGGGCAATAAATGCCGGTCTTGACAGCGATGCCCACTTCCTGTGAATGAAAATAAAATCCAGGCCCAAGAAATACTGAGAAGATTCTTGGATCAAAAACAAACTGTGAATTTTTATAATTACTGATGTGTCATCTGCTGGTTTAATTCCACCTTTGCTCTATTTCAATGTTCACCTAAACTCTCCTACATGTCAACAGACAGGGATTTATGTGCACGTGATCCTGGGAGTGGCGCAGGAATTAACCCTCCTCTGGAGCGAAGCCAGTGGGGTTTGAAACACTCTCACTGCACCTCCCTCAGTCGCTCAGTGAATAGATTAGGGCCAGTATTCGGCCAGTGATGTTGCCAGGAACCTGTGCTCCCTGTAACTGTGAAGCTCGTGTTTGCTTCAGATAAGAGTAGCCTGTCATTGTAGAATCAGCTCCCTCGTGTCTCCCAGCAATTATTTCTCGCTGTAATGGAAATTGATGAAACTCAAGCCTGATAAACGTTTACACTGATGAGGACAAATTTGGGTTATTGTATCTGACACTGTGTGCAAGCAACAGATAAGCAGACACAAAGGACAGAAGCAGAGAGACACTGTAAGAGGAGAAATAACGAGACAAAGCAAAGAGATACATACACACAGAGAGAAACAGAAAGAGAAATGGAGAGAGAGGTAGATACAAGCAGAGAGAGGGTCGAGAAAGAGATAGGAGAGAGAGAGAAATATCAGGAATTCCATTGCTACTTCCCCCATTCTACTGCTGAAATTTTGGCGCAGTTCGGCAGATACCCCGTTTCTCCGCCGTGATCACTGCCCTTCCAATAGTTCGGCAGATACCCCATTTCTCCGCTGTGATCACTGCCCTCCCAATAGTTTGCTCCAACCAAAAGCAACATGAGGGAAAACTTTTTTACGCAGCGAGTGGTTCGGATCTGGAATTCACTGCCTGAAAGGATGGTGGAGGCAGACTCAATCACGGCTTTCAAAAGGGAATTGGATAAGTACCTGAAGGACTACGGGGAAAGGGTGGGGGAGTGGGACGAGCTGAGAGTGTTCTTGCAGAGAGCCGGCACGGGCTCGACAGGCCAAATGGCCTCCTTCGCTCAGTGCAGAGGCTGCGGGAGGAAAGCAGTGAAGATATCTCGGTAATAAAATTTTTATGGTACTTGGGTAGGCGGTAGAGAATGAGAATTTTAAATGAGAGGTGAGAGGGGTGGAATTCTATGATTCTATGAACCACCCCCCCCCCCCCACAATTCCCATCGCTCGCTCCAATTCCCCCTCCCAGGACTTACCTGGGGGGCACTGGCAGCGAGACAGGAGGCCGTACATTGGTGTCTTCATCGGTCGATCTGCGTGCGGAGGTGTGACCAGCGCCGACAACTCTCGCCAAGGATGTTGGTGAGGCCAAGGACCAATTTCCACCGATCCTCGGGCCTCTCAATTCAGGTGCTCACTGGTCGCACAGCGCAGAGTCTGGGCCCGAAAACAGGCACCGACCAAAATCCAACCCCAGCGAAGGAAGGTTTGGTCTATTAGCAGTAACACTGAAAACATGTACAACATCTTGCAAAGAGGAGATTGCTGGTTTGTAAAGGTCAGAGAGCTCTGCCTGACTGAGGGGTAGATTTTCTTTGCCACTTATGTTTGTTTCTGGTGGTGCTTTTTCTCGGAAAGCTGTGTGGAGACCCACCATTGACCCCAGAGTGGGTCTCGGCTCTTCCTGAGCTTGCAGTGCTGCCTTGTTTATATTGAGGTGGGGAAGGTAAAGCTGGAAACTCTACCACAGACAAACCTCTCGTCCTCATTGACTGTCGCTAATTAGATTAAAATGGTTCTGTATTTGGAGAATGAAGATGAAGATGAGCATCTCACCTTAGTCTGTCCCCCTACTCCTCCGGCACTTTCTCCTCCTTTGAGCATCTCACCTTATTCCACCCCTCTCACCTCTCATTTAAAATTCTTGTTCTCTACCGCCCACCCAAGTACCATAAAAATTTTATCACCGAGATATCCTCACTGCTTTCCTCCCTCATCCTCTGCACCGAATGACTTCTCATCCTCGGTGATTTCGACCTCCATCTCAATTCATCATGCTCTCTCTCCTCTGAGTTCACTAGCCGCCTATCCTCCCTTAATCTCTCCCTCCATGTAACTCATATTCACGGCCACCCGCTCAACATTGCCATCTCTTGTGGCCTCACTACTCCCAACATGTCAAGGCCATCTCTGACCACTTCCTCATATCGCTCTCCACCCACATCCCCCTTCCCTCCCTCAGCCCTACTTCCTTCTGTTCCCGCCCTGGAAAAAACTCTCTCCCATCTCTCTTAGAACTGTACTTACGAAATCCCAACTGTCCAGTCTTTGGCCCTCCATTCACCATGACATTTCTGCAGCTACTGATTTGCTCAACCACACCCTCACCACCACCTTTGATGCCCTAGTCCCTATTAAAACAATTACTCTCTCTGACCCTCGCCGTTCCCCATGGTACAGCCCTCATATTCGCTCCCTTAAGTCCAAGGGACGCAGATTTGAATGGATATGGCGGCTAACTGGTTTAGCCATTCACCGCCAGATCTGGCTGGACCGCATAAAGCATTATCGGGCCCTGCTCTCTGCCAAAATTGCTCACTATTCCAGGATCATTCTGGAATGCAAAGATAAACCCCGGCTTCTATTCTCTACTGCTAACCGTCTTCTTAAACCTCTCTCCCCGTCTCCTCCACCCTCACCTCCGACAACAAGTGTGAGGAGCTCATGGACTTCTTTGTCTCTAAGATTGAGACCATCCGTTCAGCTGCCCTTCCTTCACTAGCCCACTGGGCCAAACTTCCTCTAAGGTTACCCCCTGCCCTAGCCCTGAACTCACATCTTTCTCCAGTTTCTCTCCAATCTCCCCTCATGACCTCTCTATGCTCATCTTGTCCTAGAGACACACATCCTGCTCCCTCGACCCTATTCCCACCAAACTGCTGACCACCCAACTTCTTTTTCTGGCTCCCATGTTAGCTGACATTGTTAACGGTTCTCTCTCCTCGGGTACTGTCCCCCTCTCCCTCAAATCTGCCATCATCACCCCTCTCCTCAAAAAAACAACCCTTGACCCCTCCGTCCTTGCAAACTACCGCCCAATCTCCAACCTCCCTTTCCTCTCCAAAGTCCTTGAATGTGTTGTTGCCTCCCAAATCCGTGCCCATCTTTCTCATAACTCCATGTTTGAATCCCTCCAAATCAGGTTTCCACCCTTGCCACAGTACTGAAATGGCTCTCATCAAAGTCACAAATTATATCCTTTGTGACTGTGACAAAGGTAAACTATCCCTCCTCGTCCTTCTTGACTTGTTTGCAGCTTTTGACATGGTTGACCACTCCATCTTCCAATGCCTCTCCACCGTCATCCAGCTGGGTGGGACTGCACTCGCCTGGTTCCATTCTTATCTATCTAAATCGTAGCCAGAGAATCACCTGCAATGGCTTCCCGCTCCCACATCATTACCTCTGGTGTACCCCAAGGATCTATCCTTGGCCCCTCCTACTTCTCATCTACATGCTGCCCCTCGGTGACATCATCCAAAAACACAGCATCAGTTTCCGCATTTACGCTGATAACTCAGCTCGAACTTGCCACCACTTCTATTGACCCCTCCACGGTCTTTAACTTGCCAGTCTGCTTGTCCAACATCCAGTTCTGGATGAGCAGAAATTTTCTCCTATTAAATATTGGGAAGACCGAAGCCATTGTTTTCGGTCCCCACCACAAACTCCATTACCTAGCCACTGACTCCATCCCTCTCCCTAACGTCTGTCTGAGGCTGAACCACAACTGTTCGCAAACTTGGTGTCATATTTGACTCTGAAATGAGCTTCCGAACACATATCCGCAGCATAACTAAGACCGCCTATTTCCACCTCCGTAACATCGCCCGTCTCTGCCCCTGCCTCAGCTCATCCGCTGCTGAAATCCTCATCCATGCCTTTGTTACCTCTAGACATGACTATTCCAATGCACTCCTGGTTGGCCTCCCACATTCTACCCTACGTAAACTTGAGGTCATCCAAAACTCGGCTACCCGTGTCCTAACTCGCACCAAGTCCCGTTCACCCATCACCCTGTGCTCGCTGACCTACAATGGCTCCTGGTTAAGCAATACCTCAATTTCAAAATTCTCATCCTTGTTTTCAAATCCCTCTGTGGCCTCGCCCCTTTCTATCTCTGTAATCTCCTCCACCCCCACAACCCCCCGAGATATCTGCGTTCCTCTAATTCTGCCCTCTTGAGCATCCCTGATTATAATCGCTCAACCATTGGTGGCCGTACCTTCTGTTGCTAAGACCCTAAGCTCTGAAATTCCCTCCCTAAACCTCTCCGCCTCGCTACCTCTCTTTCCTCCTTTAAGACACTCCTTAAAACCTACCTCTTTGACCAAGCTTTTGGTCACCTGACCTAATTTATCCTTATGTGGCTCGGTGTCAAATTTTTTGTCTTACAATACTCCTGTGCAGCGCCTTTTTTTATTTGTTCATGGGATGTGGGTGTCACTGGCAAGTCCAGCATTTATTGCCCATCCCTAATTGCCCTTGAGAAGGTGTTGGTGAGCCACCTTCTTGAACCGCTGCAGTCCGTGTGGTGAAGGTACTCTCACAGTGCTGTTATGGAGGGAGTTTTACTACGTTAAAGGTGCTATATAAATACAAATTGTTGTTGTTGAAGATGAAAGTGTTTTCTCAATGGAATGATGGATATAGAAGATTCAACAGCACTGGATGTTTCTGGAATAATCTACCTGTTTTGGAGAATGGATTCTCTATCTTGCCTGGCAGTAATATCTTCACACCAGACTCTAAAATACCATCAACACTAAGACATTACTAAAAAGAATGTGCTGGATTTGTTCAAAGTTATAACAGACATGAGCAACTTTCCAAAAATGATCATTCATTCCTTGCTTAAATTTTATTCAATTATTAAACAGATTTGCTTCCACTGATAATAAATCAGGACAGTAAGGTTCAAGCGGCGTAGAGTTCAGCTGGTGCAGGTGGCAATGGAAGTGACTTAGAACAACTGCAGTTCATGTAATAGTCGTTATCTTCATGCTCTCAAACGGAGGATAGTCAATGGGAGTGGAGGATAGTCAATGGGAGTGGAGGATAGTCAATGGGAGTGGAGGATAGTCAATGGGAGTGGAGGATAGTCAATGGGAGTGGAGGATATTGTTGAGAATCTGGGAACATAGAATTTTCTTTTCTTTACTTGAATTTTTGTTTTAATATTCCTCCTTTTCAAGCATCCCTTTTATCAATACATACAGATTCTGTTTGAACAATGGCTTGTGACAAAGAATTCCACACTTCCCAGTAGTTCTTTTTGATTATCTTTAATTTCTGTCCTCTGATTATGATCTCACTGACCAGTGCACAGTTTCCCATTTACCTTATCACTAACCTTCATAATCTCATAATCAGGTTGTGCCTTCTCAGCGCTAGTGAAGAAAGCGCCACCTTCTCAATTAGGGATGTTGAAGTCAGTGGGATGCCGAAGTGGGAAGTTTAGGGTGCTGGAGGGATGGGTTTCATGAGTTGAATGGCATTTTTCGGATGTTTTCCTGAGGCCCAACGTATTTTGCATCTGAATTCAGAAGAGATCCTCCTGTTGCACAAATATTCAATCTTTATCCTTGTTTTATTTGTTCACAGGGTTTAGGTGATGCTGACAGGACCTCATTTATTACCCACTTCTAGTTGTCCTGACAACTGAGTGACTTGCTAGGCCACTTCAAAGGGCATGAAGAGTCAACAGTTGGTGTGGACTGGAGACACATGTAGACCCAGACAGGGTATGGACAGCAGGCTTCCTTCCCTGAAGGATATCAATGAACAAGTTGGGTTAATGATCATAGAATCAGAGAAAGTTACAGCAAGGAAGGAGGCCATTTTGGCCCACCGTGTCCGCCCCGGCCAACAAAGAGCTATCCAGCCTAATCCCACTTCCCAGCTCTTGGTCCGTAGCCCTGCAGGTTAGAGCATCCCAAGTGCACATCCAAGTACTTTTTAAATGTGGTTAGGGTTCCTGCCTCTACCACCCTTTCAGACAGTGAGTTCCAGACCCCCACAACCCTCTGGGTGAAGAAATTTCCCCTCAAATCCCCTCTAAACCTTCCACCAATTACTTTAAATCTGTGCCCCTTGGTTTTTGACCCCTCTGCTAAGGGAAATAGGTCCTTTCTATCCACTTTATCTATGCCCCTCATAATTTTATACACCTCAATAAGGTCTCCCTCAGTCTCCTCTGTTCCAAGGAAAACAGACCCAGCCTATCCAGTCTTTCCTCATAGCTAAGATTCTCTACTCCCGGCAACATCCTTGTAAATCTCTTCTGTACCCTCTCTAGTGCAATCACATCTTTCCTGTAATGTGGTGACCAGAACTGCACGCAGTACTCTAGCTGAGGCCTAACTAGTGTTTTCTACAGTTGAAGCATAACCCCCCTGCTCTTGTATTCTATGCCACGGCTAATAAAGGCAAGCATTCCGTATGCCTTCTTAACCACTTTATCTACCTGGTCTGCTACCTTCAGGGATCTGTGGACATGCACTCCAAGGTCCCTTTGTTCCTCTACACTACTCAGTGTCCTACCATTTAATGTGTATTCCCTTTCCTTGTTAGCCCTCCCCAAATGCATTACCTCACACTTCTCCGGATTAAATTCCATCTGCCACTGTTCTAGCGACCTGACCAATTTATTGATATCTTCCTGAAGTCTACAGCTTCCTTCTTCAGTATCAACCACACAGCCGATTTTAGTATCATCTGCAAACTTCTTAATCATACCCCCTATATTCAAGTCTAGATCATTGATATATGTGGTAACACAATACAGCTTCCTGTGACTCGAACTTTATTGCATCACTTCCTGTGATTAGTCCAGGATAAATACTGGACTGAGCAGTTGGATCCTGGAGAGGCATAGAGTAAGACTTCTTTTGTACGTAGCACCTTTTTAGTTGATTAAAGCTTACTTTAAGTTCACCACGCGTAAGGCTCATTCTTACGACAATTTAATCAACTTTGAAAAACTTCGCACTCAAACTTTTTGGACGAACTCGGAACTAAGGATCCAGGGAATCACCCATCATGGAAAACATCCTTAAACCATCGCGTCTTGACTTGGACCCAAACACCCCAGCAGCCGGTAAGGTGTGGAAACACTGGTATCGCACGTTTGACAATTTTCTCGAATATTGCAAGGCTGATGATGACACAAAGTTGCGGATACTCATCAACTGTGTCACTCCGAATGTATTTCAGTATGTTGAGGAATGGGGCAGTTACGAGGAGGCAATTCGGACGCTTAAAAGACTATATACTAAGACACCGAATGAGGTCTATGCCAGACATCTACTAGCTACAGCCCAACAAGGGCCGGAGGAATCCATTGATAAATTCCTCCAAGAGCTTCGCAGACTTAGTATGGACTGTAACTTTCAGGCGGCCTCAGCTGAGCTGTACCGTGAAGAAATGATCCGTGATGCTTTCATCTGCGGGCTTGCCTCTCCATTTATACGCCAGCGTCTACTGGAAAGTAAGACACTTGAGCTTCAGAGAGCTTATGACATGGCTTGCTCTCTAGATCTGGCAAAAAGAAA
Organism: Squalus acanthias; assembly: GCA_030390025.1. Taxonomy (NCBI): domain Eukaryota; kingdom Metazoa; phylum Chordata; class Chondrichthyes; order Squaliformes; family Squalidae; genus Squalus; species Squalus acanthias. The sequence continues at coordinate 32,483,176 of CM059441.1, forward strand.
TGCAGACCTTTATACAGTGCCCAGACCTCGGTCTGCTGCCTTAACTGCAGTCAGGCAATTTAAGAGGCCACAGGTGAACTCTATTAGGGAGGACTTTATCCCTGACGATCAATCTGATGACTTCACTGATGAAGAGGATGATGACCCCACTGTGGCAGCCTCTTGGCAATCTAAGAAATGCTTCTTTTGTGGTGATGAGTTTCACCCTCGGAAATTCTGCCCTGCTCACAATGCGTTTTGCAGTCATTGCAACAAAAAGGGTCATTTTGCAAAGGTTTGCCTATCAAGAGCCTCTACGAGGGCTTATCAAGCTAAGTCCTACCGAACTGCCCCGGTAAGGGCCTATCAAGATGTTCCGGCTAAAATCTATCGTGCTTCCTCTCGGGTTTTCTCTCGAAGAAACACACCTAGAGTTTCAGCCACTCTTTGTGCAACGACACCAATTACAGCTGCTTGTCCTCAGAACCTATTCCATGCAGCTACAAAAGCATCAATTAATGGACATACTTTAGATGCCTTAATTGACTCAAGTAGCACTGATAGTTTCATTAGGGAACAGATTGTTGCAGAGTTAAAGCTACATGTTTTCCCATCGGACCAGGCAATTGCGATGGCTCAGTCATCACTTAATACCAGAATTTCTGGCTTTTGTATGGTTGAAATAACACTTAATGGTCGCAGGTATCCCTCCACCCGGCTTTCGGTGCTCAAGGACTTATGTAGTGATCTTATCTTAGGGCTGGATTTTCAAAAGCAGCATAAGAAGCTCACCATTGAGTTCGGCGGATCCAAACCTGAACTCACTATTTCTAATATACGACCTCGATTACCATTCTGTGCATTGTCAGCAGCTTCACTGGATGAACCGTCACTGTTTACCAGTATCCCTCCTCGATGCAAACCGATTATAACAAAGTCACGACGTTTCAGTCAGGAAGACCAGTCTTTTATTGCTGCTGAGATTTCTCGGCTTTTAGCAGAGGATATCATCGAGCCTTGTTCGTCGCCATGGCGCGCCCAGGTCGTTATTGTTAAGAACCCTCTACAACCTCACAAGAAACGGCTGTGCATTGACTATTCACAGACCATCAATCAATATACGGACTTGGACGCATACCCATTGCCGCGCATCGATGATATGGTTAATAAACTGGCTGAGTACACGGTGTTCTCAACATATGATCTGAAAAGTGCCCATCATCAGGTACCCTTGAAGGTCTCAGACAAGCAGTATACGGCCTTTGAAGCCAATGGATGGCTGTATCAATTTCGTCGCCTCCCCTTTGGGGTCACTAATGGAGTGGCTGTCTTCCAGCGAGCAATGGATGACCTGGTCAAACAGGAAGACTTGAAGGATACGTTTCCTTATCTGGACAATATTACTGTCGCAGGTCGCAATCAGCGGGAACATGACGCCAATCTCCAACGATTTTGGGATGCACTCCAGCACCGTAATTTGACATTAAATGCGGCTAAATCCATTGAGTCACAACCAACCATCAACATCCTTGGCTATTGTGTGGGCAATGGCATCATTAAACCTGACCCTGAAAGGCTTCGCCCACTCCAAGAGCTCCCGCCACCTAAGAATCCGGCCTCCTTGCGCTGGGCCCTCGGCCTGTTTGCATACTATGCTAAATGGATTCCTAACTTCTCGGACCGAATCCAACCTCTACTGAAGGCCAGCACATTCCCACTAGACACAGCGGCTGTTGCAGCCTTTAACCTCCTGAAAAAACAGTTGGAGAAAGCGGCTCTTCACTCCATCGATGAGAGTCTTCCTTTTGTTGTTGAGTGTGATGCCTCGGAGGTGGCGATCTCGGCCACTCTGAATCAGGAAGGTCGTCCGGTGGCATTTTTGTCCAGGACTTTTCAAGGGGCTGAGCTACATTATCCTCCAGTCGAGAAAGAAGCTACAGCCATCATAGAGGCAGTACGGAAGTGGACTCATCTCCTAGCTCGCCAGCACTTTACCTTAATCACGGACCAGCGATCGGTCGCCTTCATGCTCGATAATCGAAAACGGACCAAAATTAAAAATAATAAAATCCAGCTTTGGCGGCTGGAATTGGCCTCTTTTGGTTACACCATCCACTATCGACCTGGCAAGGAGAATGTGGCTCCGGATACCCTCACACGAGCATTCTGCTCCGCCATGGCAGCCTCTACGCTCGTAGACATCCATGATGGGTTGTGTCATCCGGGCGTTACTCGCATGCTACACTTCGTGTGGTCCCGAAATCTCCCATTCTCTACCGGGGATGTAAAGAAGATGTGCTCGGACTGCAGAGTCTGTGCGGAATTGAAACCTCAGTTTTTCCGCCCCTCGGGTGGTATACTCATACATGCGACCCAGCCAATGCAACGGCTTAGCATCGATTTTAAGGGGCCGTTGCCCTCTTCAACTCGCAACACTTATCTATTGACCATGGTCGATGAGTATTCCCGTTTTCCGTTTGCCTTTCCCTGCCCCATTATGCTGACGACCACGGTTATCAGCTGCCTTGAGCAGGTATTTGCTTTCTGTGGCATGGCATCCTATGTTCATTCGGATCGGGGCCCTTCTTTTATGTCAGGAGAACTCAAGGCCTATCTCTCGGAACGGGGTATTGCTGCCAGCAGAACGACGCCTTATCATCCGGTCGGGAATGGGCAAGTCGAGCGTTTTAACGCTATCATCTGGAATGCGGTACGTCTGGCTTTGAGATCTCGGGGCCTACCCAACCAGCAATGGGAAGCAGTACTTCCAGACGCATTACACTCCACACGGTCCCTCCTTTCGACCGCCACAAATACGACGCCTCATGAACGGTTCTTCCGATTTCAGCGTCGCTCATCCTATGGGATATCTCTCCCGTCGTGGCTGACTGCACCGGGACCAGTGCTACTCCGAAGATATGTCCGGGCGTCTAAGAATGACCCCCTGGTAGATGAGGTTGAGCTCACTGACGTCAACCCTACCTACGCCTATATTCGGTATCCTGACGGTCGGGAATCTACCGTGTCATTGCGGGATCTGGCTCCCTGCCCGCCGAAACATAGAGGGACACCAGGGGATGATATTGTACCAGGCACATCTCTGGGCTCGCCAGGTGCCTCTCATCACGATCTGGATCTGACGCCGGCTGGTACCTCACTCCAGCGTGCCGACCTGGGGCAGACTGACTATGAGCCCGTCGGGGCTCGCACGCGCAGCCACGATCCACCCCGTACCATACGCTCGGAAACGGATCTGCCACAGCCCTGCCCGACACCCGTTCAGGCACCAGTACACAGTCAGGATCGTCCTGACCCCTCACAGAGCGGGCTGGATCACTCGGACTCTGGTCCACGGCCCGCGGCGGGTAAACGGGCTAGGGGCCCTCTACCACTACGAGAACCCAAACGGGTGCGGCTCTCCCTCGTCCGGCGGCTACGAAATGGAGGGAGCATCCCGGCCTCCTAATCTTTTGGGGGGGGAGAATGTGGTAACACAATACAGCTTCCTGTGACTCGAACTTTATTGCATCACTTCCTGTGATTAGTCCAGGATAAATACTGGACTGAGCAGTTGGATCCTGGAGAGGCATAGAGTAAGACCTCTTTTGTATGTAGCACCTTTTTAGTTGATTAAAGCTTACTTTAAGTTCACCACGCGTAAGGCTCATTCTTACGACAATATATACCACAAAAAGCAAGGGACCTAGTACTGAGCCCTGCGGAACCCCACTGGAAACAGCCTTCCAGTCACAAAAACACCCATCAACCATTACCCCTCTGCTTCCTGCCTCCGAGCTAGTTTTGAATCCAACTTGCCACTTTGCCCTGGATCCCATGGGCTTTTAACTTCATGACCAGTCTGCCATGTGGAACCTTATCAAAAGCCTTGCTAAAGTCCATACACACTACATCAAACGCACTACCCTCATCTACCCTCCTTGTTACCTCCTCAAAAAATTCAATCAAGTTTGTCAGACACGACCTTCCCTGAACAAATCCGTGCTGACTATCCTTGGTTAATCCGTGTCTTTCTAAATGAATGTGAGAAGTCACACAACACCAGGTTATAGTCCAACAGCTTTATTTGAAATCACAAGCTTTTGGAGCGCTGCTCCTTCGTCAGGTGAACTTCACCTGACGAAGGAGCAGCGCTCCGAAAGCTTGTGATTTCAAATAAAGCTGTTGGACTATAACCTGGTGTTGTGTGACTTCTCACATTTGTCCACCCCAGTCCAACACCGGCATCTCCACATCATTTCTAAATGAAGATGTATCCTGTCCTTCAGAATTCTTTCCAATAATTTTCCCACCACCGAGGTTAGGCTGACTGGCCTGTAATTACTCGGCCTATCCTTTTCTCCCTTTTTAAACAAGGGTACCACATTAGCAGTCCTCCAGCACCACACCTGAAGCCAGAGAGGATTGAAAAATGATGGTCAGGGTCTCTGCAATTTCCTCTTTTGCTTCGCTTAACAGCCTGGGATACATTTCATCCGGGCATGGGGATTTATCCACTTTTAAAGCTGCTAAACCCCTTAATACTTCCTCTCTCACTATGTTTATTTCATCTAATATTTCACACTCCTCCCCCCTGATCGCAATGTCTGCTTCGCCCCTCTCCTTTGTGAAAACAGATGCAAAGTATTCATTAAGAACCCTACCAACGTCTCCCGCCTCCACACACAGATTACCCTCATGATCTCTAATAGGTCCTACCCTTTCTTTAGTTATCCTCTTACTCTTAATATATTTATAAAACATCTTTGGGTTTTCCTTGATTTTACTTGCCAAGAATTTTTCATGCTCTATCTTTGCTTTCCTAATATCCTTTTTAATTGCACCCCTGCACTTTCTGTACTCCTCTAAAGATTCTGGAGTATTTAGCCCTCGGTATCTGTCATACGCCTGCTGTTTTTTCTTTATCCTACACTGTATGTCTCTAGACATCCAGGGGGCTCTAGATTTGTTAGTCCCACCTTTTTTCTTTAAGGGCACATGTTTGGTCTGAACCCTCCGGATCTCCTCCTTGAATGCCTCCCACTGCTCTGACACTGATTTACCTTCAAGTAGCTGTTTCCAGTCCACTATGGCTAAATCCCCTTTGAGCTTAGCAAAATTTGCTTTTCCCCAATTTAGAACTTTTATTCCTGGTCTATCCTTGTCCTTTTCCATAACTACCTTAAATCTAACAGAATTATGGTCACTAGCACCAAAATGCTTCCCCACTGATATGCCTTCTACCTGCCCAGCTTCATTCCCTAAAACTAAGTCCAGAACCGCCCCCTCCCTTGTTGGGCTTGCTACATATTGGCTAAAAAAGTTCTCCTGGATGCATTTTAGGAATTGTGCACCCTCTATACCCTTCACACTAATTTTATCCCAGTTAATATTGGGGTAGTTGAAATCCCCTACTATTACTGCCCTATATTTTTTGCACTTCTCAGAAATTTGTCTATATATTTGTTCTTCTATCTCCCTCTCAGTTTGGGGGTCTGTAGTACACTCCCAGCAGTGTGATCACCCCTTTTTTGTTTTTCAATTCGACCCATATGGCCTCATTTGATGATCCCTCCAACATATCATCCCTCCTCACAGCTGTAATAGTTTCTTTAATCAATACCGCGACCCCCCTCCCTTTTTACCTCCCTCTCTATCCTGTCTGGAAAAACCTGTAACCAGGAATGTTGAGCTGCCATACCTGCCCCTCTTTCAGCCACGTCTCTGTAATAGCTATAATATCATAGTCCCAAGTATCTACCTGTCCCCTCAGCTCATCTGCCTTGTTCACTATACTCCTTGCATTGAAGTATATGCCATTTAGTACAGGCAAACCTCCTTGTTGACTACTATCTAGCCCTTGATTCCTCTGTCCTTCCAATTTACTTTCTACATTTTTGTTTTCCAATTCCAGTTTTTCTTCCCTCTCTATTGGCTCTATACTTAGGTTCCTATCCCCCTGCCAAGCTAGTTTAAACCCTCCCCAACAGCACTAGCAAACCCTCCCACGAGGATATTGGTCCCGTTCCCATTGAGGTGCAACCCGTCTGGCTTGTGGAGGTCCCTCCTCCCCCAGAAACGGTTCAAATTCCTCAGGAATCTAAAGCCCTCCCTCCTACACCATCTCTCCAGCCACGCATTCATCTGCTCTATCTTCCTATTTCTGTACTCACTAGCACGTGGCACTGGTAGTAATCCGGAGATTACTACCTTTGAGGTCTTGCTTTTTAAGCTCTTTCCTAGCTCCCTAAACTCTGCCTGCAGGACCTCATCCCTCTTCCTACCTATGTCATTGGTACCGATATGGACCACGACCTCTGGCTGTTCACCCTCCCCCCTCAGAATGCCCTGCAGCCGTTCAGTGACATCCTTGACCCTGGAACCAGGGAGGCAACATACCATCCTGGAGTTACGTCTGCGGCCGCAGAAACGCCTGTCTGTTCCCCTAACTATTGAATCCCCTATCACTATTGCTCTCCCTCTCCTCTTCCCCTCCGCCTGTGCAGCTGAGCCTTCCATGGTGCTGTGGACTTGGCTCTGGCTGCACTCCCCAGAGGAACCATCGCTCTCACCAGTACTCAGCACCGAATACTGGTTGGTGAGCAAGATGGGCTCAGGGGACTCCTGCACTACCTGCCTGGTCCTCCTCTTCTGTCTGACGGTCACCCATTCCCTCTCTGCCTGCACACTCTTAAGCTGCGGGGTGACCACCTTCCGAAACGTGCTATCCACGTAGCTCTCAGCCTCGCGGATGCACAGCAGTGACTACATCCGCCGCTCAAGCGCCGTAACCCGATGCTCGAGCTGCTGTAGCTGGCGACACTTCCCGCACATGTGGTCATCCAGACCACGGGAGGTGTCCAGGACTTCCCACATGGCACAGGATAACCGGGCAGTTCTCATGGTCATCTCTATTGGTGTCAGTCCAAAGACTCTCAGATATTTTCAATCAAATTTCACAACTTGCCATGGTAAGATTTAGAACTCATAGGGCTAAAAATTGAGGGCACTAACATCGCCGGGGCGCCAACGTCGCTGGGGTGCTACCTTTAGCGCCCTGGAAAAATTAGCGCCCCCACACCGGAACTTGAGTGGTTGCGCCCCAAGAGGGAAGCGGGGTGCTACTGGAAGTGCCCCGCATCCCTCTTGGGGCGCTGCGAGTCAATATCACGGCGCTATGTGCTGCAGCGCCTCACGCTGTGTGCCGCAGCGCCTCACGCTGTGGCACGTCACGCCGTGGTATTGCAGGCCTTCCTCCCCTTCTTAAAGGGGAGGGGCCTTGTGCAGCACTACCCGGGGCCCAGCTGGGCCCCCAGGGATCGGGACTGCTGGCAAAAGAGCCCGGCACTCAAGAGAAGTGCAAGGCTCTTGGAGCACAACCGGCACTCCGCGGGGGGGTGGGTCAGGAGGCTGGGGACAGGAGCGCAGGCAGGTGGCCAGCAACAAAAATGGCCGCCCCACAACTCTCCTTTAAATTGCGCCTCCCTGGCCGCAGGTAGGCCACATAGCGTCCGGCGGTAAGTCAGGGGGCGCCCCCGAAGATCGCGGCTGGGGCGCGAGCGGGGTGCTGCGCACGGCAATGACGTAATCGCCGGCAGTGCAGCACCGGGGGGCACTACCGGTTAGCGCCGCTGTTAGCGCCCTAAGAAATTCAGTGGGAGGTTAACAGGAGGCGCAAAGCAACCCAATTTTCCCCCCATAACCTCTACGTTGCTAGTCCAGCACTATAACCACGGCACTACTCCAACCAACCCTCAACACACCATCTCCTAACTCATTCATTCCCAGGACTGTAAACCTGTGTAACTACTCCGTATCCTCAGTCTTCCCTTGCTCCTACAGCCTAGCCAATATCTAACCAATTCATCTGGTCTCCTTTCCACCTCTTTTCAAACTTGATATTGTCACAAAACCCTTCACCTGGGTTTCCTGATTTTTTGTTAAAGTTTGACATTTCTATTTCCCACACATGTATGATCTCACTTAGTTTGACTATCAGTCCACTGCCAATTAACAATAAGTACGATGGTTGAGATTCCAATGTGATGCCATGGCCAGGAGTTAGATTGAAACCACACCGAACCGGCAGATTCATTGAATGATCCCAAAAGTGAAAATTGAGTTTTCTCAAGTTAGGCCCATGTACTCTAACAATCCTCACATATTCTGTTTGTGATGGGTTTAATACTTGCATTATAAATTATAACACAGGATGTGATATTGGAGCTTCGTAATGCTCTCTCAAACTCTTAGAAAGAGACTGGGGCAGGATGTTCCTGTAATCCATACTGGCTAACACATGAAAAATAAATGAGACAGTAAGTGTCCAAGGTTTCTGCTTTTATGTGGTAGGACGTTGCCCCGTCGAGTGATTGATGTCAGGTTATGAAAATGTAAACTGCTATCACATACATAATGGCATTATGAACAGCATTGATCGACATTTAATTCTCACTCTTCCATGAATCATAAAACTCCTGCTTGCCTTCTGAATGTTGATCATTTGAAATTCAGGATTGTATCAGTGACTTCTATTACTTGCTAAATGAAAACCGCATTCTCCAGGCAAATAGGCCAACTGGCTTTCGAATTGTTCGTAATTGATGTAACTTGGAAGAATAAAAACAGAAAATGCTGGACACGCTCAGTGGGTCAGGCAGCATCTGTGGACAGAGGAAGGTCAGGTTAACGTGTCAGTTCAATGACCTTTCTTCAGAACCGGCCAGAACTGAAGAAATGTGACTGACCTGATACATTAACCCCAACTTTCTCTCTCCACAGTTGCTGCCTGACTTGCTGAGCGCTTCCAGCATTTTCTGTTTATATTTCTGATTTCCAGCAGCTGTGGTATTTTAATTTTTGTTAACTTGAAGGAATTTCTGACAACGGCAGTGTCTGTCAGTGCTGCCAAAGACTGAATTAAACAACTCCTTCAGAACACAAATCCGAGTCTGCTTCCTCATCCTGGCTCCTTCAGGAACAGAGCACAGTGCAATATCTCAATCCAAGCAGTGATGGATGGAATAGCTGAACCTCAATTGCCGAATAAGTCAACACTTAGGACAGCCCAATGGGTAACAGCATTGGGATGTGCAATATTGAACCATTCATGCCAGGCGGCCCAGGGTGCATTGCCCAGTTTATGTTGACCTATCAGATCTCAGCTCGAGCACCATGGGAATGCTACAGGTTGGGGCAGTGCCCTGGGCTGTGGAGTGGAAAGGCCATCTAGGGTAGCTGCCCGTAATCTGCCTGTATATAGTGTGCATCCTCCTGTATACACGCTGCACCCAGTCTAATCCCACTCTCCTGCTCACTCCCCATACCCTTTAATATCCCACCCAGTCTAATCCCACTCTCCTGCTCACTCCCCGTACCCTTTAATACCCCACCCAGTCTAATCCCACTCTCCTCATTCCCCATACCCTTCAATATCCCACCCAGTCTAATTCCACTCTACTGCTCACTCCCCATACCCTTTAATACCCCACCCAGTCTAATCCCACTCTCCCACTCACTCCCCGTACCCTTTAATATCCCACCCAGTCTAATCCCACTCTCCTGCTCACTTCACTCTCCATACCCTTTAAAATTCCACCCAGTCTAATCCCACTCTCCTGTTCACTTCACTCCCCATACCCTTTAATATCCCACTCAGTCTAATCCCATTCTCCTGCTCACTCCCCATACCCTTTAATATCCCACTCAGTCTAATCCCATTCTCCTGCTCACTCCCCGTACCCTTTAATATCCCACTCAGTCTAATCCCATTCTCCTGCTCACTCCCCATACCCTTTAATATCCCATTCAGTCTAATCCCACTCTCCTGCTCACTCCCCATACCCATTAATGTCCCACCCAGTCTAATCCCACTCTCCTGCTCACTCCCCATACCCATTAATGTCCCACCCAGTCTACTCCCACTCTCCTCACTCCCATTACTCTTTAATATCCCACCCAGTCTAATCCCACTCTCCCGCTCACTCCCCGTACCCTTTAATATTCCACCCAGTCTAATCCCACTTTCCTGCTCACTCCACATACCCTTTAATATCCAGTGCACATTGTATTTATAGCACAGAAACAGCCCATTCAGCCCAACAGGCCTATGCTGGTGTTTATGCTCCACACGAGCCTCCTCCCACCCTTCTTCATCTCACCCCCATCAACATATCCTACTATTCACAGCACTGGCGATTTAAATGCCGACCTTTAATTGTCATGGATCCAAGCAGATTACTCCCATTTTACATGAGTTTTACACTAATCACTACATCCAATCGATAAGCGAATGAGCTGACCCAGGAAACTCTGGTGTAAATCCCTCACCAGAACCTGGGCCGACATTTACCATTGGAGTAAATCTGGCGCAATGCAGCACGAGGGATTTCCCAGCTGGATATTCTGAGATGGAGAGTGCTGGAGGAAATATTGGAAAATGAGCCAGAAAGTGATGTTAAAGAGTTAGTCGTAGGTTTGGGTTTTTTCAGCCTTTTGTCAATTTATAAAGTTACTGAAATATAAAGATTGCGTGTAATCACCAGGTGTGTATATCGGAGGCTGTCATGTGAGCTGTAAGGTATTGTGACGTAAGCTTTGCACAGTAAAAATTTACCAACAATTTGTAAACAGCTGGTTATGAGCGGGATTCTGAAGATTTCTAAACAGAAATACATTTACACGGATGTGGCCGATAACTCCGTTTGTAAATTCAGATAAATCACAGCTCGGAGATCAACCAAAACATAGGAAAGTGCAAAGCAGTATATCAGCTCCATGATGTGTAAATTATACTTTAATGCTTTAGAGCTGGGAGTTTCGTGATCATTTATAGAATGTGGGGTGGGTAGGAATCAGTGAAAAGGTTGGAGTTTAACGATAACAATCAAATTCTATCATAAACCACCATTGAGTGAGGCTCAAATATCTCACAGACGCACAGGCTCCAAAATGAAATAAAAGCATCTTAATACTTCCCAGTATTCCAATTTTAAAATATTATTTAACGTAAGGATATTGGAACGTAGAGATCTGGGAAAGACCCAGTCGTTAAATTAGGCCCGATTTTCCAGCGCTGTGGAGCCGTTTCAGGTCCAAAATATCATTCTAGCAGCATGCGCACACTTCTGGTGCGGGCCGCGCCGGACGCCATTTTGGGTAGGTCGTTAGCGCAGGCGCTGGGAGCTTGTGCCGAAGTATGCAGAGTGCGCAAGTACGCAGTTCGTGACATTAATCAGCGTGCAATGCTCATTTGACGCCAGCGCTGCTATTTTCAATCTTAACACTGGAGGTAACGCCCTGTCTTAACCTCGTACAGCTGAACATGCGTTCTGCAGCAGGAAGGACTCCCCCCACCAGCGCTATTTAAAGGGATCATCACCTGCTTTCAGGTTAGTTGCTGATTGATTTCTACTGGCTCTTGGTGAGATTGTAGAGGTATTTCTTCGTTTGGTGTCTTATTTGAAGTTGTTGAAGTATCCAGGGAGTGGTGTGGCAGGTTACTGCAAGGCTTCTGCTCAGACCAGTTGCTCCCAGATATGGGTGCAGTAGTTTGTATCCCCCTTGGCCTGCAGCATGACAGTGAGAGTGAGCAGAGGTGACACAGAGGAGGCCCAGCTGTCCGAAGAGCGAGGAGGAGGAGGGGGGAAGAAGGGCTCTCAGCAGGAGGCCATCTCCACCCAGGATCTTCAAGGAGCAATTCTCCTACCTCAACCTCAGTGAGGAACAGAGGATGCAACATCTCCACTTCACTAAGGAGGTGCTCACTGAAATCTGCCACCTGTTGCAGGCAGAACTACAGCCTCAATCCAGGACGAGGATGGCATTGCCAGTAGCTGTGATAGTGAGCGTGCCCGTGAACTTTTATGCGTCGAGCTCCTTCCAGGCTGGAGTAGGCGAGTTCTGTAACATCTCCCAGTTCGCCGTCCACTCCTGTATAAGGAGGTGAACGAGGCTCTGTCTGCTAGGGAGAAGCAGGCGGAGCGAGCACGTGGCTTTGCCAGGATAGCAGGCTTCCCCATGGTGCAGGGTGCCATTGACTGCACACACGTCGCTTTGCAGGCGCCGCATGTGAATTTGGAGATGGAGCGCAACCGGTAGGGTCTCCACTCCCTCAATGTCCAGCTGGTGTGTGACCATACTCAGCGCATCATGCAGGTCAATGCTCGATATCCTGGCAGCAGGCATGATGCCTTCATTCTGCGGCAGTCCGCTGTACCATCAGCATTTGAGCCACCACAACAAACCAGAGGGTGGCTACTGGGCGACAAGGGCTATCCACTGACCACCTGGCTCATGATTCCGGTGCGTAACCCAAGCACACATGGGTAGCATGCATATAACGAAAACCATGCAGCCACACGGAATCTGATAGAACAGACCATTGGCGTCCTTAAACAACGCTTCCACTGCCTGGACTGCTCTGGAGGAGCACTACAGTATCATAGAATGGTTACAGCACGGAAGGAGGCCATTTGGCCCGTTGAGCCCATGCTGGCTCTCTGCAAGAGCACTTCAGCTAGTCTCACTCCCCCGCCCTTTCCCCGTAGCCCTGCAAATTTCTTTCCTTCAGGTACTTATCCAACTCCCTTTTGAAAGCCGTGATTGAGTCTGTCTCCACCACCCTTTCAGGCAGTGAATTCCAGATCATATCCACTCGGCCAGAGCCAGAGCCAGAGCGTGTCTCAAAATTCGTTGTGGTCTGCTGCATGCTCCACAACCTCGCCATCATGAGGCCACAGCCCTTGCCACCACATATATAGCAAAGAGCTGAGGAGGAGGAGGAGGTAGCGGAAGGGAGGAGGCAACCAACACAACCCCTTTCTGGCTGAGCTGTCCGTGATTGATTCATTCGACTGCAGTACCAGTGAACGCAACCCCAATTCCCCATTCAACAATAGTCCCACACCTTACCTCCCTCTGTTACTGACCATCACAGTCTTCGGACTGCACCACCCTGGCATGGGTGGCAGCAGTCTGGGCTGGCTGGCTGACAGGCAAAAGCAAGGGCACTGGCGTAGTGGCAGTGGTGGAAGGACGGATGCTGCCATACTGCCTCTCCCCCGGGGCGGCGCCTTCGCAATCCTAGTAATCTGTTGGAGGACAGATTGCTGGACTGCTGTGACACCCTGCAAGCCCCTTTCAACACTGGTAAACCCAGTCACGATGGCAGCAGTCTGAGCTTGCATGGCAGCAAGCTGAGCCTGTATGACTGAAGTCTGAGCTTCCACTGCAGCACTCAGACATTGGGTGGCTTCTGCTTGTGCTGCAACGGAAGCTGAGATATCGGCCATCAGACGCTGCATCATGGTTGGGTCCACAAGTGCGCTAATGGATCTGCCCACCACTTCCATGCTGGAAAGGATGGGCTCCAAGCTCTCCTCCATACTCCTTGACATTGCATTCAGGCTTTCTGGCAGGCCTGCCAATACACCAAGCATTTCTTTATGCATACCCATCAGCGGTCTTCTGTAGGCCGCCCATTCGATATCCTCAGCTGAGTCCTGTGTATCAGAATTCATGTGCAACCTCGCCCTCTGGTGAGCTGGCACCTGTGCTACCCTTTTCCCCTGCCCTGAATGAAGCCCACTCGTGCCCGGTGACTCACCACATGCAGATCTCGCCTCTATGCTATCCTCTAAAGTACGCGGAGTGTCAGTATCTGAGCTGGTGGCTGCGAGTATGAAATCGAATGACGGTGCTGTGTCTTCATCATCACTGCATTCTTCCTCTTGCAGTTCCTGCTCTCCACCACTGCCTGGTCAGGTGGCAGTTCTTGGATATGTGAAAGGAGAAAGGCACAAGGGTACTGTTGTGGTGAGGGGAGGGGGTGGAAAGCAAGACATGCAAGCTTACACCATCTGCAGCTTGTGAATCAGAAGAGATTGTGAGATGAGGAGGTAGTGGGATGCGAGAAGGAGGATAAGGTATGAGGACACCGTCATCTTGCAGTGTTTCGGCGGTGCCGGTCGCCACGGGCTCAGCAATGGCCGCTCCAATAATCTCCAGCACCGTCTTCTCCATTGGGATGTGAGGCTTGCAGCAGTGCTAAGTATATGAAGGAAAGCAATTTGCAGGGCTATGGGGAAAGGGTGGGGGAGTGGGACTAGCTGAGGTGCTCTTGCAGAGAGCCGGCACGGGTTCGACGGGCCGAATGGCCTTCTTCCATGCTGTAACCATTCTATGATTCTATGGGGTAAGGTTATGCAGGTGCACCTGTCTCCCGGTGGGTCGCCCCCACTGCCTGCGGTTATGAGCCACCTTGTCCTGCAAGAGAGAGGGAAGTGTGTCAGTGAGTGTGGTACAACATGTTTGGGTGATGTGCCTGTCATGGCGGAATAGCTGAGAGTGTGTGCAAGGTGTGAGATGTGGGTGTAAGGCTTGCAGCAGTGCTATGTGTGTGAGCGTGAGGTGACGCAATGACTGTGAGGTATGAGTTGTGATTGATAGAGATTGTTGGTAGGTGTGTGATGGGGGTGTGGTGCATTGAGCAGTGTGTGAGGCTGGTGGTTCAGTTGTAAGATAAATTCACTGGCATTGACCACTTGCGTGAGGTCATTGCACTTCAAGCGGCACTGCATCCAGGTCCTGGGTCAACACCGCAGGCATTGACAGTGACGGCTATCTGCTCCCACTGCCTTTTCTGTATTTGCCTGGAGGGCCTCCTGTCCACCCGCTGCACCAAGGTCTCCAGCGCTGCATCTGAGACCCCTGGAGCACGCTCTCTCCCCTGTTGTGCCATTGTACTTCTTCCTGCTCACATTACCTCCCCATCTCGCTCCCCCATCCCCTCAAGAATTTCCTACATTACAACACTTCAAAAAGTACTTCAAAGCACTTTGGGATGTCCGGTGGTCGTGAAAGGCGCTATATAAATGCAAGTCTTTCTTTCTTTCTTCCCCCATCTCCCTCCCTCTCCATCCCCCATCCCCCACCCCACCCCCCTCGGTCCACTCCACACAGTCCGGACGCTCTGTAAGGCGGCTCTGTGCCCTGGACCTCTTCCCTCCTCTAAGCAGAGCCTATTCCTTCTTCCAGAATCAATAATTATGTTAAATATTTCGGTGTTGATCCCGTCCGTACCCTTTAGGATCTTGAACACAAACTAATGGCACAAAGTGGGTGATTCCCATGGATGAGGGGAGAGAAAATGGGTCAAAAAAGCAAAGAATGGAGGTGGAGAGAGGGATGGTGAAGAGGATGATGAGGAAGAGTGACAATGAACTTCGTCAAGAGAGAGGAAAGAACAAGAGGTTAATATTGGGAAAAGAAGCAGAGACAACCTACCGGAGTGCAGGACAGATTGGGGAATCACAGAGCGATACAGCACAGAAGGGGGCCATTCGGCCCATTGTGCCTGTGCCAGCTCTTTGAAAGAGCTATCCAATTAGTCCCACTCCCCTGCTCTTTCCCCATAGCCCTGTAATTTTTTTTATAGGACTTCACTTGGTTGCCTGTGTCCTTGGTCACAGTACTAGGAGGACGAGCATCAGATGACATTCTTCATTCCATTAAGGGCCCAAGCAGACTTTCGAGTACCGAGGGAGATGAAATTGACGCTGGCAATCAGTTATTGAATTCTCCTGTCAAAGTTTCTATAGATATGTGAAGAGAAAAAGATTGGTAAAGTCAAGCGTAGGTCCCTTGCAGTCAGAATCAGGGGAATTTATAATGGGGAAAAAAGAAATGGCAGACCAATTAAATACATACTTTGGTTCTGTCTTAACAAAGGAGGACACAAATAAACTCCCAGAGATGTCGGGGAACATAGGGTCTAATGAGAGGGAGGAACTGAATGAAATCAGTATTTGTAGGGAAATGGTATTAGGGAAATTGATGGGATTGAAGGCCGATAAATTCCCAGGGCCTGATAATCTACATCCTAGGGTACTTAAGGAAGTGGCCCTAGAAATAGTAGATGAATTGCTGGTCATCTTCCAAAATTCTATAGACTCTGGAACAGTTCCCATGGATTGGAGGGTAACTAATGTAACCCCACTATTTAAAAAAACTGGTAGAGAGAAAACGGGGAATTAAGCCTGACATCGGTAGTGGGGAAAATGCTAGAGTCCATTAAAAAAGATGTAATAGCAGAGCACTTGGAAAACAGTGACAGGATCGGACAAAGTCAACATGGATTTACAAAAGGTAAATCATGCTTGACTAATCTACTGGAATTTTTTGAGGATGTAACTGGTAGAATAGATAAGGGAGAACCAGTGGATGTGGTGTATTTGGACTTTCAGAAGGCTTTCGATAAGGTCCCGCATAAGAGATTAGCGTGCAAAATTAAAGCACATGGGATTGGGGGTAAGGTACTGACTTGGACAGAGAACTGGTTGGCAGACAGGAAGCAAAGAATTGGAATAAACGGGTCTTTTTCCGAGTGGCAGGCAGTGACTAGTGGGGTACCACAGGGATCGGTGCTAGGACCCCAGTTATTCACAATATATATTAATGATCTAGACGAGGGAACTAGATGTAATATCTCCAAGTTTGCAGATGACACAAAGCTGGGTGGGCGTGTGTGCTGTGAGGAGGATGCAGAGAAACTCCAGTATGATTTGGACAGGTTGGGTGATTGGGCAGATGCATGGCAGATGCAGTATAATGTGGATAAATGCGAGGTTATCCACTTTGGTGGCAAAAACAGGAAGGCAGATTATCTCAACGGCAATAGATTGGGAAAAGGGGAAGTGCAACGAGACCTGGGTGTCCTTGTGCACCAGTCGCTGAAGGTAAGCATGCAGGTGCAGCAGGCGGTTAAGAAGGCAAATGGTATGTTGGCCTTCATAGCGAGAGGATTCGAGTACAGGAGCAAGGATGTCTTGCTGCAGTTGTACAGGGCCTTGGTGAGACCACAGCTTGAGTAGTGTGTGCAGTTTTGGTCGCCTTATCTGAGGAAGGATGTTCTTGCCATGGAGGGAGTGCAGCGAAGATTCACCAGACTGATACCTGGGATGGCAGGAATGACTTTTGAAGAGAGATTGGGTCGATTAGACTTATATTCGCTAGAGTTTAGAAGAATGAGAGGGGATCTCATTGAAACTTATAAAATTCTAACAGGACTAGACAGACTAGATGCAGGAAGGCTGTTCCCGATGGTGGGGGAGTCCCGAACCAGGGGTCACAGTCTAAGGATAAGGGGTAAGCCATTTAGGACTGAGATGAGGAGGAATTTCTTCACCCAGAGAGTGGTGAACCTGTGGAATTCTCTACCACAGAAGGCAGTTGAGGCCAATTCATTAAATATATTCAAGAAGGAGATAAATATATTTCTTAAGGCTAAAGGGATCAAGGGATATGGGGAGAAAGCAGGGACAGGGTACTGAATTTGGATGATCAGCCATGATCTCATTGAATGGCGGAGCAGACTCGAGGGGCCGAATGGCCTACTCCTGCTCCTATCTTCTATGTTTCTATGTACAACATATTGAGAATCAGCCAGGGACATTGTGACAGACCCTGCTGGGAAACTGAGTCTGCAGCAGATCTGGGCCGGGCTTTGATGCGAGGAGGGAAAGGACAAGTGTAGAATTGCAAGAAGATGTGAGCTGGGCCTTCTTTTCCCGTGTGTCACCGACCGTCAGTGCCTCGTGGGAACATCGGGGGACGAAGCCCTAAACCTTCATTCCTCGATGGACAGGATTCCGCAATGTCACCTCCTGATATGTGCTGGCGATGGGTGAGAATGCTCGCCATTGGCGCTCGCTCGCTGCTGAACTGGCGCGGCCACATCGAGTCTATAACTCAGAAAAAGGCCATTCGGCCCAACTGTTCCACACGAGCCTCCTCCCACCCTACTTCATCTCACCCAATCAGCATATCCTTCTATTCCTTTACCCTCGTGTTTATCCAGCTTCCCCTTAAATGGCAGTCAGATCCCCATGACATCATCGGGACCCACTTTGGGCGGGTTCAGCAAGTTAAAACCAGGAACCGGCAGCGTCTCGGGGGGGTGGGGGAGGTGTGAACTGCACACCACCCCCCCAGCCCTGCAACGAGCCCCCCTGGGACACCGATTCCCCCCTTCCCCCCACCCACCAGGACACTGTCCCCCCACCCCGGTGCCCGTTTGAAAAGAACTTGAGCTGGAGTCGGACTTTTCTCAGCTGTGAGGCGGACTCCCCCTCCCCCATCCCCCCGGCCCACCCCTCCCCCATCCCCCCGGCCCACCCCTCCCCCTCCCCCGGCCCACCCCTCCCCCTCCCCCACCCCCCGGTCCACCCCACCCCCCGGCCCACCCCTCCCTCCCTGGAGGTCAGACCAGGCTGTTGAGGCCAATTTTCTCACTCCTTTGTGACAAACCATTTTACTCACCATCGATAGCTGTGAATGTTTTATGACTTCCTGCCACTCTCGCACACTGATCACTGCACAAATAGCCCGAGAGACATTTACAAACAGGGCCTGTCCCAAAAACAGAACTGGACTGGTCACAAATGGAGATTGAATGGAGCTGCTCCACCCTCCGCTGACCCCAAGGAGATGCCAGTAACCCCAATGTTCTCAGTGCTGGGGTCTTAGTGAAATTTACCAACACAGTTACAGCGTTAGGGTTTACACAGGAGGAGGACCAGGTTCAATTTAGGGTTTTAGGGCTTTTGAAGGGAGTTGGGGTTGAGGAGACTAAGCTAACAGTTTGTAGCAGTGATGATGAATGGCAATGTGGTCAGAGTAAAACTTTCATTGATTAAAAAAGAAAGACTCAACGAGGGGATTTTCAGAGCCTGCGTCTGGCACGGAATCTTGCTTAAAGGGAGAGCAAATCAGGCCCGGAGCTCAGGCTGGAGTCTAGAGTCAGGCCCGGAGCTCAGGCTGGGGCCTAAAGTCAGGCCCGGAGCTCAGGCTGGGGCCTAGAGTCAGGCCCGGAGCTCAGGCTGGGGCCTAGAGTCAGGCCCGGAGCTCAGGCTGGGGCCTAGAGTCAAGCCCAGAGCTCAGGCTGAAGCCTGGAGTCAGGCCCGGAGCTCAGGCTCAGTGCTCCGGCCCCACAAGGAACGTTTAGGCCTCTCATGGCCCAGGCTCCCAGTGTTTAACGTCTTTCTGCCGATCGTCCCTTTGGTCCCAACCTCCCGTCCCCAATTCCACCTCGCCCGTCTCAGGCGGGAGCTGACACCCACAGCTCATGTGTTAACATTGGCTGGGACGCACGCTGCCGAGGTTGGGGGGGCGGGTTGGCGTGCGACCTGTTCGCTAACTGCCTGAACCCCACTCGCCCCCGAATCCTATTCCCCGAATCCCATCCCCCGGACCCCACTCCAGGTTAAAATTGGGGCTAAAGATTTTACGTGAATTTTAGAACCCTCCTGTTACTCACCCCTTCCCCTGAATCTCTTGTTGTCCAAACTACAGTTTCTGTTTTGTCAAAAAACCATTTCCAATGTAGGGACAGCATGGTGAGGGAATGTTGGGGTTGTTCATGGTTGTCATAACAACTAACAGCACTTTTGCCAAGAGCTAATCTTGCTTCATTTTAAATTGACAAACGCTTCTCTCTCTCCCCCGAGATCATTTCAGTGAAGCAGCATTGCAGATAAGAAGGGGATTGAATGCAGTGGGGACGAGCGTCCCGGGCAAGTGGAGTTTACAAAGATTGCTAATCACAGGCGGGCTGAATATTTAGGATTCAGGTGGCCTGGGAGTTGGTTCCATCCATTATTCAGGCAGAAGGTTGCAAGCTTAGCGAGTTACTTGGATCCGGATCCAGCCCAGGTCATAAACTGAATGTGTTCTCTCTCTAGATAGAAGGTCCCTGTGTGAGTTGAGTGAGAGTTTAATTCAGCTTCATTCCACTTAACGCCTTCTGGAGAAGCTGGGATTGTTCTCCTTAGGGCAGAGATGGTTAATGGGAGATTTAATAGAGGTGTTCAAAATCATGAAGGGTTTTGATAGAGTAAATAAGGAGAAACTGTTTCCAGTGGCAGGAGGGTCGGTAACCAAAGGACACGGATTTAAGATAATTGACAAAAGAACCAGGAGGAGGTGAGGAGAATTCTTTTACGAAGCGAGTTGTTGTGATCTGGAATGCGCTGCCTGAAAGGGCGATGGGAGCAGATTCAATAGTAACTTTTAAAAGGCGAATTGGATATAAACTTGAAGGGGAAAAATTGCAGGGCTATGGGGAAAGAGCAGGGGGAGTGGGACTAATTGGAGAGCTCTTTCAAAGAGCCGGCACAGGCATGATGGGGCAAATGACCTCCTTCTGTGCTGTAGGATTCTAGGATTCTAGGAGGGATTATTGGAAAAATTTGACACCGAGCCTTTAAGGAGATATGAGGACAGGTGACCAAAAGCTTGGCCAAGGAGGTAGGTTTTAAGGACCAACTTAAAGGAGGAGAGAGAGGTAGAGAGGCGGAGAGGTTTAGGGAGGGAATTCCAGAGCTTAGAGCCCAGGCAGCTGAAGGCATGGGCGCTAATGGTGGAGCGATTAAAATAGGAGATGTGCAAGAGGCCAGAATTGGAAGAGCGCAGAGATCTCGGAGGGTTTATAGGGCTGGAGGAGGTTAGAGAGATAGGGAGGGGCGAGGTCATGGAGGGATTTGAACATGAGGATGAGAATTTTAATATCGAGGTGTTGCCGAACCAGGAGCCAATGTAGGGGTGATGAGTGAATGGAACTTGGTGTGAGTTAGGACACAGGCAGCAGAGATTTGGATGAGCTCAAGTTTATGGAGGGTGGAAGGTGGGAGGCCGGCCAGGACAGCGTTGGAATAGAATTCCCTCGAAAGTGAAACCCATCTCAGGCAGCTCCTGCCCGAGATTCTTATCTGTCTTCAATATCTGCTCAGCAATAACATTTCACACTTTCGCGTTATTCTGTGAGAGAAATGTGGCAAGTCAATATAAATAAGAACATTACAGAATAATTAGCATTAATTAACAGACAGAAAGCAGTCAGTGTATGATCACTCCACAGTGCCTGTGCTTTGAATGGTTCTCACTAACCTGCACATCACTGCAGCTGTGCCACCGCACTAAAGCTGGGCTCAGAAACTATCCACTCGTGTACTACTGAAGCCAAGAATTGAAAGATTGAATTGTCACGGGTTTGTTCATCTGTGCAACATCTTCCAAACCAACAAAAAACACGCGATTCACTCCTGGGAGACCCACTGCTCTAATAATACAATCTAATCACCAAATTATAGCAACTAAAGTATAAAAAGTTAATGCAAGATGGAAATAATTCAGGGATGGGTCTTGGAATCGTAGAATCCCACAGAACAGAAGGAGGCCATTCGGCCCATACGAACATACGAATTAGGAGCGGGAGTCGGCCACTCGGCCCTTCGAGCCTGCTCCGCCATTCAATAAGATCATGGCTGATCCGATTACTCCACATTCCCTCCTACCCCCGATAACTTTTCACCCCCTTGCTTACCAAGAATCTATCTACCTCTGCCTTAAAAATATTCAAAGACTCTGCTTCCACTGCCCTCTGAGGAAGAGACTTCCAAAGACTCACGACCCTCTGTGAGAAAAAATTTCTCCTCATCTCTGTCTTAAATGGGCGACCCCTTATTTTTAAACAGTGACCCCTAGTTCTAGATTCTCCCACAAGAGGAAACATCCTCTCCACACCCACCCTGTCCAGACCCCTCAGGATCTTATATGTTTCAATCAAGTCACCTCTTATTTTTCTAAACTCCAGCAGATACAAGCCTAGCCTGTCCAACCTTTCCTCATAAGACAACCTGCCCATTCCAGGTATCGTTATTTTCCAATCTAATGGAACCTTCCCCGAATCTAGGGAATTTTGGAAAATTAAAACCAACGCATCAACTATCTCACTAGCCACTTCTTTTAAGACCCTAGGATGAAGTCCATCAGGACCCGGGGACTTGTCAGCCCGCAGCTCCAACAATTTGCTCAGTACCACTCCCTGGTGATTAAAATTTTCTTGAGTTCCTCCCTCCCTTCCATTCCATGATTTACAGCTATTTCTGGGATGTTACTTTTATCCTCTATAGTGAAGACCGATGCAAAATACCTGTTCAATTCAACTGCCATCTCCTTATTTTCCATTATTAATTCCCCAGACTCACTTTTTATAGGACCAACGCTCACTTTGTTAACTCTTCTTTTTAAAATATCTATAGAAACTCTTACTATCTGTTTTTATATTTCTAGCTAGCTTTCTCTCGTACTCTAATTTTTCTCTCCTTATTAATCTTTCGTAATTCTTTGCTGTTTTTTATATTCTGTCCAATCTTCTGACCTGCCACCCATCTTTGCGCAATTATATGCTTTTTCTTTAAGTTTAATACTATCTTTAACTTTTTTAGTTAACCACGGATGGTGGGTCCTCCCCTTGGAATTTTTCTTTCTTGTTGGAATGTATATATTCTGTGTATTTTGAAATATCCCCTTAAATGTCTGCCACTGCAACTCTATTGACCTATCCCTTAACCTAATTTGCCAGTTCACTTTAGCTAGCTCTGCTTTCATGCCCTCATAATTGCCCTTATTTAAGTTTAAAATACTAGTCTTGGACCCACTCTTCTCTCTCTCAAACTGAATGTAAAATTCAATCATATTATGATCGCTGCTACCTAGGGGCGCCTTCACTATGAGGTCATTAATTAATCCTATCTCGTTGCACAATACCAGTTCTAGTACAGCCTGCTCTCTAGTTGGCTCCAGAACGTGCTGTTGTAAGAAACTATCCCGAAAACATTCCATGAACTCCTCATTTATGCTACCTTTGCCCATCTGATTTTTCCAGTCTATATGCAGATTAAAATCCCCCATGATTATTGCCGTACCCTTCTGACAAGCTCCCATTATTTCTTCCTTTATACTCCATCCTACCATGTGGTTACTGTTAGGGGGCCTGTACACCACTCCCACAAGTGACTTCTTGCCTTTATTATTTCTCATCTCTACCCAAACCGCTTCTACATCCTGGTTTCCTGAACTTAGGTCATCCCTCTCTATTGTGCTAATGCCATCATTAATTAACAGAGCCACCCCTCCACCTTTTCCCACCTCCCTGAATGTCATGTACCCTTCAATATTCAGGTCCCAATCTATGTCATCCTGCAGCCATGTTTCTGTAATGGCTATCAGATCATATTTATTTATTTCAATTAGCGCTATCAGTTCATCTGTTTTGTTTCGAATGCTAAGTGCATTCAAATGCAGAGCATCGTGCCTGCTCTTTGAAAGAGCTCTCCCATTAGACCCAGTCCCCTGCTCTTTCCCCATAGCCCTGCAAATTTTTCCTTTTCAAGTATTTATCCAAATCCCTTTTGAAAGTTACGATTGAATCTGCTTCCATGAGTGGCCCCCACCTGCCCGATGCAGCCAATGATGGAGGAGCTCCACAACCCCAATACCAGCCAATCCAGCTCCTCCGTAACCCCTGTACGGTTTGATCCAAATTCAAAAACAGAATTTCAACTGTCTACAGAGGTTCCCTAGTGTAGCTCACTCTCACCCATCTGGAAATCCTTGTACATCATCCCCCGGCATCAGTAATACATCGGGTGCCAACTGAACTGGGAAAGTTGCAACTCCCAGAGTAAGGAGGCCCTGCTTCCGGCCGCCCCCCCCCTGGCCCTGCCTCCGCCCCACCCCACCCCATCTCGGCCTCAAGTCCCGGTCTGGCCCCGCCTCCACTCTGCCCCTGACCCACCTCCATCCCACCCCAGCCCCGCCATTTTCTTTCCCAATTCTCTCACTGCGATTCCTTCACTTGACCTCACGTATGGGTGGGGAGTGATGGGTGACGGTGGCGGGTGACGGGACACGGGTGGGGTTGACGGGTGGAGGGTGGGGGTGACAGGAGATGGGTGGTGGTAATGGGTGACCCAGCTCTCGCCACAAGAGATTACTAGCAACAAAAATGCGCATGGAATTGGTGGCAACCTATTGACATGGAGATCAATTTGGGTAGGAGGTAGGAGACAGAGTGCAGGGATAATGGGTATGTACGCCAATTGGCAGGATGTCTCTTGTGGAGTCCCCCAGGGATCTGTACTGGATCCTCAGCTTTTAGAATCACAGAATCATAGAATGATTACAGCACGGAAGAAGGCCATTCGGCCCGTCGAGCCCGTGCCGGCTCTCTGCAAGAGCACTTCAGCTAGTCCCACTCCCCTGCCCATTCCCTGCAGCCTTGCAATTTTTTTTCCTTCAGGTACTTATCCAACTCCCTTTTGAAAGTAGTGATTGAATCTGCCTCCACCACCCTTTCAGGCAGTGCAATCCAGATCCGAACCACTCGCTGAGTAAAAAAGTTTTTCCTCATGTCGCATTTGGTTCGTCTGCCAATCACCTTAAATCTGTAATAACAACAGAAAACGCTGGAAAAACTCAGCAGGCCAGGCAGCATCCGTGGAGAGAGAAATAGAGTTAACGTTTCAGGTCGATGACCTTTCATCAGAACTGGGAAGAGCCGGAAATCAAATAGATTTAAGGCCAGGGTAAAGCTGGGAAAAGGGGGAGGGGATAAAGGAACAAAGGTGGAGATGAAGAGACATTAAGAGACATTAAGAGATATGCAAAGCTAGAGGTGGTGTTAATGTGACAGATTAAGGCTGAATGAAGTGTGAAATCCACTGGCAGAATGAAGGACAGCTGCCAGCTTCTAGGAGGAAAAAAAAGGGTGGGGGGGGACAAATAAAAGGGTGGATAAAATAAAATATAAATGTGATTGGAGCTGAGGTTATGATCTAAAATTGTTGAACTCGATATTGAGTCCAGAGGGCTGTAGCGTGCCTAAACGAAAGATGAGGTGCTGTTCCTCGAGCTTACGCTGAGCTTCCGTGGAACAGTGTAATAGGCCGAGGACGGTGAGGTCAGAGTGGGAGTGAAGCGGTGAATTAAAGTGACAGGCCACCGGGAGCTCGGGGTCCCCCTTACGGACTGAACGGAGGTGTTCCGCAAAGCGGTCACCCAATCTGCGTTTGGTCTCCCCAATGTAGAGGAGTCCACATCGTGAGCAGCGAATACAGTATACTAAATTGCAGGAAGTACAAGTAAATCGCTGTTTCACCTGGAAGGGGTGTTTGGGGCCCTGGACAGTGGGAAGAGGGGAGATATAAGGGCATGTGTTGCATCTCCTGCGCGTGCACGGGAAGGTGCCGGGCGAAGGGGAAGGGGTGCTGGGGGTGGTAGAGGAGTGGACTAGGGTGTCGCGGAGGGAGCGGTCCCTACGGAATGCTGAAAGGGGAGGTGAGGGGAAGATGTGTTTGGTGGTGGGATCATGCTGGAGGTGGCGGAAATGGCGGAGGATGATCCGTTGAATGTGGAGGCTGGTGGGGTGAAAGGTGAGGACAAGGGGAACCCTATCGTGGTTCCGGGAGGGAGGGGCAGGGGTGAGGGCAGCTGTGCGGGAGATAGAACGGACACGGTCGAGGGCCGTGTCGACCACGGTAGAGGGGAATCCTCGGTTGAGGAAAAAGGAAGACATGTCGGAAGCACTGGTATGGAAGGTGGCATCATCAGAGCAGATGCGGCGGAGACGGAGAAACTGGGAGAATGGAATAGAGTCCTTACAGGAGGCGGGGTGGGAGGAAGTGTAGTCCAGGTAGCTGTGGGAGTCGGTGGGCTTGTAGTGAATGTTAGTCAATAACCTATCCCCAGAGATGGAGATGGAGAAGTCGAGGAAGGGAAGGGAAGAGTCGGAGATGGACCATGTGAAGGTGAGGGAAGGGTGGAAATTGGAAGCTTAAATCTGTGTCCTCTGGTTCTTGACCCTTCTGCCAATGGGAACAGTTTCTCTCTATCTACTCTGTCCAGATCCCTCATGATTTTGAAAACCTCTAACAAATCTCCTCTCAAACTTCTCTGCTCTAAGGAGAACAATCCCAGCTTCTCCAGTCTATCCACGTAACTGAAGACCCTCATCCCTGTAATCATTCTCGTAAATCTTTCCTGCACCCTCTCTGAGGCCTTCACATCCTTCCTAAAGTGTGGTGCCCAGAATTGGACACAATACTCCAGTTGAGGCCGAATCAGTGTTTTATACAGGCTCATCATAATTTCCACGCTTTTGTAATCTGTACCTCTATTCATGAAGCCCAGGATCCCGTAAGCTTTTTTAACTGTTTTCTCAACCTGCCCTGTCACCTTCAATGATTTGTGCACATATATCCCTGGGCCCTCTGTTCATGCACCTCCTTTAGGATTGTACCCTTTGGTTTATATTTCCTCTCTTCCATTCTTTCTACCAAAATGTATCATTTCGCAGTTTTCTGCGTTAAATTTCATCTGCCACGTGTCCGCCCATTCCACCAACCAGTCTATGTCCTCTTGAAGTCTATCACTATCCTCCTCACTGTTCACTATACTTCCAAGTTTTGTGTCAACTGCAAACTTTAAAATTGTGCCCTGTGCACCCACATCCAAGTCATTAATATATATCAAGAAAAGCAGTGGTCCTAGAACCGACCCCTGGGGAACACCACTGTATACCTTCCTCCAGTCCAAAAGACAACCGTTCACCACTACTCTCTGTTTCCTGTCACTTAGCCAATTTCATATTCATGCTGCCACTGTCCCTTTTATTTAATGGGCTTCAACTTTGCTGGCAAGCCTATTATGTGGCACTTTGTCGAACTCCTTTTGGAAATCCATGTACACCACATCAACCGCATTGCCCTCATCAACCCTCTCTGTTACCTCATCAAAAAACTTGATCAAGTTGGTTAAACACGATTTGCCTTTAACAAATCCATGCTGGCTTGCCTTAATTAATCCACACTTGTCCAAGTGACTATTAATTTTGTCCCTGATTATTGTTTCTAAAAGCTTCCCCACTCCCGAGGTTAAACTGACTGGCCTATAGTTGCTGGGTTTATCTTTACACCCTTTTTTGAACAAGGGTGTAACATTTGCAATTCTCCAGTCCTCTGGCACTACCCCCGTTTCCAAGGAGGATTGAAAGATTATGGCCAGTACCTCCACGATTTCTTCCTTCACTTCCCTCAGCGTCCTAGGATGCATCCCATCCGGTCCTGGTGACTTATCTACTTTAAGTACAGCCAGCCTTTCCAGTACCTCCTCTTTATCAATTTTTAGCCCATCCAGTATCTCCTCTACCTCCTCCTTCACTATGTTTATGGCAGCATCATCTTCCTTCGTGAAGACAAATGCAAAGTACTCATTTAGCACCTCAGCCATACCCTCTGCCTCCATGTGTAGGTCTCCTTTATGGTCCCTAATCGGCCCCACCCTTCCTCTTACTACCCTACCCGTTTACTATTTCTATGCCTTTTGAAGACTTTTGGATTACCTTTTATGTTAGCTGCCATTCTAGTCTCATACCCTCTCTTTTCACCATATTTGTCAATGACTTAGATGAAGGAATAGCGAGCCACATATGTAAAGTTTGCTGATGACACTAAGTTAGGTGGCACAGTAAATAGAGTAGATGGGAGCAGAAAGTTGCAAAGGGACATTGAGAGATTAAGTGAGTGGGTAAAACCGTGGCAATTGAGGTTCAATATAGTAAAGTGTGAGCTCATCCACTTTGGACCTAAGATCAATCAGAGCATTTTCTAAATGGTGAGAAGCTGGGAACTGTGAATGAACAGAGAGATTATGCGTCCAAGTACAGAAATCACTTAAAGCTAGTGGACAGGTACAAAAAAGATAATTGAAAATGCTAATGGATGTTGGCCTTTATCTCAAGGGGGCTGGAATACAAAGGGGTGGAAGCTATGTTACATAAGAACATAAGAAATAAGAGCAGGAGTAGGCCATACGGCCCCTCGAGCCTGCTCCGTCATTCAATAAGATCATGGCAGATCATCAACCTCAACTCCACTTTCCCGCCCGATCTCGATATCCCTTGATGCCCCTAGAGTCCAAAAATCTATCTATCTCTGCCTTGAATATACTCAAAGATTTAGCATTCACAGCCCTCTGGGGCAGAGAATTCCAAAGATTCACAACCCTCTGAGTGAAGAAATTCCTCCTCATCTCAGTCTTAAATGGCCTACCCCTTATCCTGAGACTATGCCCCCTAGTTCTAGACACTCCAGCCACGGGAAACAACCTCTCAGCATCTACCCTGACAATCCCCTTCAGAATCTTGTATGCTTCAATTAGATCACCTCTCATTCTTCTAAACACCAGAGAGTATAAGCCCATTCTACACAACCTCTCATCATAGGACAGCCCTCTCATCCCAGGAATCAATCTAGTGAACCTTTGTTGCACTGCCTCCAAGGCAAGTATGTCCTTCCTTAGATAAGGAGACCAAAACTGTGCACAGTACTCCAGGTGTGGTCTCACCAAGGCCCTGTACAATTGTAGCAAGACTTCCTTACTCTTATACTCCAACTCCCTTGCAATAAAGGCCAACATGCCATTTGCCTTCCTTATTGCTTGCTGTACCTGCATCCTAGCTTTCTGTGTTTCTTGCACGAGGACACCCAAATCTCTCTGAACAACAACATTTCAAAGTTTCTCACTATTTAAAAAAACTCTGTTTTTCTATTCTTCCTACCAAAGTGAATAACCTCACATTTCCCTACATTATACTCCATCTGCCACCTTACTGCCCACTCACTTAGTCTATCTCTATCCCTTTGCAGTCTCTTTGGGGGGAATTTTGCGGGCGCTCAGGGGCCGGGTTTGGAGGCGGGATTGCTGGCAAAATTGCAAAGATTGACAGCGGGTCCCGAACCCGCTGTCAATCCGCCTCCATACAATCTTCCCAAGTGTCGGGTCCTCGATTTGCGCAGGGACCTGACACCTAGCAGCGGGAAGAGGATTTTAGGCACTTAACTGCCTGTTAACAGGCAGTTAAGAGGCTTTTTTCAATTTTGACAGGTTGACTGCGGGCTTCCCGACGTCCGGACACCACGGCAGGTTAAGTGTGGCGTGCTGTGAGTCTACTGTAAGGTTTGTGCATTGATGACAGCTGTAGAAGTGGTGTGAAGGATCCAATGGGACACTGGTGAGTTTCAGAGGTAAGAAAATGTTGGGGAAATCATTTTTAATGTATTTAAACTTTTCTGTAGGTAATAAGGTTTGAAGTGTTTGTGTAGTCCCACCTCATTGGGAGAACCTCTCTCACCAGTGACAGATCGCTTCTGTAACCTCACCTGCAGCTGCCATCTGTTTTATCCTAAGGAGAGAGTCTCTGGAGAGCCTGACTACAAGGGCTCACCTTTGTACAGTGATTGGCAGTGTTTGCAGCACCTCAATGCTGTCAAACACTGAAAAATCATCTGTCAAAAAAAAAATGAGCATGTCCCCTTTAAGAAAACCGGCAGATGATGCGTCATCAACTGACGTCACCTGACACCGGCTTTCTCTTAATTGGCCGGCAAGCCTGCAGGGTGGGCTTAACAAGGCCAATTGGTGTAAAATTACATCTATGCGTCGAGCGTTGTTGGGGGCGGGATCGGAACCCGCAAGTCAGCTGACCCGCTCCCAACTCGCCTCTTCAGGTAAGGTCGTGCCCTTTGCGTCATCCTCACAGCTTACTGTCCCACCTAGCTTTGTATCATCAGCAAACTTGGATACATTACACTCGGTCCCTTCATCTAGGTCATTAATATAGATTGTAAATAGCTGAGGCCCCAACACTGATCCTTGCGGCACCCCACTAGTTACAGCCTGCCAACCTGAAAAAGATCCGTTCATCCCTACTCTCTGTTTTCTGTCCGTTAACCAATCCTCTATCCATGCTACTATATTACCCCCAACCCCATGAGCCCTAATCTTATGTAATAACCTTTTATGTGGCACCTTATCGAATGCCTTTTGTAAATCCAAATATACTACATCCACTGGTTCCCCTTTATCTACCCTGCTAGTTACATCCTCAAAAACTCTAATAAATTTGTCAAACATGATTTCCCTTTCATAAAACCATGTTGACTCTGCCTAATCATGTTATGATTTTCTAAGTGACTTGATACCACTTCCTTAACAATGGATTCCAGCATTTTCCCGACGGCTGATGTCAGGCTAACTGGCCTGTAGTTCCCTGTTTTTTCTCTCCCTCCTTTCTTGAATAGCGGTGTTACACTTGCGACCTTCCAATCCGCTGGGACCATTCCAGTATCTAGGGAATTTTGGAAGATCAAAACTAATGCATCCACTATCTCTTCAGCCACCTCTTTTAGAACCCTAGGATGTAGGCCGTCAGGTCCAGGGTATTTGTCGGCTTTTAGTCCCATTAGTTTCTCTAGTACTTTTTCTCTACTTATATTAGTTACGTTAAGTTCCTCACCCTCATTAGACCCTTGGTTCCTGTAAAGTTTCCAAAATTTGCAGATCCCCAAAACCTAAGGAAAAAGGACTTTGGAACTACCCCAGAGTGATAAAAATGCATTTGGGCCTAACATAAGGAATTTAAGACCAAAACCAAGCTTTGGCATTTTAAAAGGACATGTCTGGACATGTAAGGGAGAAAAGGCTGCACAGGACGTGGGATCAACCTCTATAAATAGCAGTTTTGGGTATTGCATTGTCTGGGAATCGGGATGACCTCATCCAAGCCCCAGCAAGCATTAACATTTGGACAATAGGCACTGGGAGAAGGCAGCCCCACCCAAAACACAGGAACCATTAAAACCTATTACAGAATCCATTAATGTGGAGATGCCGGCGTTGGACTGGGGTGGACAAAAATGAGAAGTCGCACAACACCAGGTTATAGTCCAACAGATTTATTTAATTTTACAAGCTTTCGGAGCTGTCGCTCCTTCGTCAGGTAAGTTAGCAACTTACCTGACGAAGGAGCGACAGCTCCGAAAGCTTGTAAAATTAAATAAATCTGTTGGACTATAACCTGGTGTTGTGCGACTTCTCATTTTTGAGAACCCATTAAAGACATGCATAAAGATAGGAGTGCTAGGCCCAGCAAGAAACCCAAAACATGAGGACAATGCAAACTCCGATTAAACAACAGATCGACAGGACGCAAGCCATTTGACACTTAGTAAAGTCGTTACTGTTGACGAGGTCTTACAATGACCAGGATTTGATTTGGTTTTGACAAGGCCACTTCAATTTAGTATAATTGAAGGCCCATCAAGCAGTTACAACAGTTCAGTAAGAAGAGAGTTCAGGACAATTTAACACCAAGTTAAACCCATCAAAACTTAACAAGCCCGCAAAACCAAGACAATGGAATGAACAGGCCTCAACTGAAACCTAAATCACTTCAACACGAAACCGTTTTAGTAAGGGGTTTTCGCGCAAAAGACAAAGGGTCCGAACAGTATAATTGAGGGCCCAATCCCCCAAGACGCTCTCTCTCAGCTCTGTTCCAGAAGCAGCACGTTCCAGCAAGACATAGACGGGTCTACACACACGACACGAGCAGGAGGAGGAGAGAAGCAGCAAGTTCCAGCAAGACACTCGACGACCAGACCACCATCACAGATTTCACAGACCGGTACCACGTGGGGATGGCAGGCCCCAAAGGACAAAAGGAGAGTACCTCAAAATCGCAATCAACTTACCTGGCTGGATTTCGCACTGTCCAAAACCCCTGTTTGGTGAGCATTATCCCTGATCTCCTGAAACCGAAACCTAGCTAGATAGTGGGATTTTTGGGAGGGATAAGGTTTTTTTTGTATATTGTCATTTTCCCTCGCCTGTACCGTGTGTTCCCCAACCTGTTTAAGTGTTAAGTGTGTTTTAAGTTTGTTACCTTTTTCTTTTAATAAAAGTCAAAATTCTTTCATCGGAACCTGTTGTCAACTGCATCTTTATTCACAACCCCTAAATAAGTCCAAGGTCTGAACCAGGGGCGTGGGAGCAATTCGAACCGCTCACTGAGTCAGAGGTGAGGCTGACCCCTACCACACCACCCCCTACAGTTCCCCACCATTTTTGGCATGCTTTTTGTGTCTTCTACTAAGAAGACAGATACAAAATATTTGTTTAACATTTCTGCCATTTCCTTATTTCCCATAATAATTTCTCCTGTCTCAGCCTCTAAGGGACCAATGTTTACTTTTGCTACTCTCTTCCTTTTTACATACTTGTAGAAACTTTTACAATCTGCTTTTATATTTCTTGCTAGTTTTCTCTCATATTCTATTTTTTCCCTTTTTATCAATTTTTTGGTCAACCTTTGCTGGTTTCTGAAACTCTCCCAATCCTCAGGGTTACTATTATTCTTTGCAACATTATAAGCTTCTTCTTTTAATCTAATGCTATCCTTAACTTCTTTAGTTAGCCACGGTTGGATCACTTTTCCCGTAGTGTTTTTGTTTCTCAATGGAATGTATTTTTGTTGAGAATTATGAAATATTTCTTTAAATGCTAGCCACTGCTTATCTACCGCCATACCTTTTAATCTATTTTTCCAATCTACCTTAGCCAACTCGCCCCTCATACCTATGTAATTGGCTTTATTTAAGTTTAAGACTCTAGTTTCGGACTTAGGCAAGTCACTCTCAAAATTAATGTGAAATTCTATCATATTATGATCACTCTGCCCCAGAGAATCCTTTACTATGAGATTGCTAATTAACCCTGTCTCATTACACAATACAAGATCTAAAATAGCCTGTTCCCTGGTTGGTTCCATGACATATTGTTCTGGGAAACTGTCCTGAATGCATTCCATGAACTCGTCCTCCAGACTACGTTTGCCAATTTGATTTGTCCAGTCTATATGAAGATTAAAGTCCCCCAAGATTATTGCATTACCTTTGTTGGAAGTTCCTATTATTTCTTGATTAATATTCTGTCCAACGGTATAGCTACTGTTAGGGGGCCTATATACTACTCCTACCAGTGTTTTCTGCCCCTTGTTATTCCTTATCTCCACCCACACTGATTCTACTTCCTGATGATCTGAGCCGAGACCCTTTCTCGCAACTGTCCTTATGTCATCTTTTATTATCAGGGCTACTCCCCCTCTGAGCCGAAGTTCCTCGAGTTGCAGACATTTACTGCAGATGTGGTTGCTCGGGATCGCAATGCTCTCCACAGACTCCCACATGCTGCAGTTATGACACACCACCTGCCCTGCCATCTCAAACCTTGTTTTATTTATTAATTAATTAGTTAAAGATTTTATTCAATCGATATTTTAGGTTTATTGTTTGATTATTTTATTTAGTTTACCGTATTAATTTAATAAGTACTTGCAAGTTATAGTTTCTCAGCTCTTAATTTAACCCCCTTCCCTAACTTAGAGAGCAAAAAAGAGCTGTAATACTCACCAACCAATCACCTACCTGCTCTCCTGTGACATCACTCTTTGATGTTGTTTTTGAATCGGAGCCTCGCGCTGCCGCTGCTTTAATTCAGGTCCGCTCTCGGGCCGCTCTTTATCCTCTCGTGCTGCCGCTGCTTTAATTCAGATCCGCTCTCGGGCCGCTCTTTATCCTCTCGTGCTGCCGCTGCTTTAATTCAGGTCCGCTCTCGGGCCGCTCTTTATCCTCTCGTGCTGCCGCTGCTTTAATTCAGGTCCGCTCTCGGGCCGCTCTTTATCCTCTCGCTGCTGCTTTAATTCAGCTCCGCTCTTGGGCCGCTCTTTATCCCCTCGTGCTGCCGCTGCTTTAATTCAGATCCGCTCCCGGGCTGCTCTTTATCCTCTCGCCGCTGCTTTAATCAGCTGTACAGAGCTCTGGTCAGACCACACCTGGAGTACTGCGTTCAGTTCTGGGCACCACACCTCAGGAAGGATATATTGGCCTTGGAGGGGGAGCAGCGCAGATTCACCGGGGCTAAAAGGATTAAATTATGAGGACAGATTGCATAGACTAGGCTTGTACTCCCTCGAGTTTAGAAGATTGAGGGTCGATCTAATTGAGGTGTTTAAGATGATTAAAGGAGTTGATAGGATAGATAGAGAGAAACTATTTCCTCTGGTGGGGGGAGTCCAGAACAAGGGGGCATAGCCTTAAATTTAGAGCCAGGCTGTTCAGGGGTGATGTCAGGAAGCACTTCTTCACACAAAGGGTGGTGGAAATCGGGAACTCTCGCCCCCAAAAAGCTGTTGAGGCTGGGGGTCGATTGGAGCTTTAAAGACTGAGATTGATAGATTTTTGTTAGGTAAGGGTATTAAGGGATATGGAGCAAAGGCGGGTAAATGGAGTTGAGATACAGATCAGCTGTGATCTGATTGAATGGTGGGACGGGCTCTCCCCATACATCACATATTGTGTCACCTGAATGATTAAAAATTATCCAATGCTGTTTACGGTTTCGCGTTCATTAATAAAATTAGCCGCTAACTTTTCATTTGGACTCTTCCCCTTTAAATAACGTAGCTCAAGGTACAAAGTGCAAAATTAAATTGCCGAAATCACATTCTATCATTTTTAAATACACCAAATAAAGCGAGATGATGGTAGTTTGGTTCTGAGAATGTAACGACTCATTTCCCAAATGTCCCATCAAAGACCACATGATTTACACATCCTCAGGGAGAATGTTCTGGGAAAATAAACAGGCTCTTTTTCAAAACAGTTCTCATTTCACCACATCTAATACACAGCGGAAATGTCTGTCACCTGCCCCTGCCCTGATTCACTAAATCCCTGTTCCTTGTAGATCCCTAGTAAGATGGGGGGAGGGATCTACAAGAACCGTAACCAGCCTAATTATAAACAAAACAGGAAGAGAGAGCATAGAAAAGAATAAAGGGAGGACATTGATGGCAAGGGAATAAATAGAATTACAGAACAAGAGTCTAAAAAGATGGTTAAGCATAAAGTGAGAGGAAATCCTTTTAAAATGAGTTAAACTGTCTGTACAGCGATGCACACAGTGTCCATAATAAAACAGGGGAGCTGGAGGCAATCATGCGTTGCGAGGAACCAGACATAGTAGGGATTACTGAGACATGGCTACAGAAAAATCAGGACTGGGAATTAAACATTGCAGGGTATAACATATTTAGAAAAGATAGAGAGGGAAAAAGGGAAGGTGGAGTAGCTGTACTTATTAGGGATAACATAATGGCAGTAGAAAAATGTGACGCAGCTATCAGCAAGACAAAAATAGAATCCATATGGATAGAGATAAAAGATAATAAAGGATCAATCACACTAATAGGTGTAGTCTACGGACCACCTAATAGTGGAAGGGAGGTGGAGGAAGAAATATGCAGAAAAATTAGGGAAATTAGTAAAAAACATGGAATAATAATCATGGGGGATTTTAACTTCCCTGATATTAATTGGACAGAAGAGATAGGTAAGGGGATAAGGGAATGGAGTTCCTACAATGTCTACAGGACTCCTTTCTAACCCAATATGTAAAAAGCCCAACAAGGGAGGATTCGCTATCAGATTTAGTAATGGGGAATGAACCAGAGCAGATAAGAGAAGTAAAAGTAGGGGAACATCTAGGCAATAGTGACCATAATATAATACGCTTTAAGATGATAATTGAGAAGGATAAGTATGATGAAAATCAGGGTAATAGATTGGAGAAAAGCTGATTTTGCTGGGCTGAGAATAGAACTTGGAAAAATAAAATGGGCAGCAATATTGACAAACAATGATGTAGAACAGCAATGGGAAACATTTAAAACGGAGTTCAACAGAGTGCAGGAACAATATATTCCGCTAAAAGGAAAAAAACAAACTAACACTAATGAATAAAAACTTAAGGGAACAACTGAGAGTAAGGAAAGAGGCATACATTAAGTACATAGACAGCAGGGGAGTGCATGATAAGGGAGAATATGAAGAGATTAGGAGAGAAGTCAAAAAAACAATTAGGAAGGCAAAGAGGAACTATGAAATTCAATTAGCAAGGAACATAAAACAAAATAGTTATATATTCTACAGGCATATCATTAAAAATAGGAAGGTTGGGATGGGAATCAGGCTATTAAGGGATAGACAGGATAATACCACAGGTAATGATAGAGAGATGGCAGAAATATTAAATAATTATTTTGCTTCAGTATTTAACAGGGAGATAGAACAGGTGGACATGACATTGGATGATGAGATTAGTAATGAGATAAGTGCATTTAAAATAAAAAGAGGGGATATATTAAATAAACTAATCAAACTCGAAGAGGATAAAACCCCTGGTCCGGATGGATTGCATCCACACATTTTAAAATAATCTAGGGAAGAGATAGCAGAGGCATTACTACACTTTTTAATAATTCGTTAGAAAAAAGTGTAGTGCCAGAGGACTGGCGGATAGCTAACTTAATACCTATATTTAAGAAGGGGGATAGAACATGTCCAGGGAATTATAGACCAGTCAGCTTAACATCAGTGGTAGTAAAAATAATGGAATCCCTACTAAAGGAGAAAATAGAAGAACATCTAGAAACCAAAAACATAATAATGAATAGTCAGCATGGATTTCAAAAGGGAAAATCTTGCTTGACCGACCTCATTGTATTTTTTGAAAAGGTAACAGAGAGAGTAGACAATGGTAATGCAGTAGGTGTAATTTATCTAGATTTTCAAAAGGCATTCGATAAGGTACCCCATAATAGACTGATGAACAAGGTCAGAGAATGCGGAGTCAGGGGACAAGTAGCAGAATGGATTGCTGGCTGGCTTCAAGACAGAAAGCAGAGAGTAGGGGTAAAAGGGTTGCTATTCACAGTGGCAGAAGGTGGGTAGTGGTGTTCCACAAGGATCAGTGCTGGGACCACTGTTGTTCACAATTTATATTAACGATTTAGACTTTGGAATCAAAAACACAATTTCTAAATTTGCGGATTACACCAAATTGGGGCGGATAGTCAATACTGAGGAGGACTGCAACAAATTACAGGGGGACATTAATAAACTTGCAAATGGGCATATAATTGGCAAATTAAGTTCAACACAGATAAATGTGAGGTATGACATTTTGGTAGGGAGAATAGGGAGGTCACTTATTACTTGGAGGGTGCGAGTCTAGGTGGGGTAGAGGAACAAAGTGATCTCGGAGTACAAATACACAAATCACTAAAAGTTGCGCCACAGGTGAGCAAGGCCATAAAAAAGCAAACCAAGCACTAGGGTTTATTACTAGAGGGATAGAATTGAAAAGTAGGCAAGTTATGCTAAACCTGTATCGAACCTTGGTTAGACCACACTTCGAGTATTGCGTACAGTTCTGGTCGCCATATTATAAAACGTATATAGAGGCACTGGAGAGGGTGCAGAGAAGATTTACAAGGATGATACCAGAAATGCGAGGGTATACATTTCAGGAAAGGATGAACAGGCTGGGTCTCTTTTCTCTTGAAAAAAGGCTGACAGGTGACCTAATAGAGGTCTTTAAAATTATGAAAGGTTTTGATAGAGAGGATACAGAGAGGATGTTTCCACTTGTGGGGAAGAGCATAACTAGAGGCCATCAATATAATAGTCACCAAGAAATCCAATAGGGAATTCAGAAGAAACATCTTTACCCAAAGAGTGGTGAGAATGTGGAACTCGCAACCACAGGGAGTGGTTGAAGTGAATAGTATAGATGCATTTAAGGGGAGGCTAGACAAGCATATGAGGGAGAAGGGAATAGAGGGTTATGCTGATAGATTTAGATGAGGAAAGACGGGAGGAGGCTCGAGTGGAGCATAAAAGCCGGCATGGACTGGTTGGGCCGAATGGCCTGTTTCAGTGCCGTATATCCTGTGTAATCCTGTGTAAAAGCCGGGGAAAAGATGAGAAAATGAAATGGGAAGAAGTGAGAGAATTGAGACTGTGCGCTGGAAGTGGGATCGTTCTTTGTAACCAGTGGGTGAAGGGCACCTCAGCAGCCGGTGGGTGACCTGCACACACCCTCCGCCACACAGGCAAGACTTTCCTTCACTAGTTTCCAGATTCCCAGCCGTAGTGGAATTATAATTTGTAAATATATTAAATTTAGCACAGAGCCTCCACCTCGTGGCAGCTTCCAGTGCTCCTATGTTGCAGCCAATCATATCATAGGCAGTGGCCAAGAGGAATAGCAGAAATCTGAGCACCCAAAACTGGGAGGGGTCGGGATACTGGGTAACTGGGTCCTTCAGTTTCAAAGGGGACCTTACTTGGCTGGCGTTACTTGGCTAGAAGTGTGGCGGAAATCACCTGGGCTTCTGGTAAAGGAATGGCGGTGAATGGAATGTCCCAACACAGATCCCGACCCTCAGTCACTCTGTCCCAACACAGATCCCGACCCTCAGTCACTCTGTCCCAACACAGATCCCGACCCTCAGTCACTGTGTCCCAACACAGATCCCGACCCTCAGTCACTCTGTCCCAGCACAGATCCCGACCCTCAGTCACTCTGTCCCAACACAGATCCCGACCCTCAGTCACTCTGTCCCAACACAGATCCCGACCCTCAGTCACTCTGTCCCAGCACCGATCTCTGCAGCTTCAGTAGTTGGATCATGTGACACACACATATCCGAATGCAGCACTAATTCCTCCAGCATGTGACAGACTTACTGAGGGAGGTGGTGGAGAAACACAGAGACTGATAAGGATTAAAAAGCAATTTGGAACCTATTGTTAAAATGAATGAGCAGTGACTGAAGTTACAATTAAAGAGCATCAAAGCCCAGAACTAAGGCACAGTGACAGCCAAAAACTCCCAGACCCACAGCACATTTCCCAATGTTCTATCCTCCTCTCCCTGGGGTACAGTTCCTGAAGGTGCTGACTCTCTCTGGGGTACAGTTCCTGAAGGTGCTGATTCTCCCTGGGGTACAGTTCCTGAAGGTGCTGACTCTCACTGGGGTACAGTTCCTGAAGGTGCTGACTCTCACTGGGGTACAGTTCCTGAAGGTGCTGACTCTCCCTGGGGTACAGTTCCTGAAGGTGCTGATTCTCCCTGGGGTACAGTTCCTGAAGGTGCTGATTCTCCCTGGGGTACAGTTCCTGAAGGTGCTGATTCTCACTGGGGTACAGATCCTGAAGGTGCTGACTCTCCCTGGGGTACAGTTCCTGAAGGTGCTGATTCTCACTGGGGTACAGTTACTGAAGGTGCTGATTCTCCCTAGGGTACAGTTCCTGAAGGTGCTGACTCTCACTGGGGTACAGTTCCTGAAGGTGCTGACTCTCACTGGGGTACAGTTCCTGAAGGTGCTGACTCTCACTGGGGTACAGTTCCTGAAGGTGCTGACACTCA
This sequence comes from Squalus acanthias, assembly GCA_030390025.1. Taxonomy (NCBI): domain Eukaryota; kingdom Metazoa; phylum Chordata; class Chondrichthyes; order Squaliformes; family Squalidae; genus Squalus; species Squalus acanthias. The sequence continues at coordinate 32,522,161 of CM059441.1, forward strand.
CTGGGGTACAGTTCCTGAAGTTGCTGATTCTCACTGGGTACAGTTACTGACCATCATTCCCCCCTCCCTGGGTCCCCACAAATACTGCGGTCGCTGCCAGGGGGCTCCACCAGTCAATTGCCCAAAGGCCAAAATTGCCCCACTTCACAAGCAATTCATTGGTTGTGAATCACTTTGGGATGTCCTGAGGCTGTGGAAGGTGCTGTCGAAATGCACGTTCTTAAATTGTTAATCTCACTGAGAAGCCCCACAAAGACAGCCGGGGTGGAGAGGGGGCGTTGGTGGGCTTTAGTTGTCATCACCAATGAATTCCTCCGCTCACTCACATGAAGTTTGTCTTTGATGATTTTTTTGGGTGAGATTAATCTTTACAATTTCTCTAGAAATACTGAACAGAGGAAACTTACTGAACATATTTCCTATTAAATGGAACGTGCTGCACAGAATCAGGCCATTCGGCCCAACTGGTCTATGCTGGTGTTCATGCTCCACACGAGCCTCCTCCCACCCCTCTTCATCTCACCCTATCAGCATATCCTTCTATTCCTTTCTCCCTCATCTGTTTATCCAGCTTCCCCTTAAATGCATCTATGCTATTCATCTCAACCACTCCCTGTGGTAGCGAGTTCCACATTCTCACCACTCTCTGGGTAAAGAAGTTTCTCCTGAATTCCCTATTGGATTTCTTGGTGACTATCTTATATTGATGGCCTCCAGTTATGCTCTTCCCCACAAGTGGAAACATCTTCTCTACCTCTACCCTATCAAACCCCTTCATAATCTTAAAGACCTCTATCAGGCTGCTTGCTTTGTTCTGCAAATAGTCAGCTAATTGAGTAAGAGAGTGCCTATAGGGCCTTAATATGTTAAAATGTTTTAATTGTAAAGCCATCAGCATTGCTCAAAGTGTTTTCTCATTATTTCTGCTTGGCCATCAATCTATGGATAAATATTTTAGAAAATCTTTTTATCTGGATAGTTTTCAAATACATACCAAGTTATTTACCAATCACTGGTGTCCTAAAGATCACAGAGTTCATAAGGTCATAATTGCATAATTATTGATCGCACATTCGCTTGTGTATCTGTACCATAGCTCATGTGGATGTGATCTCCTGGAACTCCACGGGCCGTTATGAAGCCCCACATACAAGAGTTACAGACGTTAGTCCAGGTCTAGTATTATTAGTAGAATACATTACAACACTGACCACACTTCAAAAAAGTATTTCATTGGCTGTAAAGCACTTTGGGACGTCTGGTGGTTGTGAAAGGCGCTGTAGAAATGCAAGTCTTTCTTTTTTTCTTGTTATTGTTGTACCCGGGAAGGAAGCTAAAGGTCATGTGAGGGCAATTAAGGATGGGCAATAAACGCTGGCCTTGCCAGCAACGCCCACAAATTAATAATAAAGAAAAGAATTCTCAGCCCATATCTGGGGCAGAGCTGAAAGAGTTGTGCTCGACCTCACCTGGAAACACTTCGGACTGACAAGAGGTCAATCAATCATCTCGCGCGCCAAAACTCCACCTCATCGGCACAAAAACAGGATGAATCTTTGGACTGTGGGGCATATTTTCTGATTGGTGCAGTCCATGTACAAATGCTTAATGTGTTTACACTAAATTCCTCTCCCAACTCAAGCCTGTTCATAACGCAGGGAGTATCTGCACAGAAATAGTGAACATATCCGTAAAGCACGCAGCCAGTAACACGCAGCGAGGGTGAGATATATTCATTTCCTTATGTCTGGCGCCAGAGAGCTCTGTCTGTCTGTCTGTCACATATTCGAAGATCTAGCTGGAAATATTCTCACCAAAGTGAAAGGGATAAACGAACCGATCGGCTATTTAAATAACCAGAACACTCACAGGATCATTAATAATTTGAGAGTAAATATCAGCTCAGTGGCGTGAATGGGGAAGCTCAGAGATACACAGATTCTCAGTAAACCTTTATCGCTGACCTCACTCCAATAACACCCCAGTTTCACAATCCTCACACAACCTGTCGAATAACTAAACAGCCCCAGAACTGGCCGGAACTTGTTAAACCACTTCTTTCACATGATGCCACCTTGAGATAATTAGCTTAAAGAACTTTACCTGCAACCATCTGATTTTTGTTATTAATAAATTATTAAATCACTATGGTCAGTGCCCCTCTGAACTTTCCCTTCTAGCTCCCCCTAAACTCCAAACAGATCATCCTCTTCTCCCTTGCACAATATTTAAATCACCGTCCCTCTCCCCTTCATTTCCCCCAACTTCAATAAAACAGATTATCTGGTCATTATCACATTGCTGTTTGTGGGAGCTTGCTGTGCGCAGATTGGCTGCCGCGTTTCCTACATTACAACAGTGACTACACTTCAAAAGTACTTCATTGGCTGCAAAGCGCTTTGGGACATCTGGTGGTCATGAAAGGCATTGCAGAAATGCAACTCTCAGGTTTATCAGTGAGTAAAAGGTTTATCAGTGAGTAAAAGTATTCTGGGTGGGATTTACCTTTGCACAAAACTTTTGGAAAAAAAACATGTGACTGCCAGTCAGATTATTATTTATTTAAATAAAGATAACCAGAATATCCGAAGAGTAAATTTATTGAGCCCGCCCGCGCTCTGAGGCACGCAGGGAGCGTGATGTGGAGACAAGACTTCAGGTGATTCACGCCCTGGATCTGAGGGCGTTGCAGCGCTGAGACTTTATCCAGTTTGTTGGTAATTGAAGGAAAAGCAAAATGGAGAATGCAATATTGAAAATGTCAAACTATTGATATTTATATCCCCGTGAATATTAATATCCAGGGCATTAGTGAGAGGAGATCTGTGGAACAGTGTGCAGATTGTATCGGACTCAAAGGAGCCTGACTCATTGCCAGAGAGTTCACCCGAAGATGGAGCAGAGGGGTAGCTGGGAAATATAATAAGACAAAGAGACATAAGAACATAAGAAATAGGAGCAGGAGGAGGCCATTCGGCCCTTCGAGCCTGCTCCGCCATTCAATGAGATCATGGCTGATCTTCTGCCTCAACTCATTCACCAGCCCTATCGCCATATCCCTTGATGCCCTTAGTAGTCAGAAATCTATCGACTTCTGTTTTGAATATACCCAATGACTGAGCCTCCACAGCCCTCTGGGGTAGAGAATTCCAAAGATTCACCACCCTCTGTGTGAAGAAATTTCCCGGGTTTTTTCAGTTTCGTGGGTTTTTTCAGAGGCCCAGTGTCGTGAGCAGCTGGTGAGTATTTATACTCAGTTTCGCGGGGTTTTTCAGAGGCTTACCAATCTCTCAGACCGGCGGCGGCGTTCCAGAGCCACGTCACGATTCAAAAAGTTATGCGGGCAAGAGGAAGCAGCTGATTGGGTGAGTACGGCCAGGTGAGTATTTATACTACTCTGTAGTTTGACAGTTAAGGTTAATAGTTTATACGGTTTAGAAGGTCTTAATTTTGTGGTTTACAGTTTCTAAGGTCTCTGTTGTGTAGTGGGGAGTGCTAGTAAACAAGGGCCCTTGAGTAATTAATATAATTTAATTGTAGTGTAATAGTGGTCTTGATTTGATGTAATTTAATTTAAGTTAATTAAAGGGTAAGTCATGGCAGCACAGCTCGGCCCCGTGGCATGCTCCTCCTGTGCTATGTGTCCCTGTCTCCCTGACGACCATGTGTGCGGGAAGTGTATCCAGATGCAGCTACTGGCAGACCGCATTACGGTGCTGGAGCTGCGAATGGATATACACTGGAGCATCCACGAAGCTGAGGACGTCGTGGATAGCACGTTTAGTGAGTTGGTCACACCGCAGGTAAAGGCTGCACAGGCAGGAAGGGAATGGGTGACTGTCAGGCAGAGTAGTAGGCGCAGGCAGGTAGTGCAGGAGTCCCCTGTGGACATCCCCCTCTCAAACAGATATACCGCTTTGGATATTGTTGGGGGAGATGGCTTATCGGGGGAAGGCAGCAGCAGCCAAGTTCATGGCACTGTGGGTGGCTCTGCTGCACAGGACGGGAGGAAAAAGAGCGGAAGAGCTATAGTGATAGGGGATTCCATTGGAAGGGGAATAGACAGGCGTTTCTGCGGCCGCAAACGAGACTCCAGGATGGTATGTTGCCTCCCTGGTGCAAGGGTCAAGGATGTCTCGGGGCAGCTGCAGGGCATTCTGGAGGAGGAGGGTGAACAGCCAGTTGTCATGGTGCATATAGGTACCAATGATATAGGTAAAAAACGGGATGAGGTCCTAAAAGCTGAATATAGGGAGTTAGGAGGTAAATGAAAAAATAGGACCTCAAAGGTAGTAATCTCAGGATTTCTACCAGTGCCACGTGCTAGTCAGAGTAGAAATAGCAGGATATTTCAGATGAATACGTGGCTAGAGGAATGGTGCATGGGGGAGGGATTCAAATTCCTGGGACATTGGAACCGGTTCTGGGGTAGGTGGGACCAGTAAAAACTGGACGGTTTGCACCTGGGCAGGACCGGGACTGATGTCCTAGGGGGAGTGTTTGCTAGTGCTGTTGGGGAGGGTTTAAACTAAAATGGCAGGGGGTTGGGAATCTGTACAGGGAGACAGAGAAAAGGGAAACAAGGATAGAAGCAAAAGATAGGAGGGAGAAAAGCAAAAGTGGAAGGCAGAGAAATCAAGGGTGTAAATCAAACAGGGCCACAGTTAAAAATAATTCTTAAAGGACTAAGGGGGCAAAATTAGGTCGCGCCCCATTTGGGGCGCAAATATCGTCTGGACGCAAATATTAGCGCCTGGCGCTAATTATCGGCACTGACTGGAAACTTCACTTTTACCGCCCCGGGAGGTGAGTGGAGCGCTAAATCAGGCGCTGCACACCTGTCTTAAGGCACAAAGGCCAAGGAGTGAGGCGCTAACTCAGAGCGCTGGCGAAGCTCATGTAATGTCAGTCAGCAATGGAACACACACACAATGGCACGGGCCAGTTCTTAAAGGGGATGGTTAATCTTGCTTTCCATCCACATCCTGTTCATTGCAGCCTTGAATCTCGGCCTGGAGAGACTTGCACATCAAATGTGCTGGAAAGAAAAATGGAGAGTACCAGGCAAAGAGCTCAGAGTGCAGCTCCCACAGTCTCTGCTAAATCGATACAAGGAATGGCAAATCAAAATGAACCTGCAAAGTGCTGCTCAGTACCCAAAACTCCTTCACACAACGTTGAATCTCTCCAGAAGTCTCTCCCTCTCTCTCTCAGAATGCGGAGTTCAAAAATGCCACCAACAATAAAAGACAGGAAGAGGCCCCCTTTAAATAGCGCCCCCCCCCCAGCCCCACAGCGATTGATAGCGTTCCAGTCTTCTGGTCGTTGGATGCGCCAGGCGGTAAGGCAGGGGGCGCCACTCAATTTCCGCTCCGGGGCGCCACAAGGGCGTTGCACCATGGAATGACGTCACAATCTGCGCGCGCAGGTGGTCGCAGCGGTAAAGTTTAGCGCCGCCGCACAATCTCTAGTTAAGTTCCCGAGCGGCGCAAACATCGCTGCGCCCGGGCGTTAGCGGCTTTGCGCCCCATTAACGCCCTCTTAAGGCACTAACGGGAGGCGCAACCAACTGAATTTTTACCCCTAAGAGTGTTAAAAAAACAAGCCTGAAGACTTTGTGTCTTAATGCAAGGAGCATTCGTAATAAGGTGGATGAATTAGCTGCGCAAATAGATGTAAATGGATATGATATAATTCAGATTACGGAGACATGGCTCCAGGGTGACCAAGGCTGGGAACTCAACATCCAGGGGTATTCAATATTCAGGAAGGACAGGCAAAAAGGAAAAGGAGGTGCGGTAGCGTTGCTGGTTAAAGAGGAGATTAACACAATAGTAAGGAAGGATATTAGCTCGGATGATGTGGAATCTGTATGGGTAGAGATGTGAAATACCAAGGGGCAGAAAACGTTAGTGGGAGTTGTATACAGACCCCCAAACAGTAGTGGTGAGGATGGGGATGGCATTAACCAGAAAATTAGAGACGCGTGCAATAAGGGCACAGCAGTTATCATGGGTGACTTTAATCTGCATATAGATTGGGCTAACCAAATTAGTAACAATACCGTGGAGGAGGAATTCCTAGAGTGTATATGGGATGGTTTCCTGAACCAATATGTCGAGGAACCAACTAGAGATCAGGCCATCTTAGACTGGGTATTATGTAATGAGAAATGATTAATTAGCAATCTTGTTGTGCGAGCTCCCTTGAGGAAGAGCAATCATAATATGATAGAATTCTTCATTAAGATGGAAAGTGATGTAGTTGACTCAGAGACTAGGGTCCTGAATTTAAATAAAGGAAACTATGATGGCATGAGGCGCGAGTTGGCTAGGATGGATTGGGGAACATTACTTAAAGGGTTGACGGTGGATAGGCAATGCCAAACATTTAAAGATCACATGAATGAACTACAGAATTTGTTCATCCCTGTCTGGCATAAAAATAAAACAGGAAAGGTGAAATTAGGGATTGCATAAGATCCAAGGAGCAGACATATAAATTGGCCAGAAAAAGCAGCAAACCTGAGAATTGGGAGCAGTTTAGAATTCAGCAAAGGAGGACAAAGATTTAATTAAGAGGGGTAAAATAGAGTATGAGAGTAAGCTTTCAGGGAATATAAAAACTGACTGTAAAAGCTTCTATAGATATGTGAAGAGAAAAAGATTAGTGAAGTCAAGCGTAGGTCCCTTGCAGTCAGAATCAGGGGAATTTATAATGGGGAACAAAGAAATGGCAGACCAATTAAACACATACTTTGGTTCTGTCTTCACAAAGGAGGACACAAATAGCCTCCCAGAGAGGTCGGGGAACACAGGGTCTAATGAGAGGGAGGAACTGAATGAAATCAGTATTTGTAGGGAAATGGTGTTAGGGAAATTGACGGGATTGAAGGCCGATAAATCCCCAGGGCCTGATAATCTACATCCTAGGGAACTTAAGGAAGTGGCCCTAGAAATAGTAGATGCATTGCTGGTCATCTTCCAAAATTCTATAGACTCTGGAACAGTTCCCATGGATTGGAAGGTAGCTAATGTAACCCCACTATTTAAAAAAGGTGGTAGAGAGAAAATGGGGAATTATAGACCGGTTAGCCTGACATCGGTAGTGGGGAAAATGCTAGAGTCCATTATAAAAGATGTAATAGCAGAGCACTTGGAAAACAGTGACAGGATCGGACAAAGTCAACATGGATTTGCAAAAGGTAAATCATGCTTGACTAATCTACTGGAATTTTTTGAGGATGTAATTGATAGAATAGATAAGGGAGAACCAGTGGATTTGGACTTTCAGAAGGCTTTCGACAAGGTCCCGCATAAGAGATTAGCATGCAAAGTTAAAGCACATGGGATTGGGGGTAAGGTACTGACTTGGACAGAGAACTGGTTGGCAGACAGGAAGCAAAGAGTTGGAATAAATGGGTCTTTTTCCGAGTGGCAGGCAGTGACTATTGGGGTACCGCAGGGATTGGTGCTAGGACCCCAGCTATTCACAATATATATTAATGATCTAGACGAGGGAACTAGATGTAATATCTCCAAGTTTGCAGACGAAACAAAGCTGGGTGGGCGAGTGTGCTGTGAGGATGATGCAGAGAAACTCCAGTATGATTGGGACAGGTTGGGTGAGTGGGCAAATGCATGGCAGATGCAGTATAATGTGAGGTTATCCACTTTGGTGGCAAAAACAGGAAGGCAGATTATTATCTGAACGGCAATAGATTGGGAAAAGGGGAGATGCAACGAGACCTGGGTGTCCTTGTGCACCAGTCGCTGAAGGTAAGCATGCAGGTGCAGCAGGCGGTTAAGAAGGCAAATGGTATGTTGGCCTTCATAGCGAGAGGATTCGAGTACAGGAGCAAGGATGTCTTGCTGCAGTTGTACAGGGCCTTGGTGAGACCACACCTTGAGTATTGTGTGCAGTTTTGGTCGCCTTATCTGAGGAAGGATGTTCTTGCCATGGAGGGAGTGCAGCGAAGATTCACCAGACTGATACCTGGGATGGCAGGGATGACGTATGAAGAGAGATTGGGTCGATTAGGCTTATACTCGCTAGAGTTTAGAAGAATGAGAGGGGATCTCATTGAAACTTATAAAATTCTAACAGGACTAGAAAGACTAGATGCAGGAAAGATGTTCCCGATGGCGGGTGAGTCCAGAACCAGGGGTCACAGTCTAAGGATAAGGGGTAAGCCATTTAGGACTGAGATGAGGAGGAATTTCTTCACCCAGAGAGTGGTGAACCTGTGGAATTCTCTACCACAGAAGGCAGTTGAGGCCAAATCATTAAATATATTCAAGAAGGAGTCAGATATATTTCTTAAGGCTAAAGGGATCAAGGGATATGGGGAGAAAGCAGGGACAGGGTACTGAATTTGGATGATCAGCCATGATCTCATTGAATGGCGGAGCAGGCTTGAAGGGCCAAATGGCCTACTCCTATCTTCTATGTTTCTATGTTTCTCATCTCAGTCCTGAATGGCCTACCCTTTATCTTGAGGCTGTGGCCCCTGGTTCTAGACTCCCCAGCCAAGGGAAACATTCGCCCAGCATCCACCCTATCAAGCCCTGTAATAATTTTGTATGCTTCAATGAGTTCCCCTTTCATTCTTCTGAATTCAAGAGAATACAGGCCTAGTTGACTCAATCTCTTCTCATACGACAGTCCTGCCATCTCAGGAATCAATCTCGTGAACCTTCGTTGCACTCCCTCTATGGCAAGTATATCCTTCCTTAGGTAAGGAGACCAAAATTGTACACAGTACTCCAGGTGTGGTCTCACCAAGGCCCTATATAATTGGAGTAAGACTTCTTTACTCCTGTACTCAAATCCTCTTGTAATGAAGGCCAGCATACCATTTGCCTTCCCTTTGAGCATCTGCATTCCCTAATCTTTCACCATTGAGGAAATACTCTGCCTTTCTGTTTTTTCTACCAAAGTGGATAACTTCACATTTATCCACATTATATTCCATCTGCCATGTTCTCGCCTGCTCACTAAGCCTGCCGAGATCCCCTTGAAGCCTCTTCTCATCCTCTTCACAACTGACACCTAGCTTTGTTTCATCAGCAAATTTGGAAATGTTACATTTAGTCCCCTCATCCAAATCATTGATATAGATTGTGAATAACTGGGGCCCAAGCACCGATCTTTGCTGTACCCCACTAGTCACAGCCTGCCATCCTGAAAAAGACCCGTTTATCCCTACTCTTTGTTTTCTGTCTGTTAACCAAGTCTCAATCCATGCTAGTATATTACCCCCAATTCCATGTGCCCTAATTTTGTTCACCAACCTCTCGTGTGGAACCTTATCGAAGGCCTTCTGAAAATCTAGATACACCACATATACTGGTTCCCCTTTGTCTACTCCACTAGTTACATCCTCAATGAACTCCACTAGGTTTGTCAAACAGGATTTCCTTTTCATAAATCCATGTTGACTCTGCCCAATCTTACTATTAGTTTCTAAGTGCCCAGTTATTGCATCCTTTATAATAGATTCCAGCATTTTCCCAACTACTGATGTGAGGCCAACAGGTCTGTAGTTCACCGTTTTCTCTCTCCCTCCTTTCTTAAATAGCGCGGTTACATTTGCTATCCTCCAATTTGCAGGAACCGTTCCAGAATCTATAGAATTTTGGAAGATGACAACCAATGTGTCCACTATCCCAATGGCCACCTCTTTCAAAACCCTAGGATGTAGGTCATCCAGTCCTTGGGATTTATCGACTTTTAGTCCCATTAATTTTGCTAGTACTCTTTTTTTACTAATAATAATTACTTTAAGTTCCTCATTCTCGCCACACCCTTGGTTTTCTCGTATTTCTGGGAGGTTTTTTGTGTCTTCCTCCGTGAGACACAGCAACAACCGCTCAGAGTCATGATCTCATCAAGCCCTCAAATCAGATGGGTTTTTCGTCAGCTTCATGAGTGAATGTGAATAGGACGAGAGCGAATGCTCAGACTTTAACCCTCCAGAACTGCAAAAGTTCAATCTAAACTTGGAGACTTCACATTCACTAACTGAAGTCAATGGGAATCAGGGGGTAAACTCTCCACTGGCTGGAGTCATACCTAGCACAAAGCAAGATGGTTGTGGTGGTTGAAGGTCAATCATCACAGCCCCAGGACATCGCTGCAGGAGTTCCTCAGGGCAGTGTCCTAGGCCCAACCATTTTCAGCTGCTTCATCAATGACCTTCCCTCCAACATAAGGTCAGAAATGGGGATGTTCGTTGATGATTACACAGTGTTCAGTGCCATTCACAACTCCTCAGATAATGAAGCAGTCCATGCCTGCATGCAACAAGACCTGGACGACATTCAGGCTTGGGCTGATAAGTGGCAGGTAACATTCGCGCCACAGAAGTGCCAGGCAATGACTATCTCCAACAAGCGAGAGTCTAACCACCGCCCCTTGACATTCAATGGCATGACCATTGCCGAATCCCCCACTATCAACATCCTGGGGGGTCACCATTGACCAGAAACTTAACTGGACCAGCCACATAAATACTGTGGCAACAAGAGCAGGTCAGAGGCTAGGTATTCTGTGGCGAGTGTCTCACCTCCTGACTCCCCAAAGCCTTTCCACCATCTACAAGGCACAAGTAAGGAGTATGATGGAATACTCTCCACTTGCCTGGATGAGTGCAGCTCCAACAACACTGAAGAAGCTCGACACCATCCAGGATAAAGCAGCCCGCTTGATTGGCACGCCATCCACCACCTTAAACATTCACTCCCTCCATCACCGGCGTACTGTGGCTGCAGTGTGTACCATCTACAAGATGCACTGCAGCAACTCGCCAAGGCTTCTTCGACAGCACCTCCCAAACCCGCAACCTCTTCCACCTAGAAGGACAAGGGCAGCAGGCGCATGGGAACACCACCACCTCCAAGTTCCCCTCCAAGTCACACACCATCCTGACTTAGTATATCGCCGATCCTTCATCGTCGCTGGGTCAAAATCCTGGAACTCCCTACCTAACAACACTGTGGGAGTACCATCACCACACGGACTGCAGCGGTTCAAGAAGGCGGCTCACCACCACCTTCTCAAGGGCAGTTAGGGATGGGCAATAAATGCTGGCCTTGCCAGCGAATCCCAGATCCCATAAACGTATAAAAATAAGCCTCTGCATTGAACATGGTGTGTCGGCATGGTCACCAGGAAACCAGAGTGCAAGGACCAGGCTCGATGAGCCGAATGGCCTCCTTCTGTGTTGTATTATTCTATGATTCTATGAGCAGAGCTGGTGCTCAGTAACTTTTCCCTCCACTGTATGGCACTGCTGTCAGAGGCAAAGGCTGGATTTTTATGGGAGTTTCCCTCAGGTTCCGCCCAATCTAACGGCAGGGCCTGAATAACATTGTTTGTCCATTTCCCGGCTGCAGTCAGTGAGTGGCTGTCGGGCGGGAAAGCCTGCAGCAGCAGGGAGCGGAGAGGAGGGAGGGAGAGGTCAGGGGTCGGGGTCTGTGGAACGATCGTAGGGTCAGAGACATGGCGGGGGGGTGGGGGGGAGATCAGAGGCATGGGTTCGCTCGGGGGGGGGGCGGGGGTTCGCTCGGGGGGGGGGCGGGGGTTCGCTCGGGGGGTCAGGGGTTCGCTCGGGGGTTCGCTCAGGGGGGGGCGGGGGTTCGCTCGGGGGGGGGGGGGGGCGGGGGTTCGCTCGGGGGGGGCGGGGGTTCGCTCGGGGGGGGGGGCGGGGGTTCGCTCGGGGGGGGCGGGGGTTCGCTCGGGGGGGTTTCGCTCGGGGGGGGTTCGCTGGGGGGGGGGGGGCAGCAGCGGGGAGGAAGCAGGGAAGCTGGATCCAGCAGGTGAGTAGAAAGGCCCTTACCTGCTGGATCCAGCAGTCCTCGCCTCCCTTTAGCTGCCGGGTTTCTCGAGGCCCGGGTGGAATTTAAAATGGAGATTAAATTTGTGACAAGCAGCCCCATTATAATATTTAAACAACCAAACCACCACCTGGGAGCGGATTGATCGCCCACCCCCTGTTCCGCCTCTATTAAAACAAAGTGGGTTTGGGTTTCAGATTCATTTATATTTTTACATCCCACCCGACCAAACCCGCCCATTTTTGGAGGTTAAAATTCCCTAACATTTGTACAGTGTTATGCAGCTCAGAAACAGGCCATGGAGCCCAGTGCTGGTGTTTATGCTCAGCTCGAGCCTTCCCCCACTCTCATGACCTCTTTCCACTCTGCCCCCTGTATCCCTCTCTCCCCTTCTCCCTCCTGGATACATCAAGCCTCCCCTTAAATATCTCGATGCTCTCTACTTCACCCACTCCGAGTGGCAGCGAGACCCACATTCTCACCGCTCTCCGTGTAAGGAAATTCCTCCTGAACTCATTTGATCTGTCAGTGACTATCTATCTCTAAGTCTCCCCCATCGAACCCCTTCATCATTTAAAGGCCTCTATCAGGTCTCCTCTCAGTCTTGTCTTTTCCAGAGAAAGACCCCCAAAGCCTGTTCAATCTTTCCTGACTGTTGTAGCCTCTCAAATTCTGGTTCACTTTGTTCGGATCTGTTGCCAGGTCCACACCTGAAACATTAGCGGCTTTAGCCGGGACCTAGCCGGGACCTGCCTGGTCTCTCCGGTCTCCAGCGAAGCAAATCAATGGTGATCCAATAGCGCCACCCGCAGCCCTGCCAGTGAAGCAACCCTTCCCCGCTGGAATCTCACATCCAACAACACATTTAATGAAACGCCAGCTCCCGGTAACTCACGGAGTTGATCCAGTGACTAGTTTCGATTCCCGATCTGTGCTGAGTGTTCGGGGCAGTGAGGATTGGAGCTGGAATCACCAGCATGAGGAGAATCAGCCCGGGATCGCGCTCCTGACCCGGGGAGACGGGACATGAGGAACGAGGGGCACAATCTAGGAGCCCGCGGGGAGTCAATCATTGGGGGAGCGGCGGGTGCATGATGGGGTGACATTGGATTTCCGCGACAGCGAATTCACTGGAAAATTGGGGGCTGCGGAAATAATCCGGGCGCTCGTTTCATCCCATCACCAACCAGCAGCTCCAGCCCCTGATAATTCGCACGTGGAACGTTACTGCCAGGGCAGGGGAGCGAAACTAACGATGTAGGAAGAATAAGACCGAGGTCCCACAGAGAGAGCTTTAGGATCAAGGTTCCAGATTGAAGTGCAAGGCCTAGGAGGCTAGTAATCGCAGGGAGATGCACGTGAGTGCAAAAGACAAGGCTGAAGCGTTTGCAACCATCTTCAGCCAGAAGTGCCGGAGTGGATGATCCATATCGGCCTCCTCCTGAGGTCCCCACCATCACAGAAGCCAGTCTTCAGCCAATTTGATTCACTCCACCTGATATCAAGAAATGGCTGAGCACACTGGATACAGCAAAGGCTATCTTGCTGAAGACTTGTGCTCCAGAATTGCTGTTCCAGTACAGCTACAACACTGGCATCTACCTGATTATGTGGAAACTGCCCAGATATGTCCTGTCCACAAAAAGCAGGACAAATCCAATCCGGCCAATTACCGCTCCCATCAGTCTACTCTCAATCATCAGCAAAGTGATGGAAGGTGTCATCGACAGTGCTATCAAGCGGCACTTACTCACCAATAACCTGCTCACTGATGCCCAGTTTGGGTTCTGCCAAGACCTCTCGGCTCCCGACCTCATTAAAAAGAAAAGAAAGATTTGCATTTCTACAGCGCCTTTTACGATCACCGGACGTCTCAAAGTGCTTTACAGCCAATGAAGTGTTTTTTGGAGTGTAGTCACTGTTGTAATGTGAGAAATGTGGCAGCCAATTTGTGCACAGCAAGCTCCCACAAACAGCAATGTGATAATGACCAGATAATCTATTTTTGTTATGTTGATTGAGGGATAAATATTGGCCAGGACACCAGGGAGAACTCCCCTGCTCTTCTTCGAAATAGTGCCATGGGATCTCCACCTGAGAGAGCAGACGGGGCCTCAGTTTAACATCTCATCTGAAAGACGGCACCTCCGACAGTGCAGCACTCCCTCAGCACTGCACTGGAGTATCAGCCTAGATTTATGTGCTCAAGTCCCTGGAGTGGGACTACGAACCCACAACCTTCTGACTCAGAGGCGAGAGAGTTACCCACTGAGCCACAGCTGACAGCATTGGTCTAAACATGGACAAAAGAGCTGAATTCCAGAGGTGAGGCGAGAGTGACTGCCCATGACATCAAAGCAGCATTTGACTGAGTGTGGCACCGAGGAGCCCTCATAAACCTGAGATCAGTGGGTAGACACTGAGAAAACCCTCCAGTGGCTGGAGTTATACCTGACGCCAAGGCAGATGGTTGTTGGAGATCAACAGATCTGCTGCTTCATTGAGTCACCCTGTGGAAATGTTGGACAGCAGGAATCCAGTCAGCAACCTTGTGACCTCACCAGCAGATGACTCCCAGATAGCCCACTCCCTCCGCAGGATAACAGGACAGGGAATGCGCCACACTGTCCCCGTCATTTAGCTCTGCTGTTGCTGGGGATTTTCCTGGCGATATACTGCCCAAAGTAATTTTATTCCCTACTTTAATTGCTTGAATCCTGCTGTAGGGAAAAACTGTTGATTTCAGATGCTGCTGGGACAGTCTCACCATCTCGTTCACTGGGTCAGGCTGCGCGTTCCAGACCTCGCCCCATTCCCCCCGAGCGGATATAAAATCAGAGCGTCAGTTTTTATCGAGTGTTTGGAGCCATTCAGTGGGTTCACTGCCTCCTTTCTCTGATTGATCGATTCTCCTGACTGGTGATTCAGGATTGGTGGTTTCACAAATCTTCACGAGTTTCACTCATCATTACCCTCACTCTCGATCGGTACGTTTCCTACTCCAGGTGTTGGATTTGCTGCAGTTTTACTTTCAGTCAATCAACAAAGTGTGGGGGGGAAACCTTGTCAGGAAAAGTGTGACAATAAAGAAAGTAAAAGCGACACTACAGGAAATGTAAAAGACTCTTAAAATCTAATTCGTAATTACACAAGAGCCAAGTTCCGGGTTGGAGGTCGGGGGATAATTGAAGGCTGCAGGGACAGGGAGGATGAAGAGGGATATTGCACCATGTTAGCCGTCACTGACAATGCTATTCATCACTTTGCTTTGGACCACTTTGGTGCTGTGCGAAATATGGAAACCTGATTGGAGAGATTCAAACAAGGAGTTATGGGAGAGATGGAGACAGTTATAGAGATGAGAGATGAGAAGATAGTTAAGGACTTTGGAGAGGAATTGGAGATTGGTGATGATGTGATAATTAGTGAGGACAAAGTGGTCAGGGTGTTTTTCTGAGGATGGGGTGAAGAAGGCGATTTGAAAGGGAAGGGGTTGTGACAGATGAGAGGGAACCAGTTACAAAATGGCATGGAGGCCAGGTAGGGAGGCTGGAGAGAGGTGGTGTGGTGACAAGGCTGGACTAGGAGGAGATTGTGAGGATCGCTGGCTAAAGGCTCATGGGGAAGGAGAGGAAACAGCGGAGATCGTTGAATGGATGTTCTTAGTGTTGGTGACAAAGGAATCCATGAGTTTCAGTTGTTAGAGAGGGGGCGGGGAGAGGGGGAGGTGAGGCTGGAGGGGGAGGGGTCGTTGGTGGGGAAGGTGAGGCTGCAGACGAAGGGGTGAGGGGTATAAGGATGTAGTTGGTAGGAGAGGAAAGGAGACTGGGATTATCTTCGCCTCCAGAATATTCCTAGAATCCTGGGTGGTTTTGGCAGCAGAGAATAAAGCTCGGTGGAACTTGATGTGAACAAGACAGATGTGGCGGTTGATGGCTAAGCCAGTTGTGCATCAGGTTTGCTCCCCTCTGATTGAGGGGGTGAATGGAGCCGTGCCAAAGGCAATGGGAGGGATGGAGGGAAGGCAGGAAAGATTTTGCTGGAGAAAAGGGGATCGTCAGTGGAGATGAATGGGGAGGTTCGAACTTGGAAATATATCGCCGATCCTTCATCGTCACTGGGTCAAATTCCTGGAACTCCCTCCATAACAGCACTGTGGGAGAACCTTCACCACACGGACTGCAGCGGTTCAAGAAGGCGGCTCACCACCACCTTCTCAAGGCACTGTAATCAATGTATCTACTGCTGCCCTGCAGGTATCAGGCATCGGGCGCCCTTTCACTGCAACTAAATCCCAATAAACTGTGTTCTTGCAGGATGTGGTTGACATTTCTGAATAAAAAGGATCGATATCAACAACCCAAGCTGCTCTTTGGAGAGAAAGGGAGCACGCAAGAGAGAGAGAGGGAGAGAGGGAGTGCGCGAGAGAGAGAGAGAGAGAGGGAGCGCGCGAGAGAGAGAGAGAGAGGGAGCGCGCGAGAGAGAGAGAGTGGGAGTGCGCGAGAGAGAGGGTGAGGGAGTGCGCGAGAGAGAGAGAGAGAGGGAGTGCGCGAGAGAGAGAGAGAGGGGGAGCATGCGAGAGAGAGGGAGCGCGCGAGAACAAGAGGGAACGCGCGAGAGGGAAAAAGAGGGAGCGCGCGAGAGACAGAGAGGGAGCGCGCGAGAGAGTGGGAGTGCGCAAGAGAGAGAGAGAGGGAGCGCGTGAGAGAGAGAGGGAGAGGGAGCATGCGAGAGAGAGGGAGGGCACGAGAACAAGAGGGAACGCGCGAGAGAGGGAAAGAGAGGGAGTGCGCGAGAGGGAGCGCGCGAGAGAGAGTGGGAGTGCGCGAGAGAGAGAGGGAGTGCGCGAGAGAGCGAGGGAGAGAGGGAGCATGCGAGAGAGAGGGAGCGCGCGAGAACAAGAGGGAACGCGCGAGAG
>CM059441.1:33149734-33204734 GCA_030390025.1 Squalus acanthias
CCTCTCCCCGGGCCCTGTCCGTTTCCGGTTCTCACCTCCGAATCCTTTCGCTGGTTCCTAAAGAACTCGCGGCCTTTCGGTAAGGCCCGGGGTTTGGCGGGACTGGCGGCCCCGGGTCCCGGTCCCGGTCCTGCCCCCGGTGCCCCGACTCCCCCTGACCCCGCTCCCGCAACCGGCCCGCCGCCCGTCTCCATCGCCGGCTCCGCGCACCTCTCGCGCGATCCTCGCAATTACTCTAATCACACGAGACTTCCGCAAAACACAGCGGGAATTCCCTTCCCAACATGGCCGCCCTGTGGCCCGCGCTCCTCTCTCAACATGGCCGCCCTGCAACCCGCGCTCCTCTCCCAACATGGCCGCCCTTCGGCCCGCGCGTCTCTCCCAACATGGCTGCCCTGAGGCGCTCCTTTCCCAACATGGCCGCCCTGAAGCGCTCCTCTCCCAACATGGCCGCCCTGAAGGCGGTGACGCGCTCCCTGGAAAAGGATTCTGATATTCCCATTTACACATCTTCTAGACCCATCTTTTGTTTCTTTACTTGTCCCATAACCATCTCCTTTTGCTTTGTACATCATACCTTTTCCCATTTAATCTCTTCTGCCTTCCACCCTATCACGGACCTTCCCTTTTATTCTTTGCTCCCCTCCTCCTTCCCCTGCACCTGCTTAAAACCTGTTCCATCTCTAACTTTTCCCAGTTCTGATGAAAGGTCATCAACCTGAAACGTTAACTTTGTTTATCTCTCCACAGATGCTGCCTGACCTGTTGAGTATTTCCAGCATTTTCTGTTTTTATTTCTGTTTAAAATTAACTTAGTACCTAATGGCTGTATGCTCAGCTTAGGTTGTGTCCCCAGGCAAACAATGTCACAGAAGAGTCCCCGGTTCAGAAAACTCGTCTCCATATAGAGGCTTTGTTTTTTAAACGCGAATGTACAGAAACGCTGGGGAAGATTCTCGGGCCGTTCCCGGCTGGTTTGGGCTCAGGAACGGATTCCAGGAGCCGGTTGAACGTAGGCAACGATGGCGGCCGCACCTTCCCACAATGCAGTGCGGTAGAGAAACGGCCCATTCGCTAGCCCGCACTGCACTCTGGGGGACTGTGACTGGCTAAAGAGCGGAACCTTAAAATGTGCGGGAGAAGTTGATGGCGCAGTGAGAGCTGGTGGGCGAGTGGATTTACTTTACCTCAGATAATGGTGCTTCATGTTTTTTTTTATTGAATAAGGTAAGCTCTAAATTCTCCCACCGGGAAGAGGTTTCTGAAACCTTCTGAGACAGAGGGTGTTTCATACCTTATATGGAAAATCTCAGTCTGTTTGGAACAGATTTAAAATTGAGAAATTAAAAGTTAGGGTAATCAGGGACGAGTATAGATGGTACAGGAACCAAAGACTGACAGGGAAAACTGTAACGGAACAATGAGTGATCTTTAAGGAGGAGATGTTCCAAGTACAGGCTAGGTACATTCCAATAAGAGGGAAGGGTAAGGGAACCAAAGCAAGGGCTTCTTGGATGACGAGGGAGATAGAGAAGATGATGAAACAAAAAAAGAGGGTGTATGATGCATGTCAGGTGAATTCTTCAAAGGAGAACCAGACCAAATACAATAAGTTGAGAGGGGATGTGCAGATGAAAATAAGATTGGCAAAGAGAGAATATGAGAGTAGAATGGCAATTAACATAAAAGGGAACCCAAAAATCTTCTACCGGCATGTAAACAGTAAGCGGGTAGTAAGAGGCGAGGTGGGGCCTATTAGAGACAAAGAAGGTGATATATGCTTAGAGGTGCAGGGCAAAGCTAGAATACTCAATGAGTACTTTATATCGGTGTTTACTAAGGAGGTGGATGCTGACAAAATATCGGTAGAAGCAATGGAAGGGGTGAAAACTGATAGGATGTACTAGAAAGGCTGGGTATGCTTAGAGTGGACAAGTCTCCTGGTCGAGATGGCTTGCATTCCAGGTTGCTAAGGGAATTGGGGGAGGAGATAGCAGAAGGGCTTGCCATAATTTTCCAATCTTCCCTAGATGCGGTGGAGGTGCCTGAGGATTGGAAAGTGGCAAATGTGACACCATTGTTCAAGAAAGGGTGTAAGGACAATCCTAGTAACTACAGGCCAGTCAGTTTAACATCAGTGGTGCATAAAGTTTTAGAAACAATAATCAAGGAAAAAATTAATGGGTATTTGGAGAGGTTTAAGCTAATTAAGGAGAGCCAACACGGGTTTGTAAAAGGCAGATCGTGTTTGACTAATCTAATTGAATTTTTTGATGAAGTAACAGGGAGGATTGATGAAGGGAATGCAATGGATGTTGTCTACATGGATTTTCGGAAGGCATTTGACAAAGTACCACATAGAAGGCTGGTTAACAAAATTGAGGCTCATGGAATAGGTGGGTCAGTGGCAGCTTGGATAAGGAATTGGCTTAAGGACAGAAAACAGCGAGTTGTGGTAAATGGCTGTTTTTCAGACTGGAGGATGGTAGACAGTGGTATTCCCCAAGGGTCAGTGCTGGGGCCACTGCTTTTTTTGATATATATAAATGACCTGGATATTGGAATACAGAGTAGAATTTCTAATTTGCCGATGACACCAAATTTGGGGGTGTGGCAAACAGTGATGATGATATCAATCGACTGCAACAGGACGTAGAAAGGCTAGCAGAATGGGCAGACAAGTGGCAGATGGAATTTAATACAGAGAAGTGTGAGATGATGCATTTTGGCAGAAGGAACAGGGAGAGGCAATATATACTTAATGGCACAGTTTTAAAGAGTGTGCAGGGACAGAGGGACCTGGGAGTTAATGTGCATAGGTCCCTGAAGGTGGCAGGACATATTGAGAGTGGTTAACAAAGCATATGGGATCTTGGGCTTCATAAATAGAGGTATTGAGTACAAAAGTAGAGAAGTTATGCTGAACCTTTACAAAGCGCTGGTTAGGCCACAACTCGAGTATTGTGTCCAGTTCTGGTCACCACACTTTAGGAAGGATGTGAAGGCACTTGAGAGGGTGCAGAGGAGATTTACCAGAATGGTTCCGGAGATGGGGGATCTTATCTACAAGGACAGGTTGGAGAAGCTGGATTTGTTTTCGTTAGAGCAAAGGAGGTTGAGGGGTGATTTGATAGAGGTATACAAGATTATGACAGGTTTGGATAGGTTAGATGGGGAAAGGCTGTTCCCACTAGTTGATGGTACAAGGACTAGGGGACACAGATTTAAGGTTTTGGGCAAGAGATATAGGGGGGGATGTGAGAAAAAACTTTTTTACGCAGCGATTGGTGAGGACCTGGAACTCGCTGCCGACGGAAGTGGTGGAAGCGGAGACACTCAATGTTTTCAAGGGGAGATTGGATAGGCACTTGAGGGAAATAAACTTGCAGGGCTACGGGGATAGAGCGGGGGAATGGGACTGACTGGATTGCTCTACAAAGAGCCGGCACATACTCAATGGGCTGAATGGCCTCCTATGCCGTTAGGACTCTATGGGGGAGAAATTTAGTGTCGCCCCATTTGGGGCGCAATTATCGGCCGGGCGGAAAGATTAGCGCCTGCAACTAATTATCGCCTCCGACTGCAAACTTGGCTTTTATCGCCCCTGGAGGTGATTGGAGAGCTAAATCAGGCGCTACACACCTGTCTTAAGGCGCAAAGGCCGAGGAGCGAGGCGCTACCTCAGAGCGCTGGCGAAGCTCATGTGATGTCAGTCAGCAATGGAACACAGACACAATGGCGCCGGCTAGTTCTTAAAGGGGAGGGTTGATCTTGCTCTCCATCCACATCCTGCTCATTGCAGCGTTGAATCTCGGCCTGGAGAGACCTGTACATCAAATCTGCTGGAAAGAACAATGGAGAGGCCATGGGAAAGAGCTCAGAGTGCAGCCCCCACATTCTCTTCTAAATCGATACAAGGAAGGGCAAATCAAAATGAACCTGCAAAGTGCTGCTCAGTACCCAAAACTCCTTCACACAGCGTTGAATCTCTCCAGAAGTCTCTCTCTCTCAGAATGTGTGATGCAAAAATGTCACCAACAAAAAAAGGCAGGAAACGGTCACCTTTAAATAGCGCTCCCCCAGTCCCTTCCTGACTGCAAAACGCTCCCCTCAACCTGTCGTTGCTAGCGGCAGACGGTAAGGCAGGGGGCGCCACTCAATATCCGGTCCGGGGCGCTACTGGGGCGTTGCACACTCGACTGACGTCACGATCTGCCGGCGCAGGAGATCGTGGTGGTAGTGTTTAGCGCCGCCGCAAAATGTCTAGTTAATTTCGTGAGCGGCGCAAACATCGCCGCCCACGGGCGCTAGTTGCTTTGCGCCCCATTAGCGCCCTCTTAAGGCACTAACAGGAGGCGCAAACCAACTGAATTTTTCCCCCTATGACTCTATATGACTATTGCAAGAACACATGCAAGATTCGAGATTCAGTGTAAAGTGAAAATGGCGTTGTCTCTACACGTATTCCACTAGCAGAAGCAACAAAGTCGTCATGCCGGTTTTCTTGAAATATGTCCTGGCTACTTTTCTGTGCTCCCACCCTGTGTGTCCCCAGCTTCGGTTTAGAAAATATGGTCACCCTGGTTTAACCTGGTTTTGACTTCCACCACCAGGCTAATAGTTAGTAATTATTGACTGTACCTCACATAAATCGCTGATCTCCCGGGCAGGTGGAGGCAGCACTCTGGGGAGGAATCCCCAATTCCGGGAGACTCCTTTCATTTTGAGAGGGTTAGGAACCCCAGGTGGAGGGGGCCCATTTGTGGGTGAGGGGATGTGGGGGGTTTCAGGTCGGGGATGTTGGGGGGTTTTCTGCAGAGGAGAATGTGTTTCGGAGAAGGGGGTTTTGGGGGATATCAAGATCCAGATCTTCCGTTATGGCGACGACTATCCTCACTACCCGCTCTGGGACGTATTGTGGACACCCCGAGACTAGTCCAAGCACCTGAAGCCGCTCTTCAGCAACCTGATCGTCAACCACCTACCTGGTGGACGAATGTACCTGATTGTACCTCTCCTATGCTTCGGTCTGTGGGATACGGTTTAGGGTTAGTTTTAGCGTTAGGGTTAGTGCATTAGGGTTAGGGTAAGAGTAAGGGTTAGGGTAACACTGCATTAGGGTTAGGGTTAGAGTTAGGTTTAGGATTAGGGTTAGTTAGGGTTAGGGTCAAAGTCAGGGTTAGTGACACTACATTAGGGTTAGGTTTAGGGGTTAGGGGTAGGGTAAGGTATGCGGGCAGTGGGGAAATTGTCCCCTCTCGTGTTTATATTCTCATTGCTTGAGTTTTTTGTTTCACTGGTATCTGCCACTTTTGTTTGGCTCACACTTTTCATTGTTTTTTTGTCCAGTTTTACTTGCCACTCTGAATAGCTACCCTTTACCCCTACACTCTGCTTTCTGTCTTGAAGCCAGCTAGTTATCCATTCTGTTACTTGTCCCCTGACTCCGCATGCTCTGACCATATGCTTTAGTCTATTATGTGGTACCATATCGAAGGCCTTTGAAAATCTAGATAAATTACATCTAGGCTACATAAGGGTTAGGGTTAGGATAACACTGCATTAGGATTCGATTTAGGGTATTAGGGTTACGGCATTGGAGTTGGGGTTAATTGTTAAGGCTTAGGGTTATGACATTAGGGTTAGGGTGGGTTAGGTTTAGGGTTAGGATATTAGGCTTAGGGTTAAGGGGTTATTGTTACATTGCATTCGGGTTAGGGTTCATTGTTATGAGTTAGGGCCTTAGGGTTAGGGTGGGTTAGTGAGGGTTTGGTTAGGGTATTAGGGTTAGGGCTACACTGCATTAGGGTTCGTGTCAGTGACACTGGGTTAGGGGTAGTTTTAAGGTTAGGGACACTTCATTCGGGTTAGGGTTAGGGTTCGTGCATTTGGGTTAGTTTTGGGTTAGGGACAGGGACACTGCATTATGGTTAGGGTTATACGAACATACGAATTAGGAGCGGGAGTCGGCCACTCTTCGAGCCTGCTCCGCCATTCAATAAGATCATGGCTGATCTGATTACTCCACATTCCTGCCTACCCCACGCCTCCACTACTCGCCTTCAAGCAGCCGCCTAACCTCAAAAGTACCATCGTTCGCAGCAGATTACCCATCTTTCAGGAGAACAGCAACCAAGACACCACACAACCCTGCCACGGCAACCTCTGCAAGACATGCCAAATCATGGACACAGATACCATCATTACACGTGAGGACACTACCCACCAGGTACACGGTACATACTCATGTGACTCGGCCAACGTTGTCTACCTGATACGTTGCAGTAAAGGATGCTCCAGAGCATGGTACATCGGCGAGACCATGCAGACACTGAGACAACGTATGAACGGACACCGCGCAACAATCGCCAGGCAGGAGGGTTGCCTCCCAGTCGGGGAACACTTCAGCAGCCAGGGGCATTCAGCCTCGGATCTGCGGGTACGCGTTCTCCAAGGCGGCCTTCGAGATACACGACAGCGCAAAATCATAGAGCAGAAACTGATAGCCAAGTTCCGCACTCATGAGGATGGCCTCAATCGCGATATCGGGTTCATGTCACGATACAGAATGTGACTTGACATCATGGCCGGTCTTCCCAGGTGTTTTTTTAAAAAAAGACTAACACAAGAACACAAATTGACAGGATATGCAGCCAGCAGGTGGTTTGACACGTTGGACCCCCTGGGACACATCTCATTGTCTTGGCTGTGCTCTTTGTTGTAGGGAATAATGTGAATAGATTTTGTCTGGGTTTAAATTGTGAATTCTGGGAGATTCTCTCCTTGCTAACTTACCTGACGAAGGAGCGAACTGCTTCGAAAGCTTGTAAAATTAAATAAATCTGTTGGACTATAACCTGGTGTTGTGCGACTTCTCATTTTTGCCTTAAAAGTATTCAAAGACTCTGCTTCCACCGCCCTCTGAGGAAGAGAGTTCCAAAGACTCACGACCCTCTGTGAGAAAAAAATTCTCCTCATCTGTTTTTAAATGGGTGACCTCTTATTTTTAAACAGTGACCCCTAGTTCTAGATTCTCCCACAAGAGGAAACATCCTCTCCACATCTACTCTGTCAAGACCCCTCAGGATCTTATATGCTTCAATCAAACATTAACGCATTAGGGTTCGCATTTGGGTTAGGGTTAGGATTCATTAGGGTTCATTAGAGTTAGTATTAGGGTTCATTGGGGTTAGGGTTAATTGCATTTGGGTTAGGGGCTAGGGTGAGGGTTACACTGTGTTTGGGCTAGGGTAGGGTCAGGTGTTAGGAGTTACACTGCATTAGAATTAGGGTTAGGGTCTGACACTGCATTTAGGGTTAGTGTTAGGGTCTGACACTGTTACTGTTAGGGTCAGACACTTGGTGAGTGTTGCAATTATGACAGATCTTTAATTGCTGCAAAGTTATTTGTTGATATGGTGGAACATGTGATCATACTAAACCCCACAGTTAAGCAGCTGGTGCAGTTTTCTACCCCCTTTAATGTCAACCTCCAAAGGCTTTCTACCCTTGGCTCTCCTCGCACTCCAGCTCTTCCACCATGACCTCCAACATCCTTCCCCATATTAAATACAATTCTTTTTCACTCTGTATCTTTTTCCCAATCTCCTCCTACCCTCATTCGGCTCATTCCCCAGGAGATCTACATTCTGCATCATTTCACACTCCAGCTCTTGATCGCACAACTACCTCTCTTTGGCTCATGCTTGAATATATTTTCAGAAGATTCCTTTCCTCAAGCTCTGTTCCATTTCCCTTCAAAACCATCATCATCACCTCCCTCTTCAAAAATTAGCACCTTCAACTCCTCCATCTTCTTTAAGTTCTGCCTTATCTCTAAACTTCCTTTTCTCTCGAAGTTCCTTAAATATATTGTTGCAACCCAGTTTTCTGCTCACCATTCCCAGCACTCGGTGTGTAAATTGTTTCAATCTGTCCACAGCGCAGAGACTTCCTTGGTCAAAATTACCAATGGCATATTTTCTGACTCTGACTTTGGTGCGCGATCCTTCCTTGACCACTTGCACCTCTCCATGACACTTGACCTGGCTAGCCATTCTATTCTCCTCCATTGTCTATCCTGTGTGGTCTACTTTCTTGGAAAGGCTTGATTCTGTCCCCACATAGCCAGCACATCTCCTGCAACACATCTCTTTCCATCCCATATGGTCAGAAATGGTCTGTTTTTGCCCTCCACTCTTACTTATCATCATAAAATAGAACCATAGAATCATATACAGCACAGAAGGAGGCCATTCGGCCCATCATATCGGCACAGACTCTTTGATAGAGCTATCCAATTAGTCCCACTCCTCTGTTCTTTCCCCATAACCCTGCAAATTCTTTATTTTCCAGTATCCAATTCTCTTTTGAAAGTTACTATTGAATATTCTTCCACCACCCTTTCAGGCAAGGCATTCCAGATTACAACAATTCGCTGTGTAAAAGAATTCTCCTCATTTCTCTCTGGTTCTTTTGTCAATTATCTTAAATCTGTGCCCTCTGATTACCAACAGTTCTGCCACTGGAAACAGTTTCTCCTTATTTACTCTATCAAAACCATTTGAACACACTAAGCACGAGTTAGGGAGCATAGTTGGGGGAAGTGACTGAAAGTGTTGAAGATGTAAGTTTTAGGAAGGCTTTGAAGGTCAGAAAAGATGCAGCAAGGCAAAGGAGTTTAGAGAATGAAGTCCAGGGTGTAGGGATATGATGGTGCAGGAAGTGCACAATCATCCTGACTCAGAAGATTGGAGGATGCAAAGGCAAAATGTAGGACTGAGGGAGATTGCAGAGATGGGGGAGCAGCCATGGAGGGATTGTAAATGAGGTTAAATATTTGAAATCAATGTGTTGGGGAGCAGGTGATGAGTGGAAGTTGGCAGGGATAAGGTGATAGGTGAGAAGAAATTCATACTGGATAGGGTGTAGGTGACAGAGCTGGGGAATGATGAATTGGAAAAATTGAAACTGGAGATGATGAAGGTATGGATGAAAGTTTCAGCAGCAATAAGATGAGTTATAAGGGCTGACGTAGGTGATGCTATTGAGATGGAAGCCGATACCCACACAGCACAAAGATAAGAAAATGCATTTTAGATGAAAAATTCATAACTACATATACTGAATCCCTTTTAATGAATTACAGAAGTAAATAATCATAGAACCACAAAGGTTTACAGTTCAGAAGGAGGCCATTCAGTCCATCATGTCTGTGTTGACTCTTTGCTAGAGTAATCCAAATCTAATCCCACTGTCCAACAAATTCCCCATAGTCTTGTATCTTCTTCTGCTTCAATTTTTTAGCCAAATTTCTCTTAAAAGATGCAATGGTCTCTGTCTCAACCATTCTCTCTGGTAAAGCATTCCATGCGGCAACAACTTTCTGCGTAAAGACATTTCCACTGAACTCTTTTTATGGTGTCAGCCGTGGCTCAGTTGTAGTAATCTCACTGCTGAGTCAGAAGGTCGTGGGTTCAAGCCCCACTCCAGGATTTGAGCACATAATCTAGGCTAACACTTCAGTATAGTGCTGGATTATCAAAAGTGCCATCTTTCAAATGAAATGTTAAACTGAGGCCCCGTCTGCCCTGTCAGGTGGATGTAAAAGAGCCCATGGCACTATTTGAAGAACATAAGGGAGTTCGCCCAGTGTCCTGGCCAATATATATCCTTCAATATTATTATAGAAAAACAGATCATTTATCTCATTGCTATTTATGGGATCTTGCTGTGCACAAATTGGCTTCTATGTTTCTTTACATCACAACAGCAGCTACTTCTGCTCCTATTTCTTATGTTCTAACAGCAGCTACACTTTAAATGTACTTCATTGGCTGTGAAATGCTGTGGGATATCTTGAGCTTGTGAAAGGCATTAATATTTTTTCTTTCCTCTGATTCAAACATTTATTCATTTTACCTTAATGGTCTCTGCCTCAACCATTCCCCGTGACAAAGCATTCCCTGCTCCAACCACCCTCCTCACCTCTTACTGGCAATTTAAAATTGATGACCCTCATCACTGACTCCTCAACCAGATGGGCAACCAGAATCTTTTATACTTTTAAGAACCTCTATTAAATCTCCTCAGCCTTCTCTGTAAGAATAATCCCAGTGTCTTGTCTCTAAATCACCCATCCCTGCCATCATCCTGGTTAATCTATGGCTTTAATGGCATTCCTATACTGGCCACCTAAAACTGCACACAGTGCTCCAACTACATACCAATGTGTCATTACTTGTTTACTGTTGTACTCTATTGATAAAATCCCAAATTGTATCAGCCTTTTTCTACTGTACACATACTTTCAGGGAATTATCCATCAGAACTTTGAGGTCTCTCTGTTCCTCCACACACTTCAGTGTTTTCCATTGAGTCTGTATCCCCATTCCTTGCTTTTCCCCCCCACAAGATGTATTACCTGATATTTATCCACATTAAATTGCATCTGCAAACTGTCTGCCCATGATACTCACCTGTTAATAGGGTTCCCAACTCTCCCAGTTCATGTCTTTCTAAAGTCTTTGACATACTTCCTCACTATTTGCCAAACTTCTACTTTTTTTCATCAGCAAATGTTAATATTGAGTTCTCTGTACCCAAGTCAAATCATCGATATATATGAAGAAAAAAATGCACCAGCCCTGACCCCTGGGGCCACAATTTTACCCTCCCCCAGTTTCAGCTCTTAGGTTCATGTGCCTCAACCAACTTTCTGTCCATGATGATACATTTTCTCTTACACCAGATGCCTGACATTTTCTAACAAGCCCTTGTGAAACAGCTATCAAACTTCTTTTAAAATCCATATGTGCCACAATCTGGTTTATCGCGCTCTCTCTCCTTCAACAAGGGCGTTACATCTACCACTCATCTAGTCCCATGGTTAGATTACACTTGGAGTACATGGAATTGGGGGTAATATACTAGCATGGATTGAGAATTGGTTAACAGACAGAAAACAAAGAGTAGGGATAAACGGGTCTTTTTCAGGATGGCAGGCTGTGATTAGTGGGGTACCGCAAGGATCGGTGCTATTCACAATCTATATCAATGATTTGGTTGAGAGGACTAAATGTAATATTTCCAAATTTGCTGATGATACAAAGCTAGGTGGCAGTGTCAGTTGTGAAGAGGATGTGATGAGGCTTCAAGGGGATCTCGACAGGCTCAGTGAGTGGGCGAGAACATGGCAGATGGAATATAATGTGGATAAATGTGAAGTTATCCACTTTGGTAGAAAAAACAGAAAGGCAGAGTATTTCCTAAATGGTGAAAGATTGGGGAATGCAGATGCTCAAAGGGACCTGGGTGTCCTTGTACATGAGTCACTGAAAGTGAATGTGCAGGTGCAGCAAGCCGTTAGGAAGGCAAATGGTATGCTGGCCTTCATTACAAGAGGATTTGAGTACAGGAGTAAAGAAGTCTTACTCCAATTATATAGGGCCCTGGTGAGACCACACCTGGAGTACTGTGTACAAGTTTGGTCTCCTTACCTAAGGGAGGATATATTTGCCATAGAGGGAGTGCAACGAAGGTTCACGAGATTGATTCCTGGGATGGCGGGACTGTCATATGAGAAGAGATTGAGTAAACTAGGCCTGTATTCTCTTGAATTCAGAAGAATGAAAGGGGATCTCATTGAAGCATACAAAATTATTACAGGGCTTGATAGGGTGGATGCTGGGAGAATGTTTCCCTTGGCTGGGGAGTTTAGAACCAGGGTCACAGCCTCAGGATAAAGGGTAGGCCATTTAGGACTGAGATGAGAAGACATTTCTTCACGGGTGGTGAATCTTTGGAATTCTCTACCCCAGAGGGCTGTGGAAGCTCAGTCATTGGGTATATTCAAAACAGAAGTCGACAGATTTCTGACTAGTAAAGGCATCAAGGGATATGGCGATAGGGCCGGTGAATGGAGTTGAGTCAGAAGATCAGCCATGATCTCATTGAATGGCGGAGCAGGCTTGAAGGGCCGAATGGCCTACTCCTGCTCCTATTTCTTATGTTCTTATGAGTACTGTGAACAGTTCTGGTCTCAATATTACAAAAAGGATATAGAGGCACCGGAGTAGGTGCCAGAAAGATTTACAAGGCGATTCTGTGAGTAAACAGAGCGGGAGATTCTGTGAGTAAACAGAGCGGGAGATTCTGAGAGTAAACAGGGCGGGAGATTCTGAGAGTAAACAGGGCGAGAGATTCTGAGAGTAAACAGGGCGGGAGATTCTGAGAGTAAACAGGGCGGGAGATTCTGAGAGTAAACAGGGCGGTAGATTCTGTGAGTAAACAGGGCGGGAGATTCTGAGAGTAAACAGGGCGGTAGATTCTGTGAGTAAACAGGGCGGGAGATTCTGAGAGTAAACAGAGCGGGAGATTCTGTGAGTAAACAGGGCGGGAGATTCTGTGAGTAAACAGAGCGGGAGATTCTGTGAGTAAACAGGGCGGGAGATTCTGAGAGTAAACAGAGCGGGAGATTCTGTGAGTAAACAGGGCGGGAGATTCTGTGAGTAAACAGGGCGGGAGATTCTGTGAGTAAACAGAGCGGGAGATTCTGTGAGTAAACAGGGCGGGAGATTCTGTGAGTAAACAGAGCGGGAGATTCTGTGAGTAAACAGAGCGGCAGCAGCAGCGGGAGTGGCGGACCTGCGAGGGAGCAGCGGCTGTGGGAGAAAATCAAGGTTGGTGATTTTCAGGCCCAGTCGAGCAGTGGGAACGGCGGAAGAATTCGAGCGTGACGTCACAGTACAGAAAGTGACTGTGGCGCAGGGGAAGAAGATGATTGGTGAGTAGTGGGAGAGTGCTTTTTTTTCTTCAATTTTAAGTTTATTTCTTTTAAGGTAGTTCATAGTTAAGGTAGTTCGGGAGAGCGAGAATCCGAGAGTTTAAATTTGATGTAAGAGTTTTTTAATTAAAAGTATGGCAGGGGACCTCAGTCCCGTGCGTTGCATGGCCTGCAGCGTGTGGGAATTCCTAGACGCTTCTTGCAGTCGGGATGACCACATGTGCAGTAAGTGCCAACGGTTTGGCCAACTTGAGATCCGGTTTTTGGAGCTCGAGTGTCATCTGGAGGCACGGCGGTGTATCCGCGAGGCTGAGAGTTACGTGGATAGCATGTTTTTAGACGTGGTCACCCTGCAGCTTAAGAAAGTGCAGTCAGAGACGGAATGGGAGACCACCAGTCAGAAGAAGGGGGGCAGGCAGGTAGTCAGGAAAGCCCCAGAGTGCATCTCAATCAACAACCGCTTTTCTGTGTTGGAAAACGGTGAAAGTGATGGTTCCTCTGGGGAGTGCAGCCAGAGCCAAGTTCACGGTACTGTGGGTGGCTCAGCTGCACAAGGGGGGAGGAGTAAGACTGGAAGGGCAATAGTGGTAGGAGACTCAATAGTGAGGGGTGCAGACAGGTGTTTCTGCGGCCGCAGACGTGACTCCAGGATGGTATGTTGCCTCCCTGGTGCCAGGGTCAAGGATGTCACTGAACGGCTGCAGGGCATTCTGAAGGGGGAGGGCGAACAGTCAGAGGTCGTGGTTCACATTGGTACCAACGACATAGGTAGAAAGAGGGATGAGGTCCTGCAACAAGAATTTAGGGAGCTAGGTAGCAGATTAAAAAACAGGACCACAAAGGTTGTAATCTCTGGATTACTCCCGGTGCCACGTGCTAGTGAGTATAGGAATAGGAGGATAGAGCAGATGAATGCGTGGCTAAAGAGTTGGTGCAGGAGGGAGGGCTTTCGTTTCCTGGATCACTGGGTCTGTTTCTGGGGAAGGTGGGACCTGTAGAAGTCGGATGGGTTGCACCTGAACCGGAACAGGACCAATATCCTTGCCGGGAGGTTTGCTAGTGCTGTTGGGGGAGGTTTAAACTAACTTGGCAGGGGGATGGGATACGGAGTGGAGCTATAGTAGGGGGTGATGCACAGCCAAATATAGAGGGGAAAAAACAAGTCAGCCTGGAAGGCAGAGCAAATATGTAACAGCACAAGGGAGTATGGCAAGGCTGGATGGCATTTATTTTAATGCAAGGAGTCTTGCGAGTAAGGCAGATGAATTGAAGGCGTTGATGAACACATGGGAGTATGATACTGTTGCTATCACAGAGACATGGTTGAGGGAGGGGCAGGGCTGGCAGCTCAATATTCTGGGATATAGAATCTTCAGGCGAGACAGAGGGGGATGTAAAAGAGGAGGGGGTGTCGCAATATTAATCAAGGAGTCAATTACTGCTGTAAGGAGGGATGATATCTTAGCAGGTTCCTCTAATGAGGCCATATGGGGAGAACTTAAAAACAAAAAGGGGGCAAGCACTTTGCTGGGAGTGTACTATAGGCCCCCAAACGGTCAGGGGGAGATAGAGGAACAGATATGTAGGCAAATTTCAGAGAAGTGTAGAAATAATAGGGTAATAATAGTAGGGGATTTCAACTTCCCCAATATTAACTGGGATAGTCAGAGTGTGAACGGCTTCGAGGGTGCGGTATTCTTAAAGTGCATCCAGGAGAGCTTTTTGAGCCAGCATGTAGAAAGTCCTACAAGAGAGGGGGCGGTACTAGATCTAATTCTAGGGAATGTAGCCGGGCAAGTGGTAGAATAGTCAGTCGGAGAGCATTTTGGTGACAGTAGAAACATAGAACCATAGAAGATAGGAGCAGGAGTAGGTCATTCGGCCCCTCGAGCCTGCTCCGCCATTCAATGCGATCATGGCTGATCATCCAAATTCAGTACCCTGTCCCTGCTTTCTCCCCATATCCCTTGATCCCCTTAGCCTTAAGAAATATATCTAACTCCTTCTTGAATATATTTAATGAATTGGCCTCAACTGCCTTCTGTGGTAGAGAATTCCACAGGTTCACCACTCTCTGGGTGAAGAAATTCCTCCTCATCTCAGTCCTAAATGGCTTACCCCTTATCCTTAGACTGTGACCCCTGGTTCTGGACTCCCCCGCCATCGGAACAGCCTTCCTGCATCTAGTCTGTCTAGTCCTGTTAGAATTTCATAAGTTTCAATGAGATCCCCTCTCATTCTTCTAAACTCTAGCGAATACAAGCCCAATCGTCCCAATCTCTCTTCATACGTCATTCCTGCCATCCCAGGTATCAGTCTGGTGAATCGTCGCTGCACTCCCTCCATGGCAAGAACATCCTTCCTCAGATAAGGCGACCAAAACTGCACACAATACTCAAGGTGTGGTCTCACCAAGGCCCTGTACAACTGCAGCAAGACATCCTTGCTCCTGTACTTGAATCCTCTCGCTATGAAGGCCAACATACCATTTTCCTTCTTAACCGCCTGCTGCACCTGCATGCTTACCTTCAGCGACTGGTGCACAAGGACACCCAGGTCTCGCTGCACTTCCCCTTTTCCCAATCTATTGCCATTCAGATAATAATCTGCATTCCTGTTTTTGCCACCAAAGTGGATAACCTCGCATTTATCCACATTATACTGCATCTGCCATGCTTCTGCCCAATCACCCAACCTGTCCAAATCATACTGGAGTTTCTCTGCATCCTCTTCACAGCACACACGCCCACCCAGCTTTGTGTCGTCTGCAAACTTGGAGATATTACATCGAGTTCCCTCGTCTAGATCATTAATATATATTGTGAATAACTGGGGTCCTAGCACCGATCCCTGCGGTACCCCACTAGTCACTGCCTGCCACTCGGAAAAAGACCCGTTTATTCCAACTCTTTGCTTCCTGTCTGCCAACCAGTTTTCTATCCAAGTCAGTACTTTACCCCCAATCCCATGTGCTTTAACTTTGCACGCTAATCTCTTATGCGGGACCTTATCGAAAGCCTTCTGAAAGTCCAAATACACCACATCCACTGGTTCTCCCTTATCTATTCTACCAGTTACATCCTCAAAAAATTCCAGTAGATTAGTCAAGCATGATTTACCTTTTGTAAATCCATGTTGACTTTGTCTGATCCTGTCACTGTTTTCCAAGTGCTCTGCTATTACATCTTTTATAATGGACTCTAGCATTTTGCCCACTACCATTGTCAGGCTTACCGGTCTATAATTCCCCATTTTCTCTCTACCACCTTTTTTAAATAGTGGGGTTACATTAGCTACCCTCCAATCCATGGGAACTGTTCCAGAGTCGATAGAATTTTGGAAGATGACCAGCAATGCATCTACTATTTCTAGGGCCACTTCCTTAAGTACCCTAGGATGTAGATTATCAGGCCCTGGGGATTTATCGGCCTTCAATCCCATCAATTTCCCTAATACCATTTCCCTACAAATACTGATTTCATTCAGTTCCTCCCTCTCATTAGACCCTAAGTTCCCCGACATCTCTGGGAGTTTAGTTGTGTCCTCCTTTGTGAAGACAGAACCAAAGTATGTAATTAATTGGTCTTCCATTTCTTTGTTCCCCATTATAAATTCCCCTGATTCTGACTGCAAGGGACCTATGCTTGACTTCACCAATCTTTTTCTCTTCACATATCTGTAGAAGCTTTTACAGTCAGTTTTTATGTTCCCTGCAAGCTTACTCTCATATTCTATTTCCTCCCTCTTAATTAATCCCTTTGTTCTCCTTTGCTGAATCCTAAACTGTTCCCAATCCTCAGGTTTGCTGCTTTTCTGGCCAAATTATATGTTCTCTCCTTGGATCTTATGCTATCCCTAATTTCCCTTGCTAGACACGGTTGAGTCACCTTTTTTGTTTTATTTTTATGCCAAACAGGGATGAACAAATTCTGTAGTTCATCCATGCGATCTTTAAATGTTTGCCATTGCCTATCCACCGTCAACCCTTTAAGTAACATTCCCCAATCCATCCTATCAGCTCGCGCCTCATACAATCGTAGTTTCCTTTATTTAAATTCAGTACCCTTGTCTCTGAGTCAACTACTAATTCACTCTCCATCTTAATGAAGTGACCATAATTCGGTGAGATTTAAGGTAGTCATGGAAAAGGACAAAGATGGACTGGAAATAAAGGTTCTAAATTGGAGGAAGGCTGATTTTAATATGATAAGGCAGGATCTGGTCAAAGTGGACTGGGATCAGCTATTTGTAGGAAAATCCACATCAGAGCAATGGGAGTCATTCCGAAAGGAAATAGAGAGTACAGCGCCAACATGTTCCCGTAAAGGTCAAGGGTGGGACCAACAAGTCCAGGGAACCCTGGATGTCAAGGGATATACAAGAATGGATTCGGAAAAAAAGGGAGGTTTTTGGCAAATACAAAGGACTAAAAACAGTGGAAGCCCTAGAGGAGTATAGAAAGTGCAGGGGGGTACTTAAAAAAGAAATTAGGAGAGCGAAGAAGGGGCATGAAAAAACACTGGCAGGCAAAATAAAGGAAAATCCCAAGGTGTTTTATAAGTATATTAAGGGCAAGAGGATAACCAGGGAAAAAGTAGGGCCCATTAGGGACCAAAGTGGCAATCTGTGTGTAGAGCCGGAAGATGTGGGTGAGGTTTTAAATGAATATTTTGCATCTGTGTTCACTATGGAGAAGGACGATGTAGGCATAGAAATCAGGCAGGGGGATTGTGATATACTTGAACAAATTAGCATTGAGAGGGAGGAGAACTAGCGGTTTTAGCGGGCTTAAAAGTGGATAAATCCCCAGGCCCAGACAAGATGTATCCCAGGCTGCTGTGTGAGGGAAGGGAAGAGATTGCAGGGGCTGACACAAAAATTTTCAGAACCTCTCTGGCCACAGGGGAGGTGCCAGAGGACTACAGGACAGCTAACGTAGTACCATTGTTCAAGAAGGGTAGTAGGGATAAACCAGGGAATTATAGGTCAGTGAGCCTAACATCAGTGGTAGGGAAATTATTGGAAAAAATTCTGAGAGACAGAATTAGTCTCCACTTGGAGAGGCAAGGATTAATCAAGGACAGTCAGCATGGCTTTGTCAGGGGGAGATCATGTCCAACCAATTTGATTGAATTTTTCGAGGGGGTGACTAGGTGTGTGGATGAGGGTAGTGCAGTTGATGTAGTCTACATGGACTTCAGTAAGGCTTTTGACGAAGTCCCGCATGGGAGACTGGTCAAGAAGGTAAGAGCCCATGGGATCCAGGGCAATTTGGCACATTAGATCCAAAATTGGCTTAGTGGCAGGAGGCAGAGGGTGATGGTCGAAGGTTGTTTTTGTGACTGGAAGCCTGTGTCCAGTGGTGTACCGCAGGGATCGGTGCTGGGTCCCTTGCTGTTTGTAGTGTACATTGATGATTTAGATATGAATGTAGGAGGTATGAGAGGCAGCGGACCTGGGTGGAGCAACAGCGGTGAGGCGGCGGC
Source organism: Squalus acanthias (assembly GCA_030390025.1). Classification (NCBI taxonomy): domain Eukaryota; kingdom Metazoa; phylum Chordata; class Chondrichthyes; order Squaliformes; family Squalidae; genus Squalus; species Squalus acanthias. The sequence continues at coordinate 33,168,005 of CM059441.1, forward strand.
CATAAAAGACTCGGCGACCAGGTAGGCCCACAGAGGCAGCGGACCTGGGTGGAGCGACAGCGGCGAGGCGGCGGCCATAAAAGACTCGGCGACCAGGTAGGCCCACAGAGGCAGCGGACCTGGGTGGAGCGACAGCGGCGAGGCGGCGGCCATAAAAGACTCGGTGACCAGGTCGGCTTACCAATCTGAGCTCCGAGAGCGGGAGAGAGAGAAGTAGAAAATAATCAAAGTGTGACGCCACCAGAAAGCAGGTAAGTGATTGGTTGGTGAGTATTTCTCTCTTTCTCCTTTTTTCCATACTTAAATTCTGTGGTTATAGTTTCTAGAGTCTCTGTGGTGTAGCGGGGACTGCTGTTAAGCAAGGGCCCTTGAGTATATCATTGAATTGAAGTGAAATTGGTGGGATTCAATTAGTTTAATTTTAATTAATTAATTAAAGGGTAAGTCATGGCAGCAGAGCTCGGCGCCGTGATATGCTCCTCCTGCAATATATGGGAAATCAGGGACACTTCATGTGTCCCTGACGACCATGTGTGTGGGAAATGTATCCAGCTGCAGCTACTGACGGACCGCATTGCGGCACTGGAGCTGCGGATGGATGCATATTGGAGCATTCGCGATGCTGAGAACGTCGTGAATAACACGTTTAGCGAGTTGGTCACACCGTAGGTAAAGGGTGTACAGGCAGGAAGTGAATGGGTGACCACCAGGCAGAGTAAGAGGTGCAGGCAGGTAGTGCAGGGGTCCCCTGTGGCCATCCCCCTCTCAAACAGATATACCACTTTGGATGCTGTTGGGGGGATGACTTATCAGGCGAAGGCGGCAGCAGCCAACTTCCTGGCACCATGGGTGGCTCTGCTGCACAGGCTGGGAGGAAAAAGTGTGGAAGAGCTATAGTGATAGGGGATTCAATTGTAAAGGGAATAGATAGGCGTTTCTGCGGCCGTAATCGAGACTCCAGGATGGTGTGTTGCCTCCCTGGTGCAAGGGTCAAGGACGTCTCGGAGCGGCTACAGAACACTTTGGAGGGGGAGGGCGAACAGCCAGTTGTCGTGGTGCACATAGGCATCAACGATATAGGTAAAAAACGGGATGAGGTCCTAAAAGCAGAATATAGGGAGTTAGGAGGTAAATTAAAAAAGAGGACCTCAAAGGTAGTAATCTCAGGATTGCTCCCAGTGCCACGTGCTAGTCAGAGTAGAAATAGGAGGATATTTCAAATGAATACGTGGCTAGAGGAATGATGCAAGGGGGAGGGATTCAAATTCCTTGGACATTGGAACCGGTTCTGGGGGAGGTGGGACCAGTACAAACAGGACGGTCTGCACCTGGGCAGGGCCGGGACCGATGTCCTAGGGGGAGTGTTTGCTAGTGCTGTTGGGGAGGGTTTAAACTAAAGTGGCAGGGGGTTGGGAACCTGAGCAGGGAGACAGAGGAAAGGGAAATAAGGATAAAAGCTAAAGACAGGAAGGAGAAAAACAAAAGTAGAAGGCAAAGTACTCAACGGTTTAAATCAAACATGGTCATAGTAAATAATAATTCATATAGGTCTGAAAGCGTTAAAAAAACAAGCCTGAAGGCTTTGTGTCTTAATGCAAGGAGCATTCGGAACAAGGTGGATGAATTAGCTGCGCAAATAGAGGTAAATGAATACGATTTGATTGGGATTACAGAAACATGGCTCCAGGGTGGCCAAGGCTGGGAACTCAACATCCAGGGTTATTCAATATATAGGAAAGATAGGCAAAAAAGAAAGGGAGGTGGGGTAGCATTGCTGGTTAAAGAGGGGATTAACACAATTGAAAGGAAGGATATTAGCTCTGATGATGCGGAATCTGTATGGGTAGAACTGAGAAATAACAAGGGGCAGAAAACGTTAGTGGGAGTGGTATATAGACCTCCAAACAGTAATACGGAGGTTGGGGACGGCATTAAAAGGGAAATTAGAGAAGCATGCAGTAAGGGCACAGCAGTCATCATGGGTGACTTTAATTTACATATATATTGGGCTAACCAAATTAGTAAAAATACTGTGGAGGAGGAATTCCTAGAATGTTTACGAGATGGTTTTCTGGAACAATATGTCGAGGAACCAACCAGAGATGAGGTCATCTTAGACTGGGTATTATGTAACAAGAAAGGATTAATTAGCAATCTTGTTGTACGAGGCCCCTTGGGTCAGAGTGATCATAATATGATAGAATTCTTCATTAGGATGGAGAGTGAAGTAGTTGAATCAGAGACTAGGGTCCTGAATTTAAATAAAGGAAACTACGATGGTATGAGGCGTGAATTGGGTAGGAAAGATTGGGGAATGTCACTCAAGGGGTTGACGGTGGATAGGCAATGGCAAACATTCAAAGACTGCATGGATGAACTACAGAATTTGTTCATCCCAGTGTGGCATAAGAATAAAACAAAAAGGGTGACTCAACCGTGGCTAACAAGGGAAATTAGGGATAGCATAAGATCCAAGGAGAGGGCATATAAATTGGCCAGAAAAAGCGGTAGCCCTGAGGATTGGGAGCAGTTTAGGATTCAACAAAGGAGGACAAAGAGATTAATTAAGAAGGGGAAAATAGAATATGAAAGTAAGCTTGCTGGGAACATAAAAACTGACTGTAAGAGCTTTTATAGATATGTGAAGAGAAAAAGATTAGTGAAATCAAGTGAAGGTCCCTTGCAGTCAGAAGCGGGGGAAGTTATAATGGGGAACAAAGAAATGGCAGCCCAATTAAATGCATATTTTGGTTCTGTCTTCACAAAGGAGGACACAAATAAGCTCCCAGAGATGTTGGAGAACATACGGTCTGATGAAAGGGAGGAACTGAAAGAAATCAGTATTTGCAGGGAAATGGTGTTAGGGAAATTGACGGTATTGAAGGCCGATAAATCCCCAGGGCCTGATAATCTACATCCTAGGGTACTTAAGGAAGTGGCCCTAGAAATAGTAGATGCATTGCTGATCATCTTCCAACATTCGATGGAATCTGGAACTGTATCCATGGATTGGAGAGTAGCTAATGTTACCCCACTATTCAAAAAGGGTGGTAGAGAGAAAGCGGGGAATTACAGACCGGTAAGCCTGACATCGGTAGTGGGGAAAATGCTAGAGTCCATTATAAAGGATGTAATAGCTGAGCATTTGAAAAACAGTGACAGGATCGGACAAAGTCAACATGGATTTACAAAAGGTAAATCGTGCTTGACTAATCTACTGGAATTTTTTGAGGATGTAACTGGGAAAATAGATAAGGGAGAACCAGTAGATGTGGTGTATTTGGACTTTCAAAAGGCTTTCGATAAGGTCCCGCATAAGAGATTAGCGGGTAAAGTTAAGGCACATGGGATTGGGGGCAAGGTATTGACTTGGATAGAGAACTGGTTGGCGGACAGAAAGCAGAGAGTAGGAATTAATGGGTCTTTTTCGAGTGGCAAGCAGTGACTAGTGGGATACCGCAGGGATCGGTCCTTGGACCCCAGCTATTCACAATATACATTAATGATCTAGATAAGGGAATTAAATGTAATATCTCCAAGTTTGCAGATGACACAAAGCTGGGTGGGAGTGTGTGCTGCGAGGAGGATACCGAGAAACTCCAGGATGATCTGGACAGGTTGGGTGAGTGGGCAGAAGCGTGGCAGATGCAATATAACGTGGATAAGTGCGAGGTTATCCACTTTGGTGTCAAAAACAGAAAGGCAGACTATTATCTGAATGGCAATAGATTGGGAGAAGGGGAAGTGCAACGAGACCTGGGTGTCCTTGTGCAACAGTCGCTGAAAGTAAGCATGCAGGTGCAGCAGGCGGTGAAGAAGGCAAATGGTATGTTGGCCTTCATAGCGAAAGGGTTTGAGTATAGGAACAGGGATGTCCTGCTGCAGTTGTACAGGGCCTTGGTGAGACCACACCTTGAGTACTGTGTGCAGTTTTGGTCGCCTTATCTGAGGAAGGATGTTCTTGCCATGGAAGGAGTTCAGCGAAGATTCACAAGGCTGATACCTGGGATGGCAGGAATGACATATGAGGAGAGATTGGGTCGATTGGGCTTATACTCACTGGAGTACAGAAGAATGAGAGGGGATCTCATCGAAACATATAAAATTCTGACAGGTCTGGACAAACTAGATGCAGGAAGAATGTTCCCGATGGTCGGAGAGTCCAGAACCAGGGGTCATAATCTACGGATAACGGGTGAACCATTTAGGACAGAAATGAGGAAGAATTTCTTCACCCAGAGAGAGGTGAACCTGTGGAATTCTCTACCACAGAAGGTATGTCGTAAGAATGAGCCTTACGCGTGGTGAACTTAAAGTAAGCTTTAATCAACTAAAAAGGTGCTACATACAAAAGAGGTCTTACTCCATGCCTCTCCAGGATCCAACTGATCAGTCCAGTATTTATCCTGGACTAATCACAGGAAGTGATGCAATAAAGTTCGAGTCACAGGAAGCTGTATTGTGTTACCACATTCTCCCCCCCCAAAAGATTAGGAGGCCGGGATGAAGTTCGAGTCACAGGAAGCTGTATTGTGTTACCACATTCTCCCTCCATTTCGTAGCCGCTGGACGAGGGAGAGCCGCACCCGTTTGGGTTCTCGTAGCGGTAGAGGGCCCCTAGCCCATTTACCCGCCGCGGGCCGTGGACCAGAGTCCGAGTGATCCAGCCCGCTCTGTGAGGGGTCAGGACGATCCTGACTGTGTACTGGTGCCCGAACGGGTGTCGGGCAGGGCTGTGGCAGATCCGTTTCCGAGCGTACGGTACGGGGTGGATCGTGGCTGCGCCTGCGAGCCCTGACGGGCTCATGGTCAGTCTGCCCCAGGTCGGCACGCTGGAGTGAGGTACCAGTCGGCGTCAGATCCAGATCGTGATGAGAGGCACCTGGCGAGCCCAGAGATGTGCCTGGTACAATATCATCCCCTGGTGTCCCTCTATGTTTCGGCGGGCAGGGAGCCAGATCCCGCAATGACACGGTAGATTCCCGACCGTCAGGATACCGAATATAGGCGTAGGTAGGGTTGACGTCAGTGAGCTCAACCTCATCTACCAGGGGGTCATTCCTAGACGCCCGGACATATCTTCGGAGTAGCACTGGTCCCGGTGCAGTCAGCCACGACGGGAGAGATATCCCATAGGATGAGCGACGCTGAAATCGGAAGAACCGTTCATGAGGCGTCGTATTTGTGGCGGTCGAAAGGAGGGACCGTGTGGAGTATAATGCATCTGGAAGTACTGCTTCCCATTGCTGGTTGGGTAGGCCCCGAGATCTCAAAGCCAGACGTACCGCATTCCAGATGATAGCGTTAAAATGCTCGACTTGCCCATTCCCGACCGGATGATAAGGCATCGTTCTGCTGGCAGCAATACCCCGTTCCAAGAGATAGGCCTTGAGTTCTCCTGACATAAAAGAAGGGCCCCGATCCGAATGAACATAGGATGCCATGCCACAGAAAGCAAATACCTGCTCAAGGCAGCTGATAACCGTGGTCGTCAGCATATTGGGGCAGGGAAAGGCAAACGGAAAACGGGAATACTCATCGACCATGGTCAATAGATAAGTGTTGCGAGTTGAAGAGGGCAACGGCCCCTTAAAATCGATGCTAAGCCGTTGCATTGGCTGGGTCGCATGTATGAGTATACCACCCGAGGGGCGGAAAAACTGAGGTTTCAATTCCGCACAGACTCGCAGTCCGAGCACATCTTCTTTACATCCCCGGTAGAGAATGGGAGATTTCGGGACCGCACGAAGTGTAGCATGCGAGTAACGCCTGGATGACACAACCCATCATGGATGTCTACGAGCGTAGAGGGTGCCATGGCGGAGCAGAATGCTCGTGTGAGGGTATCCGGAGCCACATTCTCCTTGCCAGGTTGATAGTGGATGGTGTAACCAAAAGAGGCCAATTCCAGCCGCCAAAGCTGGATTTTATTATTTTTAATTTTGGTCCGTTTTCGATTATCGAGCATGAAGGCGACCGATCGCTGGTCCGTGATTAAGGTAAAGTGCTGGCGAGCTAGGAGATGAGTCCACTTCCGTACTGCCTCTATGATGGCTGTAGCTTCTTTCTCGACTGGAGGATAATGTAGCTCAGCCCCTTGAAAAGTCCTGGACAAAAATGCCACCGGACGACCTTCCTGATTCAGAGTGACCGAGATCGCCACCTCCGAGGCATCACACTCAACAACAAAAGGAAGACTCTCATCGATGGAGTGAAGAGCCGCTTTCTCCAACTGTTTTTTCAGGAGGTTAAAGGCTGCAACAGCCGCTGTGTCCAGTGGGAATGTGCTGGCCTTCAGTAGAGGTTGGATTCGGTCCGAGAAGTTAGGAATCCATTTAGCATAGTATGCAAACAGGCCGAGGGCCCGGCGCAAGGAGGCCGGATTCTTAGGTGGCGGGAGTTCTTGGAGTGGGCGAAGCCTTTCAGGGTCAGGTTTAATGATGCCATTGCCCACACAATAGCCAAGGATGTTGATGGTTGGTTGTGACTCAATGGATTTAGCCGCATTTAATGTCAAATTACGGTGCTGGAGTGCATCCCAAAATCGTTGGAGATTGGCGTCATGTTCCCGCTGATTGCGACCTGCGACAGTAATATTGTCCAGATAAGGAAACGTATCCTTCAAGTCTTCCTGTTTGACCAGGTCATCCATTGCTCGCTGGAAGACAGCCACTCCATTAGTGACCCCAAAGGGGAGGCGACGAAATTGATACAGCCGTCCATTGGCTTCAAAGGCCATATACTGCTTGTCTGAGACCTTCAAGGGTACCTGATGATAGGCACTTTTCAGATCATATGTTGAGAACACCGTGTACTCAGCCAGTTTATTAACCATATCATCGATGCGCGGCAATGGGTATGCGTCCAAGTCCGTATATTGATTGATGGTCTGTGAATAGTCAATGCACAGCCGTTTCTTGTGAGGTTGTAGAGGGTTCTTAACAATAACGACCTGGGCGCGCCATGGCGACGAACAAGGCTCGATGATATCCTCTGCTAAAAGCCGAGAAATCTCAGCCGCAATAAAAGACTGGTCTTCCTGACTGAAACGTCGTGACTTTGTTATAATCGGTTTGCATCGAGGAGGGATACTGGTAAACAGTGAGGGTTCATCCAGTGAAGCTGCTGACAATGCACAGAACGGTAATCGAGGTCGTATATTAGAAATAGTGAGTTCAGGTTTGGATCCGCCGAACTCAATGGTGAGCTTCTTATGCTGCTTTTGAAAATCCAGCCCTAAGATAAGATCACTACATAAGTCCTTGAGCACCAAAAGCCAGGTGGAGGGATACCTGTGACCATTAAGTGTTATTTCAACCATACAAAAGCCAGAAATTCTGGTATTAAGTGATGACTGAGCCATCGCAATTGCCTGGTCCGATGGGAAAACATGTAGCTTTAACTCTGCAACAATCTGTTCCCTAATGAAACTATCAGTGCTACCTGAGTCAATTAAGGCATCTAAAGTATGTCCATTAATTGATGCTTTTGTAGCTGCATGGAATAGGTTCTGAGGACAAGCAGCTGTAATTGGTGTCGTTGCACAAAGAGTGGCTGAAACTCCAGGTGTGTTTCTTCGAGAGAAAACCCGAGAGGAAGCACGATAGATTTTAGCCGGAACATCTTGATAGGCCCTTACCGGGGCAGTTCGGTAGGACTTAGCTTGATAAGCCCTCGTAGAGGCTCTTGATAGGCAAACCTTTGCAAAATGACCCTTTTTGTTGCAATGACTGCAAAACGCATTGCGAGCAGGGCAGAATTTCCGAGGGTGAAACTCATCACCACAAAAGAAGCATTTCTTAGATTGCCAAGAGGCTGCCACAGTGGGGTCAACATCCTCTTCATCAGTGAAGTCATCAGATTGATCGTCAGGGATAAAGTCCTCCCTAATAGAGTTCACCTGTGGCCTCTTAAATTGCCTGACTGTAGTTAAGGCAGCAGACCGAGGTCTGGGCACTGTATAAAGGTCTGCATTTCTTTTTGCCAGATCTAGAGAGCAAGCCATGTCATAAGCTCTCTGAAGCTCAAGTGTCTTACTTTCCAGTAGACGCTGGCGTAGAAATGGGGAGGCAAGCCCGCAGATGAAAGCATCACGGATCATTTCTTCACGGTACAGCTCAGCTGAGGCCGCCTGAAAGTTACAGTCCATACTAAGTCTGCGAAGCTCTTGGAGGAATTTATCAATGGATTCCTCCGGCCCTTGTTGGGCTGTAGCTAGTAGATATCTGGCATAGACCTCATTCGGTGTCTTAGTATATAGTCTTTTAAGCGTCCGAATTGCCTCCTCGTAACTGCCCCATTCCTCGACATACTGAAATACATTCGGGGTGACACAGTTAATGAGTATCCGCAATTTTGAGTCATCATCAGCCTTGCAATATTCGAGAAAATTGTCAAACGTGCAATACCAGTGTTTCCACACCTTACCGGCTGCTGGGGTGTTTGGGTCCAAGTCAAGACGCGATGGTTTAAGGATGTTTTCCATGATGGGTGATTCCCTGGATCCTTAGTTCCGAGTTCGTCCAAAAAGTTTGAGTGCGAAGTTTTTCAAAGTTGATTAAATTGTCGTAAGAATGAGCCTTACGCGTGGTGAACTTAAAGTAAGCTTTAATCAACTAAAAAGGTGCTACATACAAAAGAGGTCTTACTCTATGCCTCTCCAGGATCCAACTGATCAGTCCAGTATTTATCCTGGACTAATCACAGGAAGTGATGCAATAAAGTTCGAGTCACAGGAAGCTGTATTGTGTTACCACAAGGTAGTTGAGGCGAAGTCATTAAATATATTCAAGGATGAGTTAGATATATTTCTTAAAGCTAAAGGTATCAAGGGATATGGGGAGAAGGCAGGTACAGGGTACTGAGTTTAGATGATCAGCCATGATCTCATCGAATGGCGGAGCAGGCTCGAGGGGCCGAATGGCCTACTCCTGCTCCTATCTTCTATGTTTCTATGATCAGTAAGTTCGCAGATGACACGAAAATTGGTGGAGTGGTAAATAGCGAGGAGGGAAGCCTCAGGCTACAGGACGATATATACGGGTGCAGTGGCAAATGGAATTTAACCCTGAAAAGTGTGAGGTGATACATTTTGGGAGGACTAACAAGGTAAGGGAATACACAATGAATGGTAGGACCCTAGGAAGGACAGAGGATCAGAGGGACCTTGGTGTGCATGTACATAGATCCCTGAAGGCAGCAGGACAGGTAGATAAGGTGGTTAAGAAGGTATATGGGATATTTGCCTTCATTAGCCGAGGCATAGAATATAAGATCAGGGAGGTTATGATGGAGCTGTACAAAACGCTAGTTAGGCCACATATGGAATACTGTGTGCAGTTCTGGTCGCCACACTATAGGAAGGATGTGATAGCATTGGAGAGGGTGCAGAGGAGATTCACCAGGATGTTACCTGGGCTGGAGCGTTTCAGCTGTGAAGAGAGACTGAACAGGCTGGGGTTGTTTACCTTAGAGCAGAGAAGGCTGAGGGGGGACCTGATTGAGGTGTACAAAATTATGAGGGGCATAGATAGGGTAGATAGAAAGGAACTTTTCCCCTTAGTAGAGGGGTCAATAACCAGGGGGCATAGTTTCAAGGTAAGGGGCAGGAGGTTTAGAGGGGATTTGAGGAAAAACTTTTTCACCCAGAGGGTGGTTGGAATCTGGAACTCACTGCCTGAAAGGGTGGTAGAGGCAGGAACCCTCACAACATTCAAGAAGCATTTAGATGAGTACTTGAAACACCATAGCATACAAGGCTACGGACCAAGTGCTGGAAAATGGGATTAGAATAGACAGGGCTTGACGGCCGGCGCGGACACAATGGGCCGAAGGGCCTCTTTCTGTGCTGTCTAACTCAGTGACCAGAACTGAAAGGGTACAACTATCAGGAAAGATTGAACAGGCCCTGCTCTTTTCTCTAGAATTGAGAAGGGTGAGGGGTGACGTGATAGACGTCTTTACGATTATGAAAAGGTTTGGTAGGGTAGACATAGAGAACATGTTTCCACTTGCATGCGAGACCAGAACTAGGGGCCATAAATATAAGATTGTCACTAATAAATCCAGTAGGGTATTCAGGAGAAACTTATTTACACAGAGAGTTGTGAGAATGTGGAACTCGCTACTACAAGGAGTAGTTGAGGTGAATAGCATAGACGCATTTAAGGGGAAGCTAGATAAGCACATGAAGAAGAAAGGAATAGAAGGATATGCTGATAGGGTGAGATGCAGAGGGGTGGGGACTAGGAGGATGCTCATGTGGAGCATAAACACCGGCACAGACCAGTTGGGCCAAATGGCCTGTTTCTGTGCTGTAAATACTTTGTAATTCTATGCTACTATTTGCATATTTAAGGAGGATTGAAAATTGTGGCCAGAGCCTCTGCTCTCTCCTCTCTGACACCTTTCAACAGCCCAGGGTGCAGAGCTGAGGGCCCAGTGACTCCTCTGTATAATGATACTGGAACACTCTGAGCAAAATGATTTCAGGGTTAATGTGGTTTCCAGCAGTAACTGGTGGAGTAATCATTATCCACATTTAAATATCAGTCACATGCTGAGAATCATTTGAAGAGAGGTCGGAGTCTTGTGCTGGACTAGACTTGCAGGATGAGGTTTCTGGTGGAGTTGGTTGTTCTGTCTCTTTGGGCAGTGAGTAGATTTATTTTTTACTGGTTTGTAATTATGCTCCTGCCCTGTGCACAGTTAAAGTCATAAATGTTGGTGCTAGTTTCCACAGCCTGCCATATGCCGGGTAGCCGGAGTTACTGAGGCCCTGGCACTGGGTTCTCCAGGGCCTATGATCAGGAGCTCAGCATATTCAAGTCTGGGGGCCAGGATTATCCACTGCCTCTGTGTGGCTAAATCACCCCCCCTTCTAAACCCCAATGCAGAACCTCATCAGATCTTTTCCTTCTTATCCTCTAGGTTGAGAGCAGGCGTGTCACTGCAGAGACCAAGTTACCGTCACCCGTGCAGATCAGCTTATTCTACGAGGCTCTCTGCCCAGACTGCCGTGCGTTTGTGGTAAATCAACTCTGCCCAACATGGCTGAGGCTGAAGGAGATTGTGAACATCACACTGATTCCATTCGGCAATGCTGAGGTAGCGCGTCACAATATATTCACTGTAAAACATCAAGTCACCTGACAGCTGCTAACATCTGCAGTCAAATACACGCAATAAGTAAATCTGTCAGCTTTACTGCTGCCACTATCGATGATGACTTGTTGGCACCATGAAAGGTTTCAGACCCAGGAGTGAGTTACAGGCTGGAATCTAATCGAGGGGTTAGAATTATAGAATCTTACAGTACAGAAGGAGGCCATTCGGCCCATCATGCCTGTGCCGGCTCTTTGAGAAAGAGCTATCCAATTAGTCCCACTCTCCTGGCTTTTCCCTATAGCTTTGCAGATTTTCCTTTTTAAGTATTTATCAAATTCCCACTTGAAAGTTATTAATGAATCTGCTTCCTCCATCCTTTCAGGCAATGCATTCCAGATCATCATAACTCGCTGCATAAAATAAATTCTCATCATCTCCCTTCTGGTTCTCTTGCCAATTAGCTTAAATCTGTGTCCTCTGGTTACCGACCCTCCAACACGGGAAACAATTTTCCTTATTTACTCTATCAAAACCCTTCATAATCTTGAACACTTCTATTAAATTTCCCCATAACCTTCGGCTGTAACTATTTGTAACATCAAAGTTCTGATTGGTCCCCTTGGAGGGCAAGACCAGATTTCTGATTGGTCCTCTTGGGGGACAAGACCCACGCAGCAGTTTGTCTGGAATGTGTAATTAGATCCTGCCTGCCTGCCTGAGTAATTAAGTACTTTGCAATGTGTAATTTGATCCATTCATTGTGACAGCCAGCTCCAGAGCTCAACAGTGCTAACATTACTGCTTTCAGAGAACAGGAAGGGCTCACCCTCCCAGGTTAGGAGCACTCACACTGCCGAGTTCAGATCGGAAGGGGTGAGGCCATGGAGGGATTATAACATGAGGATGAGAATTTTTAAAATCAAGGTGTTGGTGGACAATGTTCCCCCAATACAAAAGCAAAATACTGCGGACGCTGGAAATCTGAAATAAAAACAGAAATGCTGGAAATACTCAGCAGGTCAGGTAGCATCTGTGGAGAGAGAAACAGAGTTAACGTTTCAGGTCGATGACCTTTCATCAGAACGTTCTGACAACAATCATCGACCTGAAATATTAACTCTGTTTTTCTCTCTCCATAGGTGCTGCCTGACCTGCTGAGTATTTCCAGCACTTTTTGTTTGTATTTCAATGTTCCCCCTAATTTTTTGGGGTGTGCGGTCCCTTTAACGGGCTGCGCGGGACCTCCAGACAGCCGCACAGCTTAGTGAGCACAGGGGTGATAGGTGAATTGGACTTGCTGCATGTTAGGATACGTGCAGCGGGGTTTTAGATTAGCTCAAGTTCACTGAGGGTGGAAGATGGGAGACTGGCCAAGGGAGGGAGAAGATGGTGCAGGAGTGGGGGTGGAAGAACGTGATACAGGCCTAATAGAGAGCAGGAGAAAGTGATCTATCTTCCCATTTGGACCACATTCTTGCTCTCATCCCCCCCCCCACCCCCTCCACCTTAGACCTGGATCACATTCTCCCCCCCCCCCCACACTGTTCTCACCGTGCTCCCCCGCAAACAATTTCCTGACCTTCTCCACCCGAGTTCCTGACCACCCCTCGAGCTCCTTACCTTCTCCCTCCCCCTCCCCCATACTCCTGATGTTCTCCCTCCCCCCTCCACCCCCGAGCTCCTGACCTTCTCTTCCCCACCTCCTCCTCCTCCAAGTTCCTGACCTTCTCCCCCCTCTCCGAGCTCCTCTCTCGCCGATCCCCTCTCCTCCCTCTCCAATTTCCTCTCTCTCTCTCTTTCTCTCTCCCCCCCCCCACCCCCGATCTCCCCTCTCTCTCTACCCCCTCTGATCTCCTTACCTCTCTGATCTCCTCTCTCTTTCTCTTCCCCCCCCTCCCCGGCCCAATCCCTTGACCTTCTCCGCATGGAGCCGAGGGAAGCGTGGCGGTGCAGGCTGCTGCCTCCACACTGTTGGTACTGTGCATGTGTAACCGGATCGAGTGCGCGTGCGTGGTGCCAAACAGGCACACATGCGCAGAGAGAGTCAAAAGTGCATTGCAAATAATCACTCTGTTAACCTTCTCTGCTCTAATCCCAGTCTCTCTACATAACTGAAGTCTCTCATCCCTGGTATTATCCTGGTAAATCTCCTCTGCACCCTCTCCAAGGCCTTGACATCCTTCCTAATGTGTGGTGCCCAGAATTGAACACAATATTCCAGCTGGGGCCTAGTTTAATACAAGTTGAGCATAACTTCCTTGCTTTTGTACTCAATGCCTCCATTAATGATATAAAGCCAAGGATCCCGTATGCTTTTTTAACAGCCTTCTCAACTTGTCCTGCCACCTTCAAAGATTTGTATACATACACCCCCAGGTCTCTCTGTTCTCGCACCCCCTTTAAAATTGGAACATTTAGTTTGTATTGCCTCTCCTCATTCTTCCTTCCAAAATGTATCACTTCACACTAAGCAGCAAATGATGAACATGTGGGAGTGAATAGAACACAGGAATCTAATCCACGTCCCATAATTCCATTAATTATTAGTTGTTTGGTCTTATTTCTGTTCCAGCTGCTCTATTAGCAGTTTGTACTTTTCTAGCCATGACTACAAGTTGCACTTTGATTAATAACGGAAGGTTATGATGATATAACCTGTTTGGCATCTACTCTCGCCTTTTTATTGGAACTTGCTCAGAATTGCAGTAAAAACATTGTGTGTTGGAGACAGGGCAAGCTGACACTGTGATCAATGTTTGCTGAGCTTTGACAAACAAACAGTGCAGGAGGCCCAAGTTACAAGGTTTAATTTCTGGGTGTTAGAAACAGCTGCTTCTGAAGAGCAAATGCTACAAAATTAAAACCAGCATTTCTTTTCTCTCCATTGGGCGACTGGAGACTGGAGGCTGGGGACGAAGCATTTCTTTAGCTTGAGACACTCGCACGTGTCTTTGAAGGAAATAGCAACTCCTTCATAACCCATCTCTACACTTTAAAATTTACTTCGCTCTACCCCTCCATGTCTTTACCGAACTCTTCTTGGCACTTCGCCTCCATTCAGATGGTGAATAGTTGAGACCCCAACACAGATCCCTGCGGGATACCACTAGTCACCTCCTGCCAATTTGAGTACCTACCCAGTATCCCTACTGCCTGTCTCCTGCTGCTCAGCCAATTTGATAACCAGGTCAATAATTTGCCCTCAATTCCATGGGCTTCTACCTTAGTTAACAGTCTCTTATGTGGGACTTTATTACATGCCTTCTGGAAGTTCATATAAATAACATTCATAGACATTCCTCTGTCCACTACTTTAGTCACCTCCTCAAAAAATTCTATCAAGTTTGTCAGGTATGACCTACCTTTCACAAAAATGAGAAGTCGCACAACACCAGGTTTCACAAATCCATGCTGGCTCGCTCTGATCAACTGAAAATTTTCAAGGTGTTCAGTCACCCTCTGCTTAATTATAGACTCTCGCAATTTCTCGACTTCAGATGTTAGGCTAACTGGTCTATAATTCCCTGGTTTCCCTCTCTCGCCATTCATAAATAGCAGAGTGACATGTGCAATTTTCCAATCTAAAGGAACGGTTCCTGAATCGAGAGAACTTTGAAAGATTACAGTTAGGGCATCTGCATCGCTTCACATATTTGGGTATTTTGTACTGCTGTAACTCATGTAGGACCCCAATAGTCAGCAGAGAGATATAATTTTGTACGGCTGGAATTATTCAGCCCTATTTCTGTAGAACATTCCAGTTTAGAGGGGTACGTGTTTAGTGGTCTTAAAGTAAGAGGGGTGTGTCTGGGATGAGATGTTAGTCCAAGGCCCCGTCTGCTCTCTCGTTAATGTAAAAGATCCCACGGTATATTTCGAAGAAGAGCAAGGGAGATCTCCCTGGTGTCCTGGCCAATATTTATCCCTCAACCAACACCTAAAAACAGTCTGGTCATTATCTCATTGCTATTGTGGGATCTTGCTGTGCGCAAATTGGCTTCCACGTTTCCTACATTACAACAGTGACCACACTTCAAAAAGTACTTAATTGGCTGTAAAGCACTTTCGGACGTCCTGAGGCTCTGAAAGGCGATACATAAATTCAAGTCTTTCTTTCTGAAGTATAAAATTGGAACACCAATTAAAGCTAAAGCAGATTTGAAATCAGTCCAGTCTCTCTGCTCTGCCTCTATTCTACTATCTGGCCTGCCCCAAGTTCAAACCACCAAAGGACCTCAGACTTTAGCTCTACACTCTCTCATATTGTCTCCTCCTTATCCTTTATTTAGAACCAGGACATGTCTCTGCTAGCCTTTGCCATGCCTATGTCACCTGAATTCTCTCTCTGTCCATTTCTGTGCACATTTTGGCTGCCACACTTGACACAAGCCCATTATATCTGACTCCCTATTTTCTCCCCCTTCTCTTGACTTTTCTTGGGCCCTGCTCTCCTGCCTCCTCCCCTTCCTGTTAGCCAGTCATGCCAGCTTTCATTTCTCCCCTCTCAAGTACTTTTCCCTTCAATCACTGCCCCAACCTATGACTACTCCTCTGCCTTCCCACTCTTCTTCCCACTCCTCTGCCTTCCCACTCTTCTTCCTACTCCTCTGCCTTCCCACTCTTTTGCTGCTGCCCCAGTCTTGACACCCCTTGGATAAACACATGGCTTCCCTTTCTGCCTCTATCAGCATTCTCCCAAAGCCCCCATTGAGGCATCTGTCACTGATTCCTTACGAGAGCATCCCCAACCACCCCATCCTCCTCTCTCACTAACCCTCCCACCCAGTGTACCCACTGGGGGCTAATCTCGCCAACCTCCTTCCCGTCCCACCCACCACTTCCCCCTTTGGACTCTGGCAGTGGATCAACACTCACTGCCCCTTGCCAACCACAACCTTATGGTGGTTGATTGCATTGACATCATGGCCGTGACAGAAATTTGGCATTTACTCTCTCCCAACATGGCTGCGTCCCCGTTATATCCCCAATCTTCACTCCCTCAAGTACAAGGGGCGCAGACTTTAGCGTATCTGGCACACAACTGGTTTAGCCATCTATCGCCACATCTGGCTGGACCACATCAAGCACTATGCAAAGATAACTTCCAGGTTCTTGTCTCACCACCAACCGTCTCCTTAAACTCTTCTCCTCTGACCCTTCCACCCTCATCTCCAGCAAATGTGAGGAGCTCATGGACTTATTTGTCAATAAGATTGAGATCCCCCAACCCCTAAAGCTCTCCACACCTCTACCTCTCTCTCCTCCTGTAAGACTCTCCTTAAAACCCACCTCTTTGACTAAGCTTTTAATCATCGTTCCTACTCATTTCTCCTTTGGCTCGGTATCAGTTTTTGTCTGTTACACTCCTGTGAGGCGCCTTCTACATTAAAGGTGCTGTATAAATGCAAGCTGTGGCTGCTCTCTTGCACTCACACTCTCTCTCTCTCTCTTTCTCGCACTCTCTCTCTTTCTCAGACTCTCTCTCACTCTCTCTCTTTCTTTCTCTTTCTCACTCTCTCTCGCTCTCTCTCACTCACTCTTTCTCACTTACACTCGTGCTCTCTTTCTCACTCTCACACTCGCGCTCTCTCTTTTGTACTCTCACACTTTCTCTCACACTCTCTCTCACACTCTTTCTCTTACTCAAACACTGGCAGCCTCTCTGTTAAAAAAAAACACAATATAAATTTTATCTGAATAAAGCTTTGTAATTCGTCCTCTAGTTTTACTTCAAAAATTTCTGAAAACAACCAAATAGATTCTGTCCGAGGCTGAGAGGGAAGCATTTTGTCAATGTTACTGACTCGCCCTGGCAGATTGTGCACAGTGTACATACTTCACCTTCCTTCAGCTAAATGAGTCACTGCTTTGGGAAAATGATCAAGTCCAAGCCCAGGCTTTTGGGAGAGGCTGAGGCCTTCAAGGAGAAACTTTAACAAAGACTTTAAAAGACACAAATATAATTCAATTGATATATTTAATCAAATTACGGTGAAATGTTTTATTTTTATTTTGCTTAAAACCCTATATTAGAAAAGTGTGACACAGGAAGTAAGCTAGATAGATGATAAAGCTGTATTTGTATTTGTCTGTCTCTGACTCTCCTCACAAACATGCAATTACTTTTTTCACAGGAGATTCAAGGCGGCCAGAAATGGCAGTTCAGGTGTCAGCACGGACAGCGTGAGTGCCAGGGGAACACCATCCAGGTCCAAGTGACTTCTTATTGCAATTTATCCAGTCATTTGAATCATTAAGGCCATTAAATTCAGCCGTGCAGTGCCCATTTCTCAGGCACTAACTGGCCTACTAAGCCCCCCCAATATGGTGGGCAGGAAGTGCGCGCACATTTCCGGCCACAAGTGCAGCACCCGCCATATTGGTACAAGAAAAAAATAGGCGTCCAGTGCCCATGCCTGAAATTGGTGCTAAGTCCTTTGCATATGCAAATAAGGGGCCTAACGCCCTTTTTTTATTCATTCATGGGATGTGGACATCACTGGCAAGGTCAGCATTTATTGCCCATACCTAATTGCCCTCAAGAAGGTGGTGTATTTGCATGATTTAATGAAGACTTGGATGAAGGTGGTGAGCCGCCTTCTTGAATACAACCGACTGACTTGCTAGGCAGTTAAGAGTCAATCACATTGCTGTGGGTCTGGAGTCACATATAGACCAGACCAGGTATGGACGGCAGATTTCCTTCCCTAAATGACATTAGTGAACCAGCTGGGTTTTTACGACAATCCGATAGTTTCATGGTCACCAATACTGATACTAGCTTTTTATTCCAGATTTATTTAATTAACTGAATTTAAATTCCCCAGCTGCCGTAGTGGGATTTGAACTCATGTATCGGGATCATTCATCCAGGCCTCTGGATTACTAGTCCAGTAACATAACCACTCTACTACCGTACTCCAGGGAACCTGCACAGCCAGCTTGCCAATACAAATACCGCGCATGCTTGGTATTTTGAATGGCCCGCACAGCCCCTTAAAGGGGCCGCGCAGGGCCAAACAAAATTGGAGGGAATATTGCTAATGCTTGTTTGAGGCCCCCACTGCTAGATTGGTTTGTCCTGAGGCAGCGGCTCCATCACAGGAAACCAGGTCCAGGGACCACCTGCGGCCTACAAGGCGTTAGGTGCAACAAGTAATGCATTGGCGCTGTAAGTTCAGCCGTTGGGTGCAGCTCGTGATGTAGCGCTCCTCTTGGCCCCACAAAAAGCCTAGGCGCTAAAACATGGCGGAGAAGCACTATTGGCGCGAATTCATGAACTCATTTCTTTTATTTGGAAGGAGGAGAGCATGCCAGGGGATCTCAGAAATGCCGTAATCGTGACCATCTTCAAGAAAGGTGACAAGTCCGATTGCGGTAATTACAGAGGAGTCTCCCTGCTGTCTGCCACAGGGAAAGTCATCACAAGAATCCTCCTCAATCACCTTCTCCCAGTGGCTGAAGAGCTCCTCCCAGAGTCGCAATGTGGATTCTGCCCACTAAGGCACAACGGACATGATCTTCACCGCACGTCAACTTCAAGAGAAATGCAGGGAACAGCACCAACCGCTGTACATGGCCTTCTTTGACCTCACAAAGGCCTTCGACACCGTCAACCATGGGGGATTATGGAGTGTCCTCCTCAAATTCGGCTGCCCTCAAAAGTTTGTCACCATCCTCCGCCTGCTTCACGATGACATGCAAGCCGTAATCCTGACCAACGGATCCACCACAGACCCAATTCACGTACGGACCGGGGTCAAGCAAGGCTGTGTCATCGCACCAACGCTCTTCTCGATCTTCCTGGCTGCAGTGCTCCATCTCACCCTCAGTAAGCTCCCCGCTGGAGTGGAGCTAATTTACAGAACAAACGGGAAACTGTTCAACCTCCGTCACCTCCAGTCCAGATCCAAGGTCGTCCCATCCTCTGTCATCGAATTACAGTATGCAGACGACACTTGCGTCTGCGCACACTCTGAGGCCGAACTCCAAACCATTGTCAACACCTTCACCGAAGCGTACGAGAGCATGGGACTTACACTAAATATCCGTAAGACAAAGGTCCTCTACTAACCTGCCCCCGCCACACAGTATTGCCCCCCGATTATCAAATTCCATGAAGAGGCCTTGGACAATGTGGACCACTTTCCATACCTCGGGAGCCTACTGTCAACAAGGGCAGACATCGATGACGAATTCCAACACCGCCTTCAGTGTGCCAGTGCAGCCTTCGGTCACCTGAGGAAGAGAGTGTTTGAAGACCTGGACCTCAAACCCAGCACCAAGCTCATGGTCTACAGAGCAGCAGTGATACCCGCCCTGCTGTATGCTTCAGAGACATGGACCATGTACAGCAGGCACTACAAAGCACTGGAGAGGTACCACCAACGCTGCCTCCGCAAGATCCTGCAAATCCATTGGCAGGATAGGCGCACCAACATCAGTGTTCTTGCTCAGGCCAACATCCCCAGCATCGAAGCTTTAACCATGCTCGATCTGCTCCGATGGACGGGCCACATCATCCGCATGCCTGATACGAGACTCTCAAAACAAGTGCTTTTCTCGGAGCTCCGGCACGGCAAGAGAGCCCCAGGTGGGCAGAGGAAACGCTTCAAGGAAACCCTCAAAGCCTCCTTGAAAAAGTGCAACATCCCCACCGACACCTGGGAATCCCTGGCCCAAGACCGCTCGAAGTGGAGGAGAAGCATCCGGGAACTCGCCGAACACCTCGAGTCTCTTCGCCGGGAGCAAGCGGAAGCCAAGTGCGAACAGCGGAATGAGCGCACGTCAACCCAAGCACCCCACCCACCCGCCCGCCCTTTCAACCACCGTCTGCCCCACCTGTGACATAGACTGTATTGGACTCATCAGTCACCTGAGAACTCATTTTTAGTGTGGAAGCAAGTCATCCTCAGTTCCGAGGGACTGCCTAAGATGAAGAAGAAGAAGAAGCGCTCCTCTTGGCCCCATAAAAAGCTTCCCACCCCTGCCGATTCCTTCATGGCCTCTCCTCCCTAGGATTGCCTCCTGCTCCATGTCCAGCTCATAGCAACAGGAGGAAGCCATTCCGCCCCTCGAGCCTTTTACAGAGGACTAGGAGGAGGCCATTCAGCCCACGAGCCTGTTACATAGGAAGAGGAGGAGCCCATTCAGTGCCTCGAAGTTAGATCATAATCGATCTGTACCTCAACCCCATTTACCCGCCTTTGCTCAATATCCCTTGATACCCTTACCCAACAAAAATCTATTGCTCTGTCTTGAAAGCTGCAATTGACCCCCAACATCCATAGCCTTTTGGGGGAGAGAGTTCCAGATTTCCACTACCCTTTGTGTGAAGAAGTGCTTCCTGACATCACCCCTGAACGGCCTAGCTCGAATTTTAAGATTATGCCCCCTTGTTCTGGACTCACCCACCAGAGGAAATAGTTTCTCCTTATCTAATCTATCAAATCCTTTTATCATTGTATTCCACCACAATCTGTAACCTCATGGCCTGACATATCCCTCACCCCACCATTACCATCAAGTCAACTCTAGTTCAATGAAGAGTGTAGAAGAGCATGCCAGGAGCAGCACCAGCCTTACCTAAAAATAGAGAAGCTACAGCACAGGACTCCATGCATGTTAAACAGCAGAAGCAGCATGCTACAGACAGAGCTAAGCGATCCCACAACCAACAGATCAGATCAAAGCTCTGCAGTCCTGCCACATCCAGTCGTGAATGTTGGTGGACAATTAAACAACTATCCTCATTGATGGCAGAGCTGGGCACGTGAGTGCAAAAGACAAGGCTGAAGCCTTGCAACCATTTTCAGCCAGAAGTGCTGAGTGGATGATCCATCTCAGCCTCCTCCTGAGGTCCCCATCATCACAGATGTCAGTCTTTAGCCAATTTGATTCACTCCACGTGATATCAAGAAATAGCTGAGCGCACTGGATACAGCAAAGGCTATGGGCCCTGACAACATCCCGGCTGTAGTGCTGAAGACTTGTGCTCCAGAACTAGCCGTGCCTCTAGCTAAGCTATTCCAGTACAGCTACAACACTGGCATCTACCCGACAAAATGGAAAATTGTCCAGATATGTCCTGTCCATGAAATAGCAAGACAAATCCAATCTGGCCAATTACCGCCCTATCAGTCTGCTCTCAATCATCGGCAAAGTGATGGAAGGTGTCGTCGACAGTGCTATCAAGCGGCACTTACTCACCAATAACCTGCTCATCGATGCTCAGTATGGGTTCCATCAGGACCACTCGGCTCCAGACCTCATTACAGCCTTGGTCCAAACATGGACAAAAGAGCTGAATTCCAAAGGTGAGGTGAGAGTGACTGCCCTTGACATCAAGGCAGCATTTGACAGAGTGTGGCATCAAGGAGCCCTAGTAAAATTGAAGTCAATGGGAATCAGAGGGAAAACTTTCCACTGGCTAGAGTCATACCAAGCACAAGGGAAGATGGCTGTGGTTGTTGGAGCCCAAATATCTTGGCTCCAGGGCATCGCTGCAGGAGTTCCTCAGGGCAGTGTCCTAGGCCCAACAATCTTTAGCTGCTTCATCAATGACCTTCCCTCGATCATAAGGTCAGAAGTAGGGATGTTCACTGATGATTGCATAGTGTTCAGTTCCATTCACAACGCCACAGATAATGAAGCAGTCTTTGCCCGCATGCAGCAAGACCTAGACAATTCAGCCTTGGGCTGATGTGTGGCGCGAATGTTGCTTTCCACTTAAGTGCCAGGCAATGACCATCTCCAACAAGAGTGAGTCTAACCACCTCCCCTTGACATTCAACAGCATTGCCATCGTCCATACCCCACCATCAATATCCTGGGGGTTACCATTGACCAGAAACTTAACTGAACCAGCCACATAAATACTGTGGCTACAAGAGCCGGTCAGAGGCTAGGTATTCTGCAGCGAGTGATTCACCTCCTGACTCCCCAAAGCCTTTCCACCACCTACAAAGCACAAGTCAGGAGTGTGATGGAATACTCTCCACTTGCCTGGATCAATGCAGCTCCAACAACACTCAAGAAGCTCGACACCATCCAGGACAAAGCAGCCCGCTTGATCAGCACCCCATCCACCACCTTAAACATTCACTCCCTCCACCACTGGCGTAACGTAGCTGCAGTGAGTACCATCTACAAGATGCAATGTAGCAACTCACCAAGGCTTCTTCAACAGCACCTCCCAAACCTGTGACCTCACCACCTGGAAGGACAAGTCAGCAGGTGCATGGGAACACCAACATCTCCAAGTTACCCTCCAAGTCACAGACCATCCTGTCTTGGAAATATATTGCCGTTCCTTCATTGTCGCTGTGTCAAAGTCCTGGAACTGTGGGAGTACCTTCACCACACAGACTGCAGCAGTTTAAGAAGGTAGCTCACCATCACCTTCTCAAGGGCAATTAGGGATGGGCAATAAATACTAGCCTTGCTAGTGATGCCCACATCCAGTAAATGAATAAATAAAAAAAGTTCCACTCTATGGATTTGAGCACAAAATCTAGCCTGACACTCCAGTGCAGTGCTGAGGGAGTGTTGCAGTGTCAGAGGGACAGTGCTGAGGGAGCGCTGCACTGTTGGAGGTGCCATCTATCAGTTGAGATGTCTGCCCTCTCAGGTAAAAAGTCCCAAAGCACTATTTCGAAGAAGAATGCAGGAGAGTTCTCCTGGTGTCCTGGCCAATATTTATCCCTCAACCAACATCACTAAAACAGATGATTTGGTAGTCATCACCACATTGCTGTTTGTGGAATCTTGCTGTGCACAAATTGGCTGCCGCATTTCCTACATTACAACAGTGACTACACTTCAAAAGTGCTTCATTGGCTGCAAAGCGCTTTGGGATGTCTTGAGGTCGCGGAAGGTGCTAAATAAATGCAAGTCTTTCTTTCTTTCTTTTGTTGGAGATGGTCATTGCCTGGCACCTGTGTGATGTGAATGTTACTTGCCACTTATCAGCCCAAGCCTGGATGTTTTCCAGGTCTTGCTGCATGCACTGCTTGCAATGTCCTGGGGCTGAGATGATTGGCCTCCAACAACCACAGCCCTCCTCCTTTGTGTTAGGTATGTGCTAGCCAGTGGAGAGTTTTCCCTCTGATCCCCATTTTCAGTTTTACTAGGGCTCCTTGATGCCACCCTTGGTCAAATGCTGCCTTGATGTCAAAGGCAGTCATTCTCGCCTCACCTGGAATTCAGCTCTTTTGTCCATGTTGGACCAAGACTGTAATGAGGTCTGGAGCCGAGTGGTCCTGGCAGAACCCAAACTGAGCATCGGTGAGCAGGTTATTGGTAAGTGCCGTTTGATAGCACTGTCGACAACACCTTCCATCACTGTGCTGATGACTGAGAATAGACTGATGGGGCAGTAATTGGCCGGATTGAATTTGTCCTGCTTTTTGTGGACAGGACACACCTGGGCAATTTTCCTCTTTGTCAGGTTGATGCCAGTGTTGTAGCTGTACTGGAACAGCTTGGTTAGAGGCACGGTTAGTTCTGGAGCACAGGTTTTCAGCATTGGTAATGGCTGCTAGACAGCTGAGAGACAGAATCATTCAGCACACCTTTACAGTTGAATGGAATGCTGTTGTTTGGAAATCTCAGTCCATGAAAGATCTGCCTGCTCTTACCAAGCTCTCCAGGGTCAAGGTAAAATCCTTGCTGCTCACACCGAGCCATCACAGCCTGATCCTGAGCCTCAACCTCAGCACATTACCTGTTCCTAATTGTCCTATAA
The DNA here is from genome assembly GCA_030390025.1 of Squalus acanthias. Lineage (NCBI taxonomy): Eukaryota > Metazoa > Chordata > Chondrichthyes > Squaliformes > Squalidae > Squalus > Squalus acanthias. Next base: position 33,191,856 of record CM059441.1, read on the forward strand.
TAGAACAGCCACTGCACAAAATTGTGAGCCTTTTGTGATGGGGGTGGCCCCTCACTCAGGGCCCCCATGTCCTGTGATTAATATTGGACAAGCTGACTGTTTGTCGTGGGCTCCTTGGCAGTGTGGTCCTGCAACGATAAAGGCTTTTGTGGGGAGCTGATGGAGGACTCCTCTGTGCTTCTTCCATCAGAGGAAGCAACACTGAAGCACACAGACCCTTCCTCCACTCGTACTGGTAACAGGATACCTGAACTTTCTGGGATCCCTTTGTGTATCTCCCACCCCTCCCTCCTCCTCCCCCTCCCCCCAGGCCCCACCCTGCCAGCAGGACTCCTGCCCTTCTTCCACCAGCAATAGTTCCATTAGCTGACGCGGGGAATACTCGCCGAGTCAGGCTCCTCCGATTTCAGGGGCCGTTAAATGAACGACCCAGGAATTTCCAGGTCGCCTTTTCTCAGAAGCAATGCTAACTTTGCAAGTATCAAAATAAAACTTACCATGAAGACAATTATCTGCGCTGGTTGTTTGATTGAGAGCATTTCTCAATTGCTGCGAATCATTTTCTGTGGCAGGTACTTTTGGAAACTTAATTTTCAAATGATTAAAAGTATCTAAGGAGAAATTACACACTCAACGAGTTGGTAGTGCGGAGATGGGCTTATTTCCTGTAATCTTCATTTCATGTCTTTGTGTTTGCTCAGACTTGCATGATGCATTACCTAGAGAAGGCTGCATCTTACCTGCCAGTGATTTGCTGCATGGAATCTGCCTCTGCAGTTCTCGCCGGAGCCCAGTGGGTGAGTAACATTATCCAGTCTCAATGCTCCTCTAAGGTACAAATATTAAAGGTTTGCACAAGGTAATGAGCCAATTAAAGAGAACTCTGCGGTTCGCTCCCATCAATGCAGCTACAATGATCCAGTGTAATATATCTCACCGACGTGCAAGTGTCTTATTCTGGGAAACCATTGATCTTCACAGTGTTTACAAGTGCACGCACCGACTGTGACCTGGGATACCATCCTCAGCTGTGTGAATGGAGATCAAGGAAATGAACTGATGCATCAAAATGCTCAAATGACCAATGAACTGGAACCATCACATAATTATGTCCCGTGGGTCCTGATCAACTGGGTAAGGGATGTTAGGGAACATTATTATATTTTTTGAGTAAGGACTGTAGATATCTCAACAATTGATACTAATGAATCTCCTGTGGTGGTGCTCAGAACAAGTCACCAGGTATGTTGCTTTATAAGGCCAGTAAGATTATATCACACCTTATGTTTTTGAGTTTTTACTCTAGTATTTTCTTCATGCTCAGCACCAAAGACTCTCAACAGTTTGCACAACTTTTAGAAAACTTTTAAATCCTTCTCCCTCCTTGGATACAAAATAATAAAAGATGCAACATTTCCTTAACTCTACTGATACTAAACCTGGATCAATCTCCATAATGTAGCTTATATTTGGGTTTAGTTAGATTCAAGGAGTGCCCGCACTGCCCGCTCTTCACCCTCTTAAAGCAATACACACTACTAACCCTTCAGACTAGTTATGACAGAACTGATGAAGGGTTTGCAAGCATCAGTCTTTTCTCTTTAGATTCTGAATGACCTACTATGTATCTCCAGCATTTTCTCTTTTTATTTCATTCCTGCAGCAATTTCAGTTTTTCTTTTTAATCTATGTATTCTAAATGTATTTGCATGGGAAGAATGTCCTGTCTGTCCAATTGAGCACAAAACCATGGATCATGTTGGAACTGTCTTGTGTACTTTGAGCTAAATACTGAGTGTGGCAGAAACCAAGATTGAAAGTGACTGGATTTAATAGAGATTAGGGTCAATGTTCCTCTCCTGATGGTGTCTAGGAGCAATCTGGGTACAGTGCACATTATATCCTCAGTGCTCAGTCTTCCTGTGGGGTCGAATTCATTTTCCTGAGGCACTGGACACACACGAGCTACTGTAGCCAGCCAGGAGAACAACTGGGCGATGCCTTCAAGGCACCAGCACCCTTAAATGGGAACGTCAAATCTAGGCCCCATGAAGGTCATTGAATTACAATGGTAACGGAAGTGGGATTTTCATGTGGACAGCTTCTGAAGTTTTTAAATCCATTTTTTGATGGTAGAAGCTGTGATGTAGATGTCAGTGAATATCACATTTATTTAAAGGTGCAATCCCTGTGAATTAATTCACAGCTAGAATCTTCCTCTGACCTGCTCTCAAATACCGGAGCTATATAAATTATATGCAAATTAATATCCGATGGATTTTCTCACAGATTTCCTCTAATAGAATTGGGTACATATCAGGGACAGACTTGCCACATGAAAACCTGTTGCTGCAGCTTCCTGAGCTGCCATTAGTCATTATCTATCTTGGGAAGCAGACTGGTATTGCCAAGGCGGGTCTTTGTTTTTCTTTTTATAATAAAAAGTGGTTTTGCTGCTTCAATAGTCATTGCAGAAAACGATTCATTTTTACACACAAACACACGTGTAGACGTGCAAACATATACATACTCACCCACGTGCACACACAAACACACATCCTCAAAACAGACACGCAAACACACTCGCATGCACACAAACCCTCACACACACACAAACCCTCACACACATACACGTCATCACACCTGAAAAGTGAACAATTATGATGAACTCAAGTGTCATATTTCTAAAAAAGCAATGACATAACCAGATGGGTAGGGAACCTGTGAATAAATAAGCAGCAAGCTGGTATGAAAACTACCAGTCAAGGAGCAACAAATTGTTGCCAATAAAACAACAGATAGGATGGAGAAAGGAGAACCAATAAAGTCCCTCCATTTTTTTTCTGGTCATTCATTCATTTATTGTTTGTGGGACCCTGTTGTATGTACATTTCTGCAGTGTTTGCCTACAGAACAACACAGCACTTCAGAAACAACTAATGTATTGTAAAGCATTTTGGGATGTCCTAGGATGCTTTGAAACGGCAGGACTTTCTTCCTAACTTCATTATTACTGCCGTTTATTTATAGAAAGATTGGCACCTCATGCAGAGATAGGGCTGTTCTAGATTCGATTGCCCTTTAGTGCGGGGATCTTAACTGGACCAGCTACATAAATACTGTGTCTAAAAGAGCAGGTCACAGACTGGGTATTCTGCGGTGAGTGACTCAGTGTGATGGAATACTCTCCACTTACCTGAATGAGTGCAGCTCCAACAACACCAGACAGGACAAAGCAGCCCACTTGATTGGCACCCCATCCACTACCTTAAACATTCACTCCCTCCTCCACCGGTGTACCGTGGCTGCAGTGTGTACCATCTACAAGATGCACTGCAGCAACTCGCCAAGGCTCCTTCGAAGACAACTCCCAAACCCGCGATCTCTACCACCTAGAAGGACAAGGGCAGCAGGCGCATAGGAACACCATCACCTCCAAGCCACACACCATCCTGATCTAAAATATAATGGCATTCCTTCATCGTTGCTAAGTCAAAATCCTGGTACTCCCTCCCTAACAGCACTGTGGAAATACCTTCACCATACGGACTGTAGCAGTTCAAGAAGGAGGCTCACCACCACCTTCTCAAGGGCAATTAGGGATGGGCAATAAATGCTGGCCTTGTCAGCAACACCCACATCCCATGAATGAATTAAAAAATCGATTGGTTGTAGAATCGATTGCCCCTTAGTGCGGGGATGAAATAAGCTACTCTTATTTCCTGGTGTGCTGTTCCTATTAAAGCATTGCATCGGTAGATTTTCCCTCCAGCCACTGATAGTCCCAATAGGAGGCCTGGTCTATTTTGAGGGCCAGGCCTCATTAGTAGAGGGCCGGTGGGCTACGTGTGGAAATTGAGCACCCCGAGTCAGCCCTTCGGCTCCAGGCGACCACAATATTGGGTGGCCCAGCCTAGCCAACCCGGGGTCCCAGAATAAGGTAGGCCCATGTGGTGCCCATTCCTGGGAAGGGACCCGGGGCGGCATCAGCTTCAGTTGTTATTGTGGAGTCTGGAAGAGTACTTGCCTACTGGGCTCCTCTGGACCGCCAGTTGCCTATGCTGTCCTAAAGTGGCAATAGGGGTCCTATATGCATTGTTGGTCCCAATTTGCATATTAAAAGGGTATCCCGCCTGAGTCAGGAGTACGCTCTGCTGCTCAGCAATAGTCCCTGGGGAAGATGAGCACTGCCCCCCTCCTTAGCATAGCGGGGCAGTAAGTCAAACCCCACCATTTCTGGGGCCCCATTTCGGCCTCAAAATCTCCCGCAAAAGGGTTTCAGATAAATTTTTGATTCAGCAAAGAACTGAACATCATAGAATCTTAGAAACTCACAGCACAGAAGGAGGCCATTCGACCCGTTGTACCTGTGCTGGCTCTTTGAAAGAGCAGTCGTGCTTAGTCCCACATCCCCGCTTTTTGTCCGTAACCCTGTAAGTTCCTCATCCTCAAGTGCCTGTGCATCTTCCTTTCAAAATGATTTATGGAATCAGCTTCCACCACCTTTTCAGGTCGAGCGTTCCAGATCCCGACAACTCTGAGTGAAAAAAATTCTCCTCATCTCCCCTCTAGATATTTTTCCAATGATTTTGGATCTATGACCTCTGGTTATTGACCCATTCACCAGAGGGAATAGATTTTCCCTAGTTACTCTATCAAAACCTCTCATCATCTTTAAAACCTCTATTAGGTCACCTCTTAACCTTCTCTGTTCCAAGGAGAACAGTCCTAACTTTTCCAACCTTTCCTCATAACTGAAGTCCCTCATCCCTGGTAACATCCTCTGTACCCTTTTGAAAATCTTTACATTTTTCCTGAAGTGTGGTGCCCAGAATTGTCCACAATACTCCAGCTGAGGCCTAACTAGTGATTTACAAAGTTCTAGCATGTTAATTTTGGGTAGGAAAATGGTGAAAAATGATCAGCTCAGGTTCTCCAATGGGATATAGATGATGCGGGGAATGAACTATTCTAATTCCTGCATTCTTATAAATCTTAAATATTTACAAACAAATTCCTCCAAATCCATAATGCTCTAAAATCTAAGTGAAATGACAATCAACACTGAAGTGATCTGATTTAAAAACAAATTGAAATCAAAAAATAAGATACAAATTATTTGAAGGACACTGCACTTTGCAGAAGCTTTCACAAAATTAAACAGTCAACTGATCTGATTAGAAATGGATCATCTGGGTTACACAAACAGCTAACTTTTAAGAAGGGGACACAGTTCCATCATTTGAACAGTTTACAATGCAATTGGTTATCTCCCAATCTCAATTGTGCACATACTGAGGGACATCAACATTGGAAGAGAATTGATGATGGTTAGAGCCTGGCAAAAAGGGCCCTTAGGCTAAGGGGGACGTCTTCATCTATACCTACTTTCTAATCTTGTCAAAAAGAAATTTCCCTCAAAGTGTTTGTTTTATATTTTTATGTTTGCTACTTTTTGCTACTGCCTGTACAGTTTGCATAAAGTTAAGTGTCCGAGTGGAGTATTTTGCTGTGTGTTGTTATTGTGTGATATTAGCGACTGAGGTCTGTCTTTGCACAGGAACACTCGGAGGAACTCCAGCATCGTGCTGAGACTGAACTCTTCAATCTGGTCTGTGAGACCTACACAGTGAGTAAAAAGGAAAATTTCAGCCAACATTTAGCACTTGTCTACAGTACAAGGGAATTAACTGAATATCCATAACAAAACACTGCTGGAAAGACACAGCAGATCAGTGGATCTGTAAGGAGAAAGTCAAGCTAACAGTTTGGATATAGTACTTCCGTTTTTTAAAATATTTTCAGCATTTACAATTTTTTAATAGACACTGGTGTTGTTTTTGTCAATTAAAATATTTAGGTAATTGTCGACTAAATTGCTGTACTTTTGCCATAATTAAAATTAGGACTAAATTTCTTACGAAGACAAATTAAGACTAAAATTTGAGATGGAGACAAGACTAAAACTAAAATTATTTCTAGGACTAAGATGGAAGTGGTCAGCGACCACAACCTTGAGCAAATGTTGGGAATTAAAATATAACTGGGCTAGATTGTCTTCTGATCTCCATCGCTGGCAGAAGTCGCAGGTGGGATGAGATTTCCACCTGACCAATGAGTTCAACAAATTTCCTGGTGGGGAGGAATGGGTCCTGCTGCAGGATTTCGGCCCCCCAAACATTCACAATGCTGCTGCCTCTGCTACAGAACTGAAATTCAAGCAATTTAAAAGTGTTCATCAATTGTCACTTTCTCCATTTGAGTGCCTGCGATGGCCATTGAACTTTCTTTGGTGGTCCTACAAAGTTTTATCCTTAAATCAAAGAAAACACTAGAATATTAGTCGAGCTTTACATCCTGAATCTTGTAAACAGAACTAGTTACCTTCCTTGGAATGACATTCCGAACATCCCATCAATTCAGAGTCCATGATTTTCCACAATGTATTATGATCTCTGACTCTACTTACTGTTTTAACACTCAATCCTATTCTTAATCAGACATTCATCATCATTAATTGAACTTGCTAAGAGTCTGTTCCATATCCGCTACTTTGTGAGGAAAAACACTCATCTTTTTAAGGTTTATTAATTTTGAACATCATCATTCTGTGCTCACTGCCCAAGTTAAATAACCTCACTGGAAAGATGTATATGGCATCAAATTGTAACTAATTCAGTGTTTGATGTGTGGAACGCAGTTGCCGTATTCCATTATTGGGAAAGTTGGAGAGGGAGATTTCTGCTTCAAGAGACCACTCTCCAGTTGGATCGCAACTTCATGAACAAGACAATCTCCAAGTAAATTGCAAAAATCAGCTCCTTTCACATTAGTCATTTCTTCATTACTCTGGTTAATATCAGTGTCCAGATTTACTATGCTACACTATTAAAGATTATGGGTATTTTTTTTGACCTCCGCCTTTTTTGCATGAATTCTAAATGTGGTCATACCAAGTTACTCTCATAATTAAACAGAGGTAACAGCTCATCTCTCCTGGAAGGAGGCCTTATAGTTTCATGACCATTAGTATCTCTAAGGGTGGCCTCATGTACATTCCCTACTTGCTTTGCCCCAACTTTGGCACCACTGCCTTCAGTCATCTAGGCCCTACACTCTGGAACTCCCTCCCTAACCTCTCTACCTTCCTTTCCTCAGCACCCTCCTCAAACCTCACCCTTCCCAATATCTCCTCCTTTGGCTAAGCATCAATTTTTGTCTGACTACGCTTCTGTGAAGCGCCTTGAGAGGTTTTTCTATGTTAAAGGTGCTATATAAATGCAAGTTGTTGTTGGTGTTTATTCTACCAACATAACAAAAAAACAGATTACCTGGTCATTATCACATTGCTGTTTGTGGGAGCTTGCTGTGCGCAAATTAGCTGCCGCGTTTCCCACATTACAAGTGACTCCACTTTAAAAGTACTTCATTGGCTGCAAAGCGCTTTGAGACGTCCAGTGGTCGTGAAAGGCGCTATATAAATGCAAGTCTTTCTTTTCTTTCCTTTTTATGTGTGGCTAAACAGTCAGTCTTGAAATTTGACAATGGAGGATAATCGTGCATTGAAAGACATGAAATTGCTCATAATAGTTGAGAATAGCATTGTGAAAAGATGCTCAAACTGGAACTCTCACATTATTCTTAAATCTACAAACACTATGTAATGAATGCCCTGTTCTTTTCTGCATGAAACCCAATAACAACATATAGTTTATGATGCAGTACTAAGGTAATGAGTATCTGCGATATTGCCAGATTAGTTTTGGTTTATCAGTGTGTGATCCGGCCCATATTAAGAAAAAAGGCTATTAAAACAAATTGATAAAAGGCTATTCAGTACATCAAACCTGCTCCATCACGAGACCATGTATGATTATTCCATCATGGACTTTCTGGCCACGAAACTGAAGATCCTTTACTATGAGGACACTAAGTCCCTGAAATTCTATGGTCGGAGGGGGAGGGAGTAGGCACAACACCCGCCAAGGGCCAGAATTTGGGGTGGAACCCAGAAGCACCGGGTTTCTGTCCCGTTTTATTTTTGCCCCAAATTCCGGTCTGGGGCAGTGAGCGAGTCTTCCCTGCCCCCATGTCTTGGAGAAAGGCCAGGCTATCTGAGGAATTCTGCCATTATGCCCAGCAGAACATGCAGCACCTGAGACATGGCATCGTTTTGCATTGCATCTTCCAAGGGCCCTAAGAGTGCCCCAGAGAAAGGTTGTTGGTCCCAGAAAGGATTGATTACCTTTCAAATATCAGCAATTTGCTCTCTTTAGATCAAAGAAAAAAATAATAGGAGATTGTCTTCGTCCTGGAAGGAGGTCAGGGTCTCCCTGTCACAGTGTTTGGCTGCCTCTCTAACTTCCACCAGCAGGGTGCCTCTGAGGTGCCCTTACAGGCAGGGCTCACCCACCCAGCCATTTAAGTGGCCCCATCCCCAGGATTAGGGACAGGGTCTGCTGCCTTCTCTAGGTGTATTGGAGTCCTTCTGTGCCACACTTCTACTGCTGGAGAAAGTACAGTGGAATCTCCTACCTCTACTTCCCCTGAAAAAATGAAGCAGTGTTAATTAGGACAGTGCTTGTGGACATTACTACATCTACTTTTAAGTTGTGTTTATTGCATGTTGTTAACTAGCTTTGCACTGATGTTCCTTGTTCAACAGGGGTCCCCACCTGAGGTCTGTGACCGGAGAGATGATATCTGAATATAATTCTCAAAACTGGAAATATGGCTCCACTGTCGAGTGGGAGCATTTTATTGATGATGGACCTCATTTTTCTTTCATGATTCTGTAGCTCTGTCAGAACTTTGTTATGCTCTACAAACCTGATTCTGTACATAGTTGCACAAAACTATTTGAATCCAAACCTTCTCAAATCTAGGATAATTTCCTTGCCTTTATTTCATTTTGTCAGATTTCTATGTATCCGCAGACTTTTATTCTGTAACTAAAGATAATCTGATGACTGCATAAAGAACAAAGTTGTCACTTGCCTTGCTTGTAGTGATAAGTGTTGAAAACCAATTTTGAGAGTTTCAGCTTCATGTCACTAATGCCTTAAATTGATTGAGGTTTTCTTCTTGTTTTTGACTTAAACCTATGCTGGTGAAAAGATGAATTCTAAATTGGTGAAAGTGGTCTTGGGCATATCGAATTGGCTGTCTGTTTTACACTCCATCCGATTTTCTTTCCATTGAAGTCATGGAAATTGGGCAGACGTAAAATGGGCAGCTGATTCGCTAGCGCCTGTTTAGTGCTATCTCCCAAGACCAATTTCACCCCAAAATTTCTTTGCAGCTTGCTAAGAGCAGCTGGGAGATCCTGCCCAAATACTGCCTGCCTAAACAAATGATATTTAAATAGACTTTTAATAGTGCCCATTCCACCAGAGATACTGCATTTAGTATACAGTGAAAGTACTTGATAGGGTTAGGGTACTGCATTTAAGGTTAGGGTTAGAGTTTTAGGGTTAGAGTTTTAGGGTTAGGGTATTAGGTTTAGGGTTAGGGGGTTAGGGTCAGGGTTAGGGGTTAGGGATTAGGGTTATAGTGTTAGGGTTAGGGTATTTGGGTTAGGGTTAGTGGTTCGGGTTATGGTAGGGTTAGGGTTAGGGTTAGTGCATTTAGGGTTAGGATTAGGGTTAGAGTTAGGGTTAGGGTAACACTGCATTTCGGTTAGGGTTAGTGCATTTAGGGTTAGGGTTAGGGGAAGTGACACTGCATTCAGGGTAGGGATTAGGGTTAGGGTTAGAGTTTGGGGTTAGGGTTGGGGTTAGGGTTAGGGTTAGTGACTGCATTTAGAGATAGGGTTAGAGGTTAGGGTTTGGGGTTAGGGTTAGAGTTAGGGGTTAGTGTTTAGTGTTCAGGGTTAGCGTTAGGGGTTAGGGTTAGGGTTAGGGTTTAGCGTTAGGGTTAGGATTAGCGTTTAGGGTTAGGTTTGGGGTTAGGGTTAGGGGTTAGGGTTCGGGTTAGGGTTAAGGGTTCGGTTTAGGGTTAGGGTTTAGGGTTAGGGTTTAGGTTTAGGGTGAGGGTATTTAGGTTTAGTGTGAGGGTCAGGGTTTAGGGGCTAGGGTTAGGGTATTTAGGGTTAGGGTTTAGGTTAGGGTTAGGGTATTTAGGGTTAGGGTTTAGGTGAAATGAGGGTTAGGGTTAGGATTTAGGGGTTAGGGTTATGGTTAGCATTTCGGGTTAGCGTTAGCATTGGGCTATTTAGGGTTTAGGGTTTAGCGTTAGGGTTAAGGTTAGGGTTAGGCTTTAGGGGTTAGGGTTAGGGTTAACGGTTAGGGTAGTTAGGGTTAGGGGTTTAGGGTTAGGGTTACGGGTTCGGGTTTAGGGTTGGGTTAGGGTGTTTAGGGTCAGGGTCAGGGTTCGGGTTAGGGTTTAGTGTTAGGGGTTAATGTTAGGTTTAGGGTTTAGGGTTAGGGTATTTAGGGTTAGGATATTTAGAGTTAGGGTTAGGGTTAGTGTTTAGGGTTAGGGTTTAGGGTTATGGTTAGGTTAGGGTATTTAGTGATAGGGTTAGGGTATTTAGGATTAGGGCTATTGTTAGGGTTAGGGTGGTTAGGGTTAGGGTATTTAGGGTTAGTTTTAGGGGTTAGGGTTAGGGTTATGTAGTTTGGGTTAGGGTTAGGGATTAGGGTTAGGTTTAGGGTTCGGGTTTTTAGGGTTAAGGTGTGAAGGAATAGCCAGGATTCAGAAAAATACGCGAAACTAAGAACAGATTTCTGAAATTATTAATAAATGACATACTGGGTCTAAAAGACATAAGCCTTAGCAGACACAGGCTTCAAACAGAATACAGGCTTATGAGATGAGATGGTTTGTTAACACAAAGCTGTGAACACAGGCTTTGAAATGGGAATGGGTTATTGACCAAGAAACAAGCCCTATTGATAAAGCAAAGGTTTGCTTCCAGAGCGTCTGAACATTGGAATCAAAACAATGGAATGACTCAGGTAAAGTGTTATAATCTAACACCTCGAACAGATGCACAGAACATAAAAAAAACAAGTGCCTTTGAAAAAATGACAAAGTAAGAAATACCTGTCGTAAAATTGTTTTATATTAAACTTAAAGACAGGAAACACGATTAAATATGCAACCAATTGAGATAGCTAGAAAACAAGTAAACACTTGAGTTAAAGTGTTTTCAATTTAAATATTGTAAATATGATACCTACAGAAGCCTTTGAAGAAATGACATCAAGCGAAAGAGACGCCTGCTGAACAAATAGTTTTAATGTTAAGCTTGAAATATGGAGTCCCAAGGTCTGATAAAAACCAATTGAAGTAAATTAGAAATGCATGAAGATACTAGGGAAGTGTTTTTAATTTACAAGTTGTAAAAAGTACACAAACAAGACGACTTTGAAAATATTACTTCAATGGATGCACCAAGCAATTGCATTGTTCTTGTATTGAACTTGGAATACCATGGAGTCACAACGCCTGAAAATAACCAGTTAAAGTAGTATTAGAAATTCAATAGAAAGACTTCCTAATAATTGCATCAAACAGAAACCATTGCTGTCATTGTGTTTATGATGGTTTTGGAAACACCTAAACAGGACACAAGTCTAAAAGCTGACAGCTGAAATGACAGTAAAGAATAGAACAAAGTCAGCAAAGAATGACTTGATACAATTAGCTTACACAAGCACGAATACTTCAAAGGATAAACCACCCAAAAAAGAGTATAAAACATAGACCTTTTCAAACAGAAAAGGCAGAAATCGCTGGGAAGACAAGCGTTTCTCAACTTTACAGACATTCTCTGTAAGTTTACAACTTTTGAGTCTCGGGTAATCAAGGTATTTGATTTTGGTGGATATTCTGGATTAAGAAATAAGTAGAAGTGTGGAAATGTAACGAAGTTAAGATTTGAGAATAAGGATCTCTGATAAGAAATGTAAACTATTAGTATTTTGAACGATTAAAGTTGCGATTGCCATAATAAATGTTATCTAAATGTCGGTTCGTTAATAAATCTATATATTTTTAGAATAGTCTCAAAGAGTATTTCTGTATCATCTTGCGAACTCAAATTCTGTACACTCAAAGGAGTTGCAGAATTCTGGGGGGTATTCCGGACCCTTATAATATCCGAAAGGTTACAGTCTAGTTAAACTTATTAAAAGTACTATCTGGAGGATGGTAATCTCTTTAGACCATTTCTTTCCTTTAGGGAGAGGTAGTCTGACCTTTAGACCCAATTAAGCGTCTTATAGGATCCGGCTACCGCAAACTTTAGTTGAAGGTAAACGTCTGGGGAATACGCCTGATCTGGGGTAGTCCGAAAGGGCTAGGACTTGTAATTATCCCTTCAAGGGTTAGGGGTTTGCGTTACGGTTAGGGGGGTTGGGTTAGGGTATTTAGGGTTAGGTTCACGGGTTAAGGTTAGGGTTAGGGTTTAGGATTAGGGTTAGGGTTTAGGGTTAGGGTTAAGGTTATGTACTTTGGGTTAGGGTTAGGATTTAGGGTTAGGGTTAGCCAAGTCGCAAGGAGCTCAGGTTTAGGGTTAGCGTTTAGGGTTAGGGGTTAGGGTTAGGGTTAGTAACAACCGTATTTAGGGTTAGGGTTTAGGGTTAGGCTTTAGGGTTAGAGGTTTGGGTTATGGCATTTAGGGTTAGGTTTAGGATTAGGGTTTAGGGTTTAGGGTTAGTGTTAGGGGTTAGGGTTAGGGTATTTAGGTTTAGGGTTAGGGTTTAGGGTTAGGGTATTTAGGGTTAGGTTAGGGTATATGGGTTAGGGTATTTAGGGTTAGAGTTAGGATTAGGGTTAGGATATTAGGGTATTAGGGTTAGGTTTGGGGTTAGGGTTTGGGATTGGGGTTAGGGTATTAGGGTTAGGGTATTAGGGTTAGGTTTAGGTGTTAGT